>BLSH010525240.1:750728-779002 GCA_018402905.1 Glandirana rugosa | reverse complement strand
CTGTTGTAGTGTTGTAAGCAAGGGCTTCAGAGTTTTCCTTTTGGCTATGGTGATAGGCGAGAGGTCAGGGAAGAGTTGATAGGAAATTCCTTGAAAGGTAAGGGATTCTTTACCCCTAGCTGCTGCAAGCAACTGTTCTTTAGTACAGTAGAAGTGGAACTTGGCTATAATGTCCCTCGGTGGACCATTCTCCTTCCTGGGAGCAAGTGTGCGGTGAATTCTGTCAATTTCAAGCCTGTCCACTGGTATTGCTGGCTGCAATTCCTGAAAAAGTGCAGTCATTGTTGCCTGTAGGTCTAGGACCCGTTCAGGGATTCCTCTAATCCTGATATTGGACCTCCTTGATCTGTTCTCAAAGTCTTCTACCCTAGCCTGCAACATAGAATTCTCTTCTTTCAAGTTTTCGATCTCAGCAGTGTTATTTTGTACACAGCATTCTAAATCGTCCGCTCTGACCTCAAGCTCAGCGGTTCTCATGCCCAGCTCACTGATCTCTTTGGTGAGCTTGTCAGTAATATGATCCGAGGTCTGCTTCAGGGCCTTCTGCAACATGGCCTCAAACATATCGTTCTTTTTCACAGTGCCCGTACTACCTGTATCTGAATCGGATGCTGAATCTGTGACATCGCCAGGTGATGGGAGAGAGAGGCCCATCGCCTGCTTCTGCAAGCGCGGAGTGTTCGGCCTAGTGCTGGGAGCCGGCGCCATCTTGGATCCTTGGCGGGACAGGGCGTCACGGATATTCCGCGATTTAATCTTCGCTTTAGAAGATCCTAGGACCATAATTGTGATTCCCCCGTGTGCCGTGAGCGTTCAGCTATCGGTGGGCATCAGTCTCAGGGTTCCTGCTGCAGTTGAGCCGGCGTTTTTGTGCTGGGATGGAGCGGAGCTTCACGCGTGCATTACTGCTCGGTGCCGCTTTGCGCATGCGCCCCCTTTATGTTATTTTTCAACAAATTTACAGATTTATTTTTTTTAAATTATGAATTTTAATTGTTTAGTAATCCTAGACCTAAACACCTCCTTATCTGTATACAAAAATAACATAGGCCGTCCAAGCTTCCACAATGCAGGATGAAGGCCTGGCAGCACTAAATGGATAGGGAAAAATGATTTGGGGGGAATGGGACAGGCAGCAGCAAAAAGATAAACATCTTCTCAGGCGGTAGGCTGCCTGCCCTTCCTTAAATCTTCCTTCAACGGTGAAACAAATTACAGAAGCAGTCTAGTAAAGGGCATCGACTGTTATAAAATGGAGGTTGTTTGTGTTGTGTTTGTGACAGGTATTTTTTCACAATAATTATTTAAAGGGTTTTTTTTCATTTCTATTTATAGTTGTTGTTTTTCCCAGACAGGCCATTCCTTTCCTGGTGAAAGAAAAAAGGGCAGGGGTGAAAATTAAAACCGAGCATTACTTTTATAAAAAAAAAAAAAGAAGTCCTAGGTCTCAACACCCACTTATTCCTGTGCAGAAATAAAAAAAATGAGTCCCTTGCGAAATAAGGAAGCCAGCCCAGACACTAGCCTCACAGGGATAATGGCTACAAAGAATCCTGGCTTGTATTGAGAGTAGAGAGAGGAATATGATGGTTTAATAAGGTTGTTTCTTGAAGCACAGAGAGAACCAGATTAGACAAAAATCAAGGTGTGAGAGGCCAGTGGCAAGAGCAGAAATATGAGCTTTGACAGTGCCGAGAGACATTTCCCCACCCACCAACACGGTTTTTATGTTTCATTTTTTTTTTTACAATGTATAAAGGTTTTTTTTTTTATAATTTCCATCTTTTATTTTTTTTATTTTTTTCTTTTTTTTTCTTTTAAGGTCTTCCTGTCCTGGTTAAGGAAATACAGGCAGGGATGACAAGGCTATAGCTAAAATGCTTACAGACAATTATATCCATGGACTACTGAGTATTAAGGAGATACCACTGCCTGGAGGTGGTTCGAGGTACTACCCTGCCCTGCTTCATGTGTCATCTCAGAGAGCACCTTCAGCACAGTGGGGGGAATTTGTGCATGAGAAATTGAATTTTATTAACCAGTTGCTGCCCGTCCTGGTTTGACGGCGGCAACTTGGTTCAATATCGGAAATCGCTGTCAGGTGATGGCGGCAGCGAGATTGCGCACCGTGAGCGCGTGTGCCGCCGGAGGTGTGCTCGCACGTTCACTGTGTTCCGGGAGCGGGCAGGGCGGACTCGATGTGATTGCAGGCTCCCTGTATATAGGAGCCACGATCACTCTCCTCCCCCAGCCAGCTCAAACCCATACAGTTAGAACACACACAGGGAGCACATTTAACCCCTTAGCGTGCCCCCTGCAGGTTAACCCCTTCACTGCCAATGGCATTTCACAGTAATTGGTGCATTTTCATAGCAATAATCTCTGTATAAATGCCATTGGTCCCAAAAAAGTGTCAAAATGGTCCGACATGTCCACTGCAATATAAGCAGTCCCAATAAAATTTGCAGATCGCCGCCATTAACAAAATAAATGAATTCTCATCATTCGTAAACACAGCAACTATTGCATAAACCAATCAATAAACGCCAATTGCAATTTTTTTTTTACCAAAAATATGAGGAAGAATATAAATCGGCCAAAATCGATGAAAAAAATGTTTTTTTATTATTTTTTTTTTGGATATGTATTTAGCAAAAAGTAAGAAATATTTTTTTTTTTTTTGCAAAATTGTCGCTCTTCTTTTGTTTATAGCGGCGATCAGAAATGACGCAGAAGTGATCAAATACCACCAAACAAAAGCTCTATTTGTGGGAAGATAAGTATGCAAATTTTGTTTAGGTACAACGTCGCATGACCGTGCAATTGTCAGCTAAAGCCATGAAGTGCAGAATCGCAAAAAGTGCTCCGGTCCTAAAGTAGGAAATCCTTCCTGGGGAGAAGTGCTTAATAGGAGGTGATAGTGTTTAGTGTACAAAATGTACTAGAGACAAAAAGTACAGGGAGGTGTTTTACTACAACAATTCAGACCCTGTATATGATACAGCACTGTAAAATCCTCCATCAACAGAATACATTTAGATAGCAATTGTAGTCCTAAATTTACCAAAGGCCAACAGATTAATAATTTTCTCTCCTAAAAGAATATATGATCCCACGTGTCTTTAAAGAGGAACTGCAGTCTGCTGACATAATTTGTAATAAAAACATCTTTGCCATTCTAAAGGTTCCCTCCAACCACTTTTCATATTATTTTATATATACTGTGATTCTGTACTTGCCAAATATGCTGCAGAAATCACTGCAGTTCTCATTGGCTCTCTTATGACTCCTCCCCCTCCTTTCCTGGCAGACTCTCACAAAAGTGGGAGAGAGAGCTGTGCATGATGTCATAAGCCTAGGCTAATGACCAGACAAGAAAATGAAAACAACAAGGGCAGAAGCTTTAAGCCCTTCCCTCAGGGTCGCGTCATATGACGTCATAACTTTGAGCCTGGATATCTGAATGGTGCCTGCGGCTACAGGCACTATTCAGATATCTTTTTTTTTCAGCAGGCGATTCTGTTTTTAATAAAAGTGGTCTTAGCGGCGGATTCACTGCGAGCTAACTATTATCAGCGGCGGGAGAGGGGCCCCCCTTCCACCGCATTCTGGTCATCTCTGCCGCTTACTGGACCCACCGGCAGTGGCGGAGATGATCAGGTCCTCTCCCCCCAGTGTCCGTGAGCCGACTGAGTGGCTGAAGCCGCTCACTCGGCTCCATAACACGGCAGGGCGGAAATTACGTCAGAAGTCACTTCCGCCCAATGGTCTTAAAGGGCCCATTTTTTTTTTGCACTGTCATTTTTTCAAATTATTATTTTCTTTTCTATTTTATTTTCTATTATTACTTTTCTTTTTTTTTTTGCATTTTACTGTAAATAGGAGATCTGAGGTCTTTTTGACCCCAGATCTCATATTTAAGAGGTCCTGGCATGCTTTTTTCTATTACAAGGAATGTTTACATTTCTTGTAATAGGAATAAAAGTGATCAATTTTTTAAAAAAATAAACAGTGTAAAAATAAAAAGTAAAAAGTAAAATAAATAATTTAAAAAAAAAAATTTAAAGTGCCCCGTCCCCGCGAGCTCGTGCACAGAAGCGAATGCATACGTAAGTCCGGCCCACATATGAAAACGGTGTTCAAACCACACATAAGGTATCGACGCAATCATTAGAGCAAGAGCAATAATTCTAGCACTAGACCTCCTCTGAAACTCAAAACTGCTATCCTGTAGAATTTTTTAAGTTGGTCAATGGAGATTTTTTAGTTTCAAAGTTTGTCGTCATTTCACGAGCGGACGCAATTTTGAAGCATGACATGTTGGGTATCATTTTACTCGGTGTGATATTATCTTTCACAATATGGAAAAAAATGGCCTAACTTTACTGTTTTATTATTTTGTAACTCAGAAAACTGAATTTTTCCAAAAAAAAAATCACGCTTGGAAGACCGCTGCGCAAATACGGTGTGACATAAAGTTTTGCAATGACCGCCATTTTATTCTCTAGGGTGTTAGAAAAAAAATATAATGTTTGGGGGTTCTAATTAATTTTATAGCAAAAAAAACGTTTTTTAATTTGTAAGCACCGAACCCAAAAAACAGGCTCGGTATGGAAGTGGTTAATAGATGAAAAGATGAAAAAATGACTGAAGAGCCGCATTAATAATCTATATATATATATATATATATATATATATACAGTATCTCACAAAAGTGAGTACACCCCCTCACATTTATGTAAATATTTTATTATATCTTTTCATGTGACAACACTGAAGAAATTACACTTTGCTACAATGTAAAGTAGTGAGTGTACAGCTTTTATAGCAGTGTAAATTTGCTGTCCCCTCAAAATAACTCAAAACACAGCCATTAATGTCTAAACCGCTGGAAACAAAAGTGAATACACCCCTAAGGGAAAATGTCCAAATTGGGCCCAAAGTGTCAATATTTTGTGTGGCCACCATTATTTTCCAGCACTGCCTTAACCCTCTTGGGCATGGAGTCCCCCAGAGCTTCACAGGTTGCCACTGGAGTCCTCTTCCACTCCTCCATGACAACATCATGACCTGGTGGATGTTAGAGACCTTGCACTCCTCCACCTTCCATTTGAGGATGCCCCACAGATGCTCAATAGGGTTTAGGTCTGTAGACATGCTTGGCCAGTCCTCAGCCCTCAGCTTCTTTAGCAAGGCAGTGGTCGTCTTGGAGGTGTGTTTAGTGTCATTATCATGTTGGAATACTGTAGCCCAGTCTCCAAAGGACGGGCATCATGGTCTGCTTTAGTATGTCACAGTACATGTTGGCATTCATGGTTCCCTCAATGAACTGTTGCTCCCCAGTGCCGGAAGCACTCATGCAGCCCCAGACCATGACCATGACCACCATGCTTGACAGTAGGCAAGACACACTGGTCTTTGTACTCCTCATCTAGTTGCTACCACACATGCTTGACACCATCTGAACCAAATACATTTATCTTGGTCTCATCAGAACGCAGGACATGGTTACAGTAATCCATGTCCTTTGTCTGCTTGTCTTTAGCAAACTGTTTGCAGGCTTTCTTGTGCATCATCTTTAGAAGAGGCTTCCTTCTGGGACAACAGCCATGCAGACCAATTTGATGCAGTGTGCGGCGTATGGTCTGAGCACTGACAGGCTGACCCCCCACCCCTTCAACCTCTGCAGCAACGCTGGCAGCACTCATACGTCTATCTCCCAAAGACAACCTCTGGATATGACGCTGAGCACCTGCACTCAACTTCTTGCTGACCATGGTGAGGCCTGTTTTGAGTGGAACCTGTCTTGTTAAACCACTGTATGGTCTTGGCCACCGTGCTGCAGCTCAGTTTCGGGGTCTTGGCAATCTTCTTATAACCTAGGCCATCTTTATGTAGAGCAATTTGAAGAAAGAATGTTTTGGGTA
The DNA here is from genome assembly GCA_018402905.1 of Glandirana rugosa. Classification (NCBI taxonomy): domain Eukaryota; kingdom Metazoa; phylum Chordata; class Amphibia; order Anura; family Ranidae; genus Glandirana; species Glandirana rugosa. The sequence continues at coordinate 773,075 of BLSH010525240.1, read as the reverse complement.
TGGGTGTCCCACTAGCACCCAGACACCACAACTAGAGTAGGCATGGAGTATCTCTGCACTCAAAGGTAACACAAATAGGTATAAGAAATTTAAAACAATTTATTTGAAAAATATGACATACAAAAACACACAATAAAAAATACAGCATTGGGTACAAGCTCCAATGATTTTTACATATAGTGCCTGGAATGGTCCCCACAGGGGGTACCACCAGCCCTTGGCATGTAGGCTGTGGATGGTAAAAAGCTCTCGACCAGTTTCGCGGGGCTTCCGCTTCTTCAGGAGATTTAAACAGCATACAGCTATATTGTTTTAAAAACTATGTATACACAAAGAATAATAACAGGGCATTAGTATTCACAGAGAAAGAATAGGTAAGACTGGGAACAATCAAAATATGAACTTACCCACAGTGATCACAGCCAAGCGTAACGGTCAAAAACATGCCCACTGAGGGGCTATCCCCCCACGGCGGACATGGGGGACAAAGGGAGCTGTGTAACTAAATTAAGAAAATTTGTATAATTCAATCAGTTGGAAACACCAAAAAGGGCATATAGAGAGGTAACCCCGTGATGGAAATAAGAAAAGTGCTGGAGGAGAAAAAGGGAGGAAAGAAGTAAGATGAGGAGGAAAAGCTGGAAGAGATGAAAAAGGGAGAGGGGCAATAGGAAGAGGAAAAGAATAAGATAGCAGGAACAAGCAAGGAAAGAACATAGCGGGGAAAAAAAAAACAAAAGTGCAGAAAAAAAAAAACAAAGAAATCAGGAGGAAAAATAAAAAATAAAAAGAAAGAAAAAATAAATAGAGAAAGAAAATAGGGAGGGAGAAACAGAAGAAAGGAAAAAAGGAAAGGCGGGAAGGAGGGAGAGGGGGAGGAGAAAAAAGAAAAAGGAAAGAGAGAGAAAGGATGTAAAGGGGGAAAGAGGGGGGGGGGACACTATAAAAAGCATAGATAAGGAGTACCAACGTGCCTAGGGAGACAGAATCAAAGTAAAGTAGCAAGATATAAGATATATGCTGTAAACCCACCTTCCAATAGAATGACGGCAGAGACACGTTCCCCCAGAGACACTATCAAAAGATAAATAGCATATGTCCAAAATGTACAGAGCCAGGACTCAGAGGGTAAACTGAGATCCGGAATTGAGGAGGTATGCAAAAAGCATGTCTGGAAAGATAAATGAAATACATGTTTATGAGTGCGTTGCGAGGGCAAGCCGCCCAAGCAAACTACAAGGAAGGACATGGATCACTACACAGCCGACAGCTGCGGAGACCTGTAACAGAGCCGAGACTTACCAGACAGAGTAGTGAAGCGCAAAATGTCTCTGGGGGAAAAGTCATGCCGAAGGTGAGGCTGGAAGCTCCATTTATCCCATGCACGGAGACGCCAGGAAATCAGCAACAGCTGAGCCAAGCGTGTCCGTGCCTGACCCCTCCCAGACACTCAGAGGAGCGAGTGTGAGGCCAAACATGGTAACACCCTGGGAGGGGTGAGAACCAAGGCAAATGCAGGAACGTTGCTAACAGCGCTGCTGCAAGTAGAGAGGTCACATGCCCGCCGTGTGGGGACAAATATCCTCAACCCTAAGAGGTATGATAACGGTGGGATATGTATGTAGCATAGACGTAGCAATAACAATTGGCATTGGATTGGGGGCCCACTGACATGGCAACAGGGCACACGACCGGGACTAAGATATAATACCACCAACATTTACAAACGGATCAACCGTAAACATAAATGACATGGTGGGATAATTACAGTTATGAACATAGAATAAATTTATTGCAAGTACAAACAGAGTGACCACCAAGGTCCACATTGTTACATGTGGAACAAGGAATATTAAGACATAAAGTAAAAAATCAACCATTGTGATGATGCAAAAGCAAGCATTGATGGGGTTGGGTAGGGGAAAAGGGCAAGGGGATCATGAGCAATATGGGTTCTCACAGTGAGCCCACTTATAGGAAAGATCTATATCTGTGTGCCTCATTGATACCCGGAGGAGATTTAGCCCCCAAACGTTCAATCCACAGGATTTCCCGCTGTAGGATACGACGATCCCAATCTCCTCGCCTGGGATCCTCGGGGATCACCTCCAGGACCATAAATTTCACCATTTTAATGTTATATCGGTGGTACAGATATGTCTACACACGGTGGTGAGTTTACCACCATAGGAGACATATAGGTGGTCCCCGATACGCTGTCTAAACTCGCGTATGGTCTTGCCTATATAAAAGGCACCACATTCACAAACCATAAGGTACACTAAGCCCTTAGTTCCACAATTCGCGTAGAACGAGGGTGAACATTTCTGGCCATTTGGAAGTTCAAAACAAGTACCTTCCAACACCCAGGGGCATCTCGGGCAGTCTCCACACCGGAATATGCCGCGAGGCCCCAAAGGGCGGGTGGAGGCAGATTGGTAGTGACTACTAGTAAGTATATCCCGAAGAGAAGTGGCTCTCCTAAAGATTAGGTCCGGGGTGGAACGAACTTATTTTTGCAGGATTTGGTGTTCAGCAAGAAGGTGCCAGTGTTTAGACAGGGCAGACCGCAGCGAGCTATGATGGGCAGAGTAGAGGGTGACCACCCCTACTGTTTCCCATGTTTTAGGTCTGGGGCGTCTGAAAAGAAGAGAATTGCGAGATTGTAAATAAGCCTTATTAAAGACTTTTCTAAGGGTGGTATGTGTGTACCCTCTGGCCAATAATCGTTGTCGGAGGGCTGCAGCCTGAGATAATAATTCCTCATCTCTAGTGCAGTTCCGCCGTAAGCGTAAATACTGGGCATATGGAATGCTTTGTACAAGAGAACGAGGGTGTGCACTGGACGCATACAAGAGAGTATTGCCTGCAGTGGGCTTTCTGTATAGATCTGTCTCAATTTGATGTTGATCATTAATGATTAGTCTAATATCCAGGAAGGGGATACTTTTCGGATCATATACATATGTATGTATATATATTTATATAGAGCAACAATTCTTTTTTTCAGATCCTCAGAGATTACTTTGCCATGAGGTGCCATATTGAACTTCCAGTGACCACTATGAGAGAGTGAGAGCTATAACGCTACATTTAACTCACCTGCTCCCCATTCACACCTGAGACCTTGTAACACTAACAAGTCACATGACACAGGGGAGGGAAAATGGCTAATTGGGCCCAATTTTTACATTCACACTCAGGGGTGTACTCACATTTGTTGCCAGCGGTTTAGACATTAATGGCTGTGTGCTTGATTTATTTTGAGGGGACAGCAAATTTACACTGTTATACAAGCTGTACACTCACTACTTTACATTGTAGCAAAGTGTAATTTCTTCAGTGTTGTCACATGAAAAGATAAAATAAAATATTTACAAAAATGTGAGGGGTGTACTCACTTTTGTGAGATACTGTATATATATATATATATATATATATATATATATATATAGTATATATTTACCTTGAAAGATCATACTCAGAAATCATAACATCACAAGATACATTAGTTACCATGTCATCATATAGTTATTATTTTTACTATTATTATATTCATTTGTATCTATATTTATATATTATTCGATTTTCTTTTTCATTATTACTATTCATCATATTTAGCACTTAATTGTGTTATCAATATTCCTTCAACTCCCATCAAGCCACTATCCAAGTTTAATAATTTTTTTAACTGACCTTTTTTAATTACTATTGCATGATTACATGATTATATCCTTGTATAATTTTACTATGATATTCAGGCACTATTCTCTCTTACTGTACTGTATATACTTTTTATAAACTGACCTATTAGTCCTATAACATAGAAATGCCACCTTGGCATTTTAATGCATCATGTCAAATATTATGCATTATGGCTTTAATAAATGGTCTCATGTAGTGGTAAGTGAACCAAGCAACATTTGAAAAATCAGCTAATTTGAACATAGCAGTGAACCCCTTTGAGGCCAATAGGAGACTAAATCTTGTAAATATTTTCTGGCTTTTTTAAAGAACATTTTGCAATGCTCATCTATACACAATATTTAGAATGACCTTTCTTTTAGTTAGAGTGTATGTGACGCACTTGTTCTGAAAAATCTGCTAAATGCATTATATGGTGTTTTAATATACCTAGAACAATAATACTGATTTTTTTTTTCAGCACATACTGTATTTTGAGCATGTTTCATGAGAACTGAAGGCACCCACACAAAATGGCAGTCAACACTGGACCCTGGTGATTCAATGTCTATAAATATCTTTTGACTTACAGTAGACGGGTAGTTCTCTTAGCTGATTATGGGATATATCTGCCCTTTTCAACACAACCACAACATTTTCTGCCAACTTCTTCCTTCTTCACTATTTCTGTTTTACTTACAAATCTCAGTGCTTCTTTTCCTCAGCTTCCATTCCATAATGATAGAGACACTAATTTATTATACTTTTCTTAAGGAAGTCAGTTGCATACACATTCTACTTTGCTCGAAGTATAATGCAGTGAAGGCTTTGGATGTAAGGATGAGTGAGTGCAAGATGCCCTTATTATGTTTCCACAGACAGTTACCATACCAATTAAACCAAGTCCCTAACATTATTGCTATCACAGCTGGATGTTTATAAAATATGATTAGTAGCAAGTTTTCAACCTGTTATTTTGAATATGCTTTCAGTCTTGTAAATTTAGGTCATCAAGATTAAAAAAAAAATCTTATCCCTGAAGCTTTCAACATTATCTAACCGTGATAGTTAAACATTGATTGCAAAAGTAAGTTTGCATGCATTATTTATGTAAGCACAGCTGTACAGAAGAATAATGCTTAAAAGCAAACCCTGGAAAAAAGGTTTAACTCTTTCACATATCTTTGGAAATTGATAAAATAAAAAAAGAGAATGATAATAGTCATTTTTTTTGTAGAATCAATCAGGTACCAATCTCCAAAGTAATCTACAGCTCTATCCCTCAGAGTTATATCCAATGCATTCTAAGACACATGCTTTCCTGCTATTATCTAAACATATCCAATAATCTCCTTGCACCAGAAACAGACACTGTATGTCTAGGAGCAGAGGAAGACTTTGAAAAAATAAAAAATCAGCCATCCCTAACTTGTGCATAAGTGTCTTCTACCTACAGTGTGCCTATAGCTTGAACATTTTTTTTAGTTTAGGGTTAGAATTAGAACCTCTTTTTTTTTTTAATTTGTATTTATTGAAAAGTTTTTCAACTTGTCTTTACAAAACAAAGCCTATTGGGCATACCCAGGCTTACAAAACAAAAATACATCGCACATGAAACATAGAATCTAAAACAAACCCAATCCCTGGAAGTGCTCATAACCACCCAATACCCGGACCCAAGAGGTATCACCAACAAAGAGGAGACAATCAGGGGTATCTTGCAAACCCTGCCAATTAGTTACCATAAGGGAATAGAAGGAAGACACACTCATAAAGGAATAGCCACTAGACCATTAATTTAATCTGAGCATACCTACAAGAATCATCATTGCAAAGCATTAGTAGAATCTGATTCCAACCATATATGCCATACTTTATCAAATTTAGCTGGGCATCCCCTAGCAGCATATGTAGCTTTATATAAAGGGACTATGGAGTTAATTAAGGATTTCCAAGAGTCAAGCGTAGGGGCCAACGCCTGCTTCCAGCGCAGGAGAATGGCCTTCCTGGCGTAGAAGAGGAGCAAACCAAGCAGAGTCTTGCTCGCCCGAAGATGAGCCAAATCGCCCACCAAACCCAGCAGGCAAATCTCAACCTTTGAGGGAATATGGATTGTAGTAAGAGCTTCAATAAAGGCTATAATCTCACCCCAAAAACCTTTAATTGCAGGACATGTCCAAAACATGTGTAGAAAATCAGCTCCAGCACTCCCACACTTCCAGCATACCATGATTGAATTGGGATATATTTTAGAAAGTCTATGCGGAGTCATATATACACAGTGTAATAGAACCTCTTTAAGGTGTTTATTCCTTCTGATTTCTCATTGGGGAGATTTACCTTCTCTTTTTGGAAAAGAAATTGATGCAAAATCCAGAATTTTATCCTAGTCGCTGGAACAGGAGGTAAAGGCAAATCTTCTTATGAGAGCACATTTGCAATGTCAACTGTCTAACAGGGAATTTGGCTCCAAAACATAAAGATACATTTCTCCAATGTGATAGGTTTAAGAGTGATCATTTTTAGGCAACTCTACCAGGTCAGGGCAGGTACAAAGGCTAGGTGTTCCTGACTATACACTGATGTGGAGCATTGTCTTTTGCAGGAGACACTCAGGGTTTGACCTACTAAGACTACAGAGTGCACAATCTGGTGCAGCTCTGCATAGAAACCAAACAGCTTCCAGGTTTTTTTTGTCAAAGCCTAACTTGTTCCAGATCAGCTCGTGTACATTTACTGCTGCAGAGTGGCACTGTTGCGCAAATCACCGTCTGTAAACAGCAGCTCGCACAAATGCGCGGCTAGCGGGTGGGAGCACGCTGCTGGTGGCGAGTTCTCATGCCTGCCGCACTCTGCAGGAGTGTGTCTGCGCCTCGGGCGGATCCAATCTCCGCCGGCGAGCCGCGACTGCTGGCCACAGCTGAAAAACGGGGAACCACCTGTTCCTGACAGCCCAGCCCCCTCACAGTTACAACACACCCAGGGAACACAGTTAACCCCTAGAGCGCACCCCCAGGTTAACCCCTTCACTGCCAATGACATTTCTGCAGTAATCAGTGGACATTTAAATTTCCGATCTCTGTATAAATGTTGTTGGCACAAAAAATTGTCAAAAATATCCGCCCCAATATCGCAGTCCCGATAAAAATCGCAGATCGCCGCCATTACATAGTAAGAAAAAAAATTGTAAAAATGCCAGAAATTAATTCTCATGGTTTATAAATGCGGCAACTTTTATGCAAGCCAATCAATAAACACAGATTGCAATTTTTTTTTTACCAAAAATATGAGGAAGAATATAAATCTGGCAAAACTGATGAATAAATTTGTTTTTTTTATATTTTTTTCTTGGATTTGTATTTAAGCAAAAAGTAAGAAATATTGTTTTTTTGCAAAATTGTCACTTTTTTTTTGTTTATAGCAGTGATCAGAAATGACGCAGAGGTGATCAAATACCACTAAAAGAAAGCTCTATTTGTGGGAAAAAAAGGACACAAATTTCGCGCAATTGTCAGTTAAAGCGATGCAGTGCCGAATCGCAAAAAGTGCTCTGGTCCTAACGTGGGAAATCCTTCCGGGGGAGAAGTGGTTATTTGAACAAGCTAAAGTTAGAAGCTGATTGGCTACCATGCACAGCTGCACCAGATTTTTAATTTAATTGCAGTTCAACATTTGCTGTTTGCATTATTTCAATCTTCATGAAGCATATTTGTTCTTTCTTCAGGCTGTGTTAATTTGTCAGTCTGTGTGACCTACAGAACACCAGCCCATATGCCCCTTATCATGGCCCTACTCCAGTGCAGATGATTTCTGGTCTCTTCTACATGTCATAGGCTCAGGAGAGATGCAGCGATTGGGGGAAAAGGCAGGTGCAATTTACTATACATGTTCTCATGGGTTAAGTAATTATGATCTTTTATAAAAAGTTCTAATACAATTATTTTATTGAATGTGTAGGGATCTGCTGCCCTCCACTGTCTATATGTGGCTGTGCTGCCTAATGTTCACATTTATGCACATCACTTCCTGTCTCTGGGTTGTTGGGCTGAAAATCCCAGAAGGAGGAAGCACTGTAGAGAAAAAGTGTGTTCGGACTGAGTTCACCTGCTGGTGGCACTGTGGTGCTCTGGGCTGATTGCTGCAGTTCCAGTGTCCACCAGCAGGTGTTTTCCAGCTGTCAACAGGCTTCAGTGAACAGCTCCACCGGCTGAGACAGCAGCATGGTGCGATTGGTTCCTGCTGCTGTCGATCAAAGTCAATCAGCCAATCAGGAGAGGGAGGGGGCGGGCTGGGTCATGGCTTTGTGTCTGAATGGACATGGGGAGCTGTGACTCGGTGCCCCCATAGCAAGCTGCTTGCTGTGGGGGGCACTCAACAGGAGGGAAGGGGTCAGTAGCACAGAAGAGGGACCCAAGAAGAGGAGGATCCAGTCCACTCTGCAAAACCAACTGCACAGAGCAGGTAAGTATGACATTTAAAAAAAAAAACGAGGCTTTACATTCACTTTAAGAGTTCCCTTCATTGGAACTAAGGGGCCAAGCCCTGAAAAACAACCCCACACTATAATCCCCCTCCACCTAATGATTTGGACAGTGCACAAACCACACCAGCTATCATTGCCACCCACCAATAGGAACTCCCAGCTTCCCTGGCATCCTTGTGGTGAGAACCACCATCCGTTGCCACCTTCTGACGCATGTGCTGTGATGTCATGTGCATGCGCTGAGGTACCTGCCATGGGCGCTGCCCGATAACGCTGGCCAAGGGTAGGATGACTGATCGCAAGGCGAACAACGCCATGCTCATGCAAAGAACAACCCAAATGGTGTGAGGGAGAAGGAGGGATGCCACCAGCATGGACATCCACCCCTTGGCACAGAACCAATCCCAGGCGTGGACCCACACCTGAAACGGAAATGCATGTGGAGGCACAGTAGTGGGACACCCAGGATGAACCCGGAATGTTCCCCCATATCCACGCTGGGGGTAGATGAAAGAGGAAAAAGACAAAATGGCAGGAGGAAGGCCAGGAGAAGCTAAGAGATCAGATGAAAGAGATAATTAAAACTGTAGAGGAAAATTACAGAAAAATTATTTATTTTCCAAACTATTTTCAAACACTTTAAATCGGACACAATAGGATTGATTACAGAATTGGAATGTGTGCATATTGTTACAAATGCATATAAGAAAGGAAAAAAGAGAAAACAAAATTACAAAAAAAAGAAAAACAAGGAGATCCCTGCTGCTATTTGGGTACCTACCCTTGTAGCAAATGCTTTTACTGCCCCTTCATGTTAGGACAAAGTGCTGCTGCCAAATGGCGAAACTCACAAATTGCAACGTTTTACAAATTGTCAAACAAACAGGGTTGAGTACATGCTGTCTTATGAAAGTGGAGCTTTCTACATAGGGAAGACCAAACAGGAGTTTTGGCACCATACGTATAGACAAATCCACAGTATGAAAACTAGCAATCCTGACCTTCAAGTGGGTAGACGTATAGCCCTAGCCCATGATCACAAATTTCCTAAGATATGATTCATTGAGAAAAGGTGATTGAAACAAATCATTATTACAGCTAGAACAAAAATGTATATTCAAATTGAAAGCTACACTTTACGCTGGATTAAACTATACCATTACATTCAAGCCTTTTTTAAAAAATACTTTTTTTCAGGCAAAACTGCCTAATACTGTCAAACCCACATACCGTTAGTCTCTCATTTTTATAACATTTGTAATTTTCTTTTTTTTCTTTCTTATATGCATTTATAACCATACATACACATTCCAATACTGTAATCAATCCTATTGTGTGTGATTTAAAGTGTTTGAAAAATGTTTTGAAGATTAATCATGTATTGGCAATTCTCCTCTACAGTAGTTCTCCTTGCATGTCACCACGTTGTGGCGCATGTGCCCGAAGGTGGTGATAGATAGAGGATGGCAAAGATTTTTTCAACAATCAAAACACGTTGGGGGTTTGTGGACTAACTGCTATCTGTCTATATATTGTACATGTACAGAGACCAGCATTTTTAACTTGGAATTTTATCATTGTTTGTATAATAAACATTTACCTTTTATAATTATTGATTTTCATTATTATTATCATTTTTGCTTTATTGAGTGCAACAAAGTCCCGCTTTGATGTTTTTGGTTATCTATACTGTATTGTAGTTACTCCATGTGCACAGTGTTTAGGCATTTTTGCTAGGCTACTTTATTATCAGGGAGACACCAGGCAGATTTTAGTCCAAAAATCAATAAAGTGTAATTTGATAAGAAAAAAAAAACCCAACAAACTATTTTGTTACAATATTTACAGTATTTAAGCACTTTCATAAGGTCATGTTTTGAACAGGGCAAGCACCATCCAGATTTTATTCAATACAGTATATTTCCTTAACGGAAAAAGCCACTAATTTGTTGTAGTGTCTATGAGTACACTATTGAATCACCTGTATTAGGCTCCATTTTAAGCAGGACTCCCACCAGCAATTTCCTTATAAAGAAATCAACAATACAGTCACCAAAAAATCAGCAAAAATATTTTTGCATCCTCGTGCACAGTATTTCATTATTTGTACTAGAGCCATTTTGAACAGGACCATTGTAAAATTTAGAAATCAACATTACATTATACGCTATCTAAGTGTTTTTTCTAGGCTGCATTCTCAAAGGTAAAGACCAGGCAGAATTTATTGTGAAATAAATAATTGATTATATTAGCTATGGCCAGTGGTCCAGACCAAACATCTATTAGGTATCTGCTACGCATCTTGGTGAGTGAATCTAATGCTTTAGGTACATTTTTTGATGTAGAACCTTTTTTACCTCTATTAGTTGTGCATGCATTACCTCCGGCTCAAGTACAGTATGTGCACAATATTAACCACTTCCTGTCTGCGCTATAGTCCCTATAGTCGCCCCCTGCGGCACGCATCCGCAGGGATCTGTGATCACTGTGTCTTATGTAGGACACAGCTGATCAGAGATTGGGGTAACAAGCCAATCACAGCAGCTCTTTACCATGTGACCAGCTGTGTCCAATCACAGCTGATCACAGTGTAAACAGTATTTGCCAGTTAACGGCTTTCCTCTCCTAATGTTGACAGTGCGTGAGGAGAGGAGAGATGATAACCGGAAAATCCACACAGGGGTCATCTACGCTGATAATCAGGGCACTGATTGTCAGTGTCCTGATTTTTAGTGCAGCCTCAACAGTGCCCACAAGTGCTGCTAATCTGTGCCCACAAGTGCTGCCAATCTGTGCCCATCAGTGCTGCCAATCAGTGCTGCCTGTCAGTGCCCATCAGTGCCGCCTATCCATGTTGCCTATCAGTGCCCATCAGGGCCATATATCAGTGCAGCCTCACCAGAGCCATCAGAGCCTCTTAGTGCCCATCAGTGCTGCCTAATAGTGCCCATTAGTGTAGCCTATTAGTGGCCATCAGTGCAGCCTTATCAGAGCACATCAGTGAAGTAGAAAAAGTACTTATTTAGAAAATTTTATAACAGAAACTAAGAAAAACATTTTTTTCAAAATTTTCAGTCTTTTTTAGTTTGTTTAGAAAAAGTGTGACAGCGCTGAAAGCTTAAATTTGGTCTGGGCAGGAATGGGGTGAAAGTGCCCAATAAGCTGGTAGTTAGATAACCTGTGATAGGTGCAATTTTGAACAGGACTCTCATTGGCCATTGCCCAAAAAAATGTACTAGCATAGTTATATAGTAAATAGTATATTAGTACATAGAATAACATGACACCACTGTGGAAAAAGCTTTGCAGCCAAGGAGCAGGAGGAATGCCTTGAGAGAGTTCTAGATCTTAGTCGTCAGATTGAAGAAGAGCAAGGACGCAGGAATCTGAGCAGCATGCCTGGTGGATTTTCCTGTCCTGCAGCGAAATCAACGTATCTGCCCAGAAGTGGATCGGATCAGCAATTGGAACCTGATTATTATAAGAGCATCGGCTGCCTCAGACAAGCTACAGGATCTGAGTGAAGAAGTTGTCAGTCCCACTTGCGACCACCATTACCTCAGAGAGAGAACAACAGCCAACTTTACCAGTCAGCAATATCTCAGAGAAACTGTTAGTTTTCACCCGTAGCCACCATTACTTCAGGGAGAGGGCGACGGCCATCTTTAACAATCAACTAAGATGTCAGTTGCACTTATGGACACCATTGCCTCAGAAAAAGGATGGCAGCATGCTTTAACAGTCAGCAATATTCCAGAGGGACTCTCAGTTTCTACCCACAGCCACCATTACCTCCGAGAGAGGATGGCAGCCATCTTTAACAATCAAAAAAGCTGTCAGTTACACTTCCGGCCACCATTACCTCAGAAAATTAATGGCAGCCACCTTTATCAACCAATAAAGCTGTTAGTTTCACTTCGGGCCACCATTTCCTCAGAAAAAGATCAGCAGCCACCTTGAATAGTCAGCAACAATCCCAGAATGAGTTGTCAGCTTCACTTGTGGCTAACATTACATTGAGGTGTAGTTGGTGATCATTTCCTGAAGGGAGTTAGATAGTATATTTCTGTATGTACCTCTCAGTAATTTAAGGCAAGGACTCCAGCCAACTATTGTGACTTTTCAGTGAGTCAAGGCAAATTTTGCCAATCATCACTTCACTTGCAGTCTCAACATCTCAGTACAGACCTGTTGGTCCCTCATCATATCTCATACATCAGGTTAGTCTATCTGGAGATCAAGCTAATAAGCTGAAAGGGGTCCATCCGCCATTAAGACCAGTGAACAAGGATTTGTAAGAGAAGGTTGTCAAACCCATTTTACACAGATACAGAAACAAACAGATACTACTATATCACATGTTCTTGGACATCCAATAGAAATAGAAATAGAAATAGAATTCCTCCTATTCTCCCCTTCCGTTGGAGCTTATTTCAAATTATCTTCACCCATCAGTGTTTCTGTTTCTTTTCTAAAAATATTACCTTACAAACACCTTTTGACAGACCTAACCAAGATTTGTGCACTATCGAGAAGGGCCCCAAAGAAAAATTACAGTTTGTGGACAATATTAGCATTTGTCTCACTATTTGTTTTGTTAGATATCACTTTTATCAAAGCGGGGGTTATAAAAACGTATGCATCACTGAAATTAATGTAGTGGTTGTGGCATGTGCTGCGGGCGTGCTTAAACTTCTTATTGAGCAAAAAGAAACATGTTATTTGTGTTGCAAATGGTGACACCTACAGTAAGTTTATTGAGTTAGGCTTAGATTATACATGTGGTTGGGGAGAAGAACAAACAGGTGGGTTCAGCAGTGTTTTTACCACCCCCACCCACCTCCATACAGCTGCAAAAGCAGCTGTATGGGTGTATGCACATGCCACAGCTGTGATGATTTGCATTTATAGCTTGACAAAAGTAATCCCCAATTATTATATACTACCTGCACAATGTGAGCTATTCAAGTGAATGGGGGTTACCCAAAACCATGTGTAGTGTGTGGTTGTGGCATAGTGGTGCAGGCATTTAGGGGTTAAAACAGGTGGTGAGGATGTGCCAATGCCTCCTAACCACCTGTAATAGGAAGGCATATTACAATTTACTTATAACCAGTGTTGCCAACCTACCAGATTGAAATTTACTGGCACAACACCCAAAATTTACTGGCAGAACCAAGTTTTTACTGACATTTTACAAAAGTTACAAAATTACAGTTTTCAGTGCAAATTTCAGTATTTAGGCTACAAGCAAGTACACTGTGCAAATAGCAATGTGATTTAAGGTACAGAAGATAGCAAGGTAAAAATACATATTTCTGTTATTTTCAATATAATAAGGGCAGATTATTTAGTCCATCAGTGTTGTCACCTATGTCAAATTGTAGAGATTTCCCCTTAACTTCTGTTCCATAACCACCACAGAAAGTGAGGTGAAATCCCTCTAGGATCACCAGAATTTATGTCCCCACTTCTAAAGACTTCCTGTCTCCATCACCTCCTGTTGTATCCTTCCAGTCTTCATCCCTCCATCACCCCTCATCTCCATCACACCATCCCCCTGTCTCCATCCCTCCATCACCTCTTTGTTTCTGTCACACAATACCCCCATCACTTCCTGTCACCATCCATCCATCTCCATCACACCATTCCCATCACCTCCTGTTTCCATTACACCATCCTTCCATTACCTCCTGCCACTTATCCAGTGCATACTCACACTAAGAGAGAGAGACTTCTGCAGCCTGGCTCGTGGCTGTCTGTCAGAGTGAGCAGAGACAGTGTGTGTGTCAAACAGTCACACACTCACTGTCCCGATTCTTTTTGGCTGGCTTGAAGAGGAAGCGTACTGCACTCACCACTGTCACCAGGAGGGCTTCAGGGTCAGCCAGAGCAGGGAGGCAGGCAGGAATCAGGAGGATCCATCCGGAGTGTCTGCTCCAGTCAGGTGCTGGCTGGTGGTGGTGTGGCAGGAAAATGCAGTAACCTTATTTGAGGGCGGATGGGCTGGGCAGAGGCACTAGCTGGCAGCAGGAGGAGTGGTCGTCCAACTCGTCTCAGGGTCAGGATCGGATCTTCTCACTCGCCCCTAAGGGATTTCTGTAATTGCACATGGGCAGCTCTGACCGGAGCCGATGGCCTCCGTTTTACTGGCACTTTTCGGCTGCTATGGACTTTTACGGACACCCGAAAACATGCCCTGTTTTACGGGCTGTCCGTAAATTTAGGGACGGTTGGCAACACTGCTTATAACCCTTCCCCTTTGCATAATCCTGTGAATTTGTGTGTGTGTGTGTGTGGCCACACCTCTCTTCCTGAAAATGATAATTAGCTGGCTGTTATGTTGACCCACTTCAATACTTTCTGAACCTCTGACGTGTATGTTCGGAAGGTCTGCTAAAGTTCAGACACCCCAATCTGTATTCTTCCTCTGAATTAGAACTAGGCAGTCAACATGGCAAACCAAGCAACTAGCTTTTCAGAAAAAATAAAACCTCAGTAATGGCAGCTTCCCTGTTTTATGTCAAGTTTGCTTTAACTCAGCTATTGTTAAAGGGGTTGTAAAGTCATAAGGTTTTTTATCTTAATGCATTCTATGCATTACAATGAAAATCTTTCTGTGTGCAGCAGCCCCCTCGGCCCCCCTAATACTTACCCGAGATCCCTCTAGCTTCAGAAATGTTGTAAGAATGTCTCGGCCATCAGGGACTCTCCTCCTTATTTGTTGAGACAGCAGCCTGGCACCATTGGCTCTCACTGCTGTCAATAAAAGCCAGTCAGCCAATGAGAATAGAAAGGGGCGGGGCCAGGCCACAGCTCCTTGTCTGAATGGACACAGGGAGGTGTGACTTTGACTCGGGTGCCCCCATAGCAACCTACTTGCTGTGGGGGCACCCAACAGGAGGGGGGGCAATGAGAGCTGAAGAGGGACCCGAGAAGAGGGGGATCCAGGCTGCTCTGTGCAAATCCAACAGAGCAGGTAAGTATAATATGTTTGTTATTTTAAATACAAAAAAAAACAGACTTTACAATCACTTTAACTTTAATTAGTAATAATAGAGCAATGTTTGTTGAGATGAGGAAGCAGTTTAGGAATAGCCCCTATGTTCCCTTATCTCTATGTAATGGACATCTCTGCCAGACCCCCTCCTTGCTTTCCAAGCCAAGGAGGGGAGCCTTTGCAAAATACATGTTATCAGTCTTTTTGATGTAAGCTCTCTTCTGCTGCAATAAACTTCATACATAATCGGCAGTAGGACAGGGAAGCGGATTTCTCTCTCCTTCTAGTGACAGCTTAGCTCAATTCCTTCACGCCGCTATTAACTTCCAGAAATTGTCACTTGGCTGTCTGCAGTTTAGCTCCACCATGGGACCCCCATAGGATAGCTGTACTGGAAAGAGCCTGACATGCAGGAGGGGTGTTGGACAGTGATTGCACACAGAAGGAGGTGTTTTCAGTGGGTGATCTCCTGTTTTCCGCCCACAGGTTGCTATTGGAGGGAGGATAGAACAGACTTCTCCCTTCAGCAGCCATTGAGCTCCCTGCTCTGCCTCACAGGAATGATACCACCATCGCTCCTGTTAGCGAGGAAGGTGCAGAACAAAGCAGCTGCAGTGCGCCCCTTTCTTTCCACATAACACTGCGCCCAGAGCACCTGTCCCTTCTTCTGCTCACCCCTTGTCCCGGCCTTGGCTTTGTTCCTTGAAATTTTTTTTACATTCTTGTAGCTACTCTGTTTTGGATTCTGGTGGTCCTGTTACAGGTCAAGTAATAAACATGGTGGAATCTGGGCCCAGTCACCTTTAGTAAAAAGAAAATCTCCATAAACCTCTAGTCTGTTTGTATCTGCATTGCACAGTAGTAAATTATTATAGGGTTGTGTTTATAGTTATATAACCTTGTCTTTATTGACTCACTTACCTTCAATATACTTGTCAGGAAGCCCGTCTGTGCAGCTCTTCTCAGGAAGGACTTATCAGCAATATTTCCATGCTTTCTGGTGCCCAACGGCGTGTGTAAATCTTGGCGCCAAACTTGGCCATTTAAACCCTGCTGATGCACCAGACAGGTGCTGTCTGATCTACAGCGTTACCCTTGTTAATCTGCAACCTGATATCCTGCTCTGAAATTGTTACCGACCTAGCTTGTCCGCGACTTTCCTACTATCTGCCTGTACCCGATCCCGGCTTGTCTCGACCACTCTTCTGTCTGCTCCTCTGTACCCCGCTGCCACCCCGTTGCCGAACCTGCTTCCACCTGACTCCGCTCTTGTGCCTGTTGCCATCCAGACCTCAGTGACCTCCAGCTCTGCAAGCTTCCCAGCTCAACTGGGTAGCTTCCATCTAACTGCACCTTATCATCCACAGGTCATCTCCATCTCCAGCGACCCCGCTGATCTCCTGCTGGCGAACACCACTGGACTACCACAGGCACTTATACCTCACCGTGCTCTTGTGGCCGCTGTCTCACTCCCAACGGTCACTCGAACCGGGGTCGAACGGGGAGGCCCTCTACTTAACAATACTCAAGGTAATTTAAACTGTTGTGATTTATTTGTGTAAGGCACCATGCACACTGGGCTTTAAAAAAATGACAGGTCCCCTGGCAGAAAAAAAAGTGTTTTTTTACACAGTTTAGGGGAGTTTAGGATAGTTTGGCATTTTTTCTGCCAGAAAGCTCCAATCAGAAAAGCAAACCAGACAGTTTTTTTGCTGTCTCTAAATGCTGAGCTCAAAATATGCCTGTAATTGTCCTAATACGCATGGACACACAGGATAACGTTGAGCTGCTTCTACAGGCAAAACACAAAACTCCTGTAGAAGCAGCGATTTTTACACCAGTGTGCATGGAGCTTAAAGGCTTTGTCAGAGTGGTCACGGTATTACACCACTCAGTTCAGTGAAAGAAGAAAAACTCCAGATCGATAATCAAACTAGCTGTTCCTGTGAGTGTTGCCACCTGTCTGGGATTCACACGGACAGTTCGGATTTGGAATCATGCGTCTGGGTTTCAGACTGCCTTAAACCTGGATACATTATTCAGACTGGACTATGGCTTCCCAGCAGGGTTGCTGGCTGCAGTTGTCTAAGCCGAGAGTGTCTGTTATACTCTTTTTCACACTGCCCAAAGCCAGCACTAACAACCCCCCCCAAACACATACATAGACGTGAGAGGAGAGGGCTCGATCTGCACCTCTTCCTCCTGCCCTACCCCTTTGTGTCTGCTCACACTCCAATCCCCAGCGCTGTGCCTCAGAAAAGGAGAGGGGGCTGGAAATTTGAAGTCTAGCAGTCTTAGATACATCTGGATGAGAGGTGCTGACTGCCAAGGGGCGAGTAAGCTCACCATCCATCCCTATCTGTGACTGAAGTCTCCCACCTTCTCTCTCCTGCCTCAATGAGTACACTGAGGTAAATCAGGATTCTCAGAGCACCCCTTACATCAGAATTCCCCTTTACACCACAGGCCACAGTGTTCCCCCTTACATCAGAGTTCTCAGTGTTCCCCCTTAAATCAGGGTTCCCAGAGCACCCCTTATGTTAAAGAGTTCTCCCTTACATCAGAGTCTGCAGAGTCCCCCCTTACAGTAAAAGGGAACTCTGCGAGTTCAGATGTAAAAGGGGAGCTCTGTGGATTAAAATGTAAAAGGGGAACTCTATTGACTCTGATGTAAAGGGGGCACTAATTTTGCCTACATTGCCAGTATAAAATTATTTGCACTTGTCCCTAATTTAAACAAGACCCCACCAACAAAAAATATAGAAATCAAGATTAGTGTCCTTTGTTCCCAGAAAAAAGACCACAAAAGATTGTTTTGCCTACATTTACAGTATACAATTATTTGCACTGTGCCCAAATTTCAGCAATACCTCAACATTCATATTATACTAGAACTTAACTTAACTCTAACTAGAAATCAACATTACAGTGTCATGCATTCCCAGAAAAAAACCCACAAAAGATTGGTATGCCTACATTCCCAGTATTCATCAACAGCCATGTTTAAATAAGGAAATCAACATTACAATATCATGTATCCCCAGAAAACATCCAAATAACGTGGTGAGTATTTTTTTTGCCCTTTGGTGATTGTAAAGCTTAATTTTTTTCCCTAAAATAATAAACATGTTATACTTACCTACTCTGTGCAATGTTATTGCACAAAGCGCTCCCTTTCCTCCTCTTCTGGGGTCCCCCGCCAGCGCTCTCTCTGCTCCTTCTCCCTTCCGAGTGGGACCCGTGTGGGCTTGATTTCAAGCTGGGCTGTGTGCATCTATACCGACACACACAGAGCATCTTCGCCCCATTCCCTGCTCCTCTGCTCTCTCATAACAGTATTCATGAGAGTCCTGTGACATTAATGAAGTTAGAAAACCTTATGCCTTTACAAGTGCTAACTGCTGTAAGCCCCAATTTGAACAGGACCTTCAGAATGCATTTTTGAACATAGAAAACATCATAAGTATTATTTATTCCCAGGAAAAAAAAGCTCACAAAACATTGGCGTACCTATGTTTCCAGTATTTATTTATTTACACTTACACAAGCGTTTGTTACCCCAACACTTCATATTCCTGATATGTGTCTGCTGTACCATGCACTTGTATGGGGAAGTATCTTGTTCTCTTTATAGTGCTTCCTTTATGTTAAATCCTTGGTGTTCTTGCCAGTCCCAAAGCATGGTCAGTTCTCTAGCTATGCTGGGAACTGAGTGTGCTCTCCTCCAATGATCAGACTTGTCCTGACATGCCCCTGCTGCACAACCATTCACTGGGAAGCTCAGTGTGCTGCTGCTTCTCCTCCCCACCAGCCCTTATGTAACTGAGAATAGAGGATCTGTGATCACTTATAAAAATGGGAAAATAGTAATTTATAATGTTTTTTTTTTAATATCTATACAAACATGTTTTTCTTTCATTTCTATTTTAAACTGAATGGGGTGTTTTAGAAGGTGATTGTTTACAATCACTTTAAGCCTCAATTTGAGGAGAACCTTCAACAACAATTTTAAATCTAATAACCAATATTACAGTGTTATTTAATCCAAGAAAAAAAGAATTTAAATATTGTACTGAGTGTCTTTAACCACTTGCCGACCGCCAACCGCAGGTTGACGGCGGCAAAGTGGCTCGTTATCGCAAATCGCCGTCATACGACGGCGGCTGCGATAACGCGCACTGTGAGCGCGCGCGCGCCGCCGGAGGCGCGCCCGCGCGCTCACTGTGTTCGGGGAGGGCCAAGGAGCGGGTGCGGTGGCTTCGATTGCCGCCGGCTACCCGCGATGGCCCCCCCGGAGCGAGTGAGCGGAGGTCCGTGTATGTAAACACGGACCTCCGCTCTGTGTGAGGGGGAAGGGCTGTGATCACAGCCTTCCTTTACGTGAAGGCTGTGACCACTTCCCTTCCCCAGATAGGCAAGCCCCCCCACAGTTAGAACACGCCCAGGGAACATAGTTAACCCTTAGAGCGCCCCCTGCAGGTTAACCCCTTCACTGCCAATGGCATTTACACAGTAATCAGTGCATTTTTATAGCACTGATCGCTGTATAAATGCCAATGGTCCCAAAAAAGTGTCAAAATGTTCCGACATGTCCGCTGAAATATCGCAGTACCGCTAAAAATCGCAGATCGCCGCCATTACTAGTAAAAATAAATAAATAAATAAAAACCCCAAAAATGAATTCTCATCCTCCGTAAACGCGACCACTTTTGCGCAAACCAATCAATAAACGGCGATTGCGATTTTTTTATCGCAAATATGAGGAAGAATATAAATCGGCCAAAAACGGTGAAAAAAAATGTTTTTTTATTTTTTTTTTGGATTTGTATTTTAGCAAAAAGTAAGAAATTTGGGTTTTTTTTGCAAAATTGTCGCTCTTCTTTTTTTTATAGCGGCGATTAGAAATGACGCAGAGGGGATCAAATACCACCAAAAGAAAGCTCTATTTGTGGGAAAAAAAGGACGCAAATTTCGTTTGGGTACAACGTCCCACGACCGCGCAATTTTCAGTTAAAGCGACGCAGCACCGAATCACAAAAAGGGCTCCGGTCCTAAAGCTGGAAATCCTTCCGGGGCTGAAGTGGTTAACAAGCCTTTGTACGTCATTACTTAGCAGACTGGCTTTTATTGACAGCAGATAGCTACCATAACCCCGGTATGGTTTTTTCAGCGGGTGGTTCACTTTCAGATAAAAGTGGTCTCTGTGACCAGCTATGGATCTGTTGGTAGCAGCGGAGACGATCGGGTCCGCTCCCCTCACTGTCTGGATGCCAAGTGAGGGCAAGATGGTGCCCGCTCGGCTCCATGGCATTGAAGGGAGAAAGCAACGTCGAATGTCACTTCCGCCCATTGCTTGCTCTTAACCACTTCAATACCAGGCACTTACCCCCCTTCCCGTCCAGACCAATTTTCCACTTTCAGCGCTGTCGCATTTTGAATGACAATTGCACGGTCATTCGTCGTTGTACCCAAACCAAAAAATTATCATTTTGTTCCCACAAATAGAGCTTTCTTTTGGTGGTATTTGATCACCACTGCAGTTTTTATTTTTTGTGCTACACATAAAAAAACCTGAAAATTTTGAAAAAAAAAAGTTTCTCTGTTTCTGTCACAAAACTTCAAAATAAGAACATTTTCTCCATCACTGAAGGGCACTGATGAGGCTGCACTGAGGGGCACTGATGAGGCAGTACTGATTGGCACCGATGAGGCAGCACTGATGAGGTGGCACTGACGGGCACTGTTGATGAGGCACTTATATGCAGCACTGATGGGCATTGATAGGCGGCACTGATAAGCAGCACTGATGGGCACTGATATGCAGCACTTACAGGCATTGATATGCAGCACTTACGGCATTGATAAGTGGCACTGATGGGCACTGATAGGTGGCACTGATGGGCATTGGTGAGCACTGATAGGTGGCACTGGTGGGCACTGATAGGCAGCAATGACCAATTGACCTATAAGGTGGGCATTCCCTGGTGGTCCTGGGTGGCATCTGTAATAGTGCCATCCATGTTGGGCATTGTGCCCCTTACCTGGTGGTCTAGGGTGGGCTCCCTGGTGGTCAGGGTGGGCTCCCTGGTTGGCTCTCTGGTGGTCCTGGGTGGGCTCTCCCTGGTGGTCCCTGGGCAGGCTCCCTGGTTGCCCTGGGTGGCGATCCTAGAGGGTCTGTGTTGTTAAACAATCAGCGCAGAGTCCCACTGTCAGGAGAGCTGCTGATCAGACGCAAGTAGAGGAAAAGCCGATAAATGGCTCTTCCTGTTTACACTGTGATCAGCCATGATTGGTCAAGGCTGATCATGTGGTAAAGAGTTTCCGATGGAAGCTCTTTACCGAGATCGGTAATGTGGTGGGTCAGACTGACACACCACACCACCGATCGCCATCGCATCCGGTCAGGATAATGAAGCCATCATTTGTCTATAGGCCAAATGGGAAGTGGTTAACGGAGACAATTTTTTTTTTCAAGTGACGCTTTTTTTAAATTGCATATTAGTGTAAATATGAGATCTGAGGTCTTTTTGACCCCAGATCTCATATTTAAGAGGCCCTGTCATGCTTTTTTCTATTACAAGGAATGTTTACATTCCTTGTAATAGGAATAAAAGTGACCCAATTTTTTTTTAAAAGAACTGTTTGAAAATAAAAAGTGAAATAAATAAGAAAAAAAATGTTTTAAAGCGTCCTGTCCCGCCGAGCTCGCGCGCAGAAGCGAACACATATTTAAGTCTCGCCCGCATATGAAAATGGTGTTCAAACCACATATGTGAGGTATCGCCGTGATCTTTAGAGTGAGAGCAATAATTATAGCACTAGACCTCCTCTGTAACTCAAAACTGGTAACCTGTAGACATTTTTAAACTTTGCTGATGGAGATTTTTAAGTGCCAAAGTTTGTCGCCATTCCACGAGCGGGAGCAATTTTGAAGCATGACATGTTAGGTATCAATTTACTCAGCGTAACATAATCTTTCACGATATAAAAAAGAATAGGGCTAAATTTACTGTTATCTTATTTTTTAATCTTAAAAAGTACATTTTTTCCAAAAAAATTTTGCTTTTAAGACCGCTGTGCAAATACAGTGTGACATAAAGTATTGCAGCGACCTCCATTGTATTCTCTAGGATGTTAGAAAAAAAAAAAAAAGCTATGGAGTGTATACACCAAACTTGTG
>BLSH010525240.1:731608-750718 GCA_018402905.1 Glandirana rugosa | reverse complement strand
CTCTAGGATGTTAGAAAAAAAAAAAAAAAAAAAAATATATATATATATATATATATATATATATATATATATATATATATATATATATAGTTTTGGGGGTTCTAAGTAATCTAGCAAAAAAACCTGATTTTAACTTGTAAACACTGAATATCAGAAAGAGGCTCTGCTCTGCTGTGGTTAAACACTGCTCTGGGTTACCTAAGCCAAACAACAATCAACATTTCAGTGAATTTATTTTAATGCAAAAGAAATAAAAATTCTATGAGTGCGATGTCTTTAAACATTTTTACTTAACACTAAATCACACACACCCTTTTTTTAAACCTAACTGAAAAGATGGAAAGTTTAAATAAAAAATAAGCATCCCAAAAAATAAAATAAGTGTAGTACGGTAGCTTAACATCAACTGAAGTTGTCCCTGTGACACACACAAAGGTAAACAGTATCTGCTCATAATAAAATCTGCTATAGGAGAGTGCAAAACATTCTCTCCATTTGTGTGGGTGCTGAACTCTCTCTGCATTTGGGGCTGTGCATTTGCACCCACACCGATGTCAGATTGGGAGCAGCAACTCTGCCCACGCAGCCTCTGCATCCCATTTGACATGAATGGAACTGCCTGCAGGGGGATACAAGGAACACCTGTGCATCCCCATGTACATAAACATGGCCCTCACACAGGCATACACTTTAGTATGCCCCATGTGAATGAGGCCTTAGTAGGAATGTAACCGGAATTTTGTAAGTTATTTTCTGTTTATGTGTGCTAATAATGATTTTATTGTATTTTGGGGCCTAAAAAAGGAACTACTGTGGGTATTGTACTGGGTGTCAGTCTGGGACAGTACAATTGCCCTAAGGCAGTCTGACTGACCTGGGGGTGATTGTACTGGGGAACAGACTGACCTGGGGGGCATTATACTGGGTGACAGATTAGCCTGGGGGGAGTATACTGGGGGACAGAATGACCTGGGGGATTATACTAAGGACAGACTGACTGATTATACTGGGGGATAGATTGACCTGGGGCGGGGGGGGGGGGGATATTATACTGAGTGACAGACTGACTTGGGGATTATACTGGGGGGCAGACTGACCTGGGGAGAAGGATTGTACTAGGGGACGGATTGACCTTGTTTGATTTAACCATGCCCCCTAAGCCCCTCCCACAGTTAACACAATTTGGCCACACTGTTCAATAGTGTGCTGCATTATTCTTCTGCTTGGTGTGCCCAAAGGTGCCCCATGTCTTTTACAATCCTATCGTCACTGGCACACTGAAATACATGCCCACTCTTCACTCTCGAGCATTAAGTACACTACATTTTTAAAAAAAATCAAGCAGTGAGGTCCAACTTAAGATCTTGCACACAGACCAATTGATTTCATAAAACACCCCTGGCCCCGTGAATTTTTTTTTTTTGTTCTTTACATGGGGTCTCCCTTAAATTCTATACCAGGCCCCTATCCTAGGGGTTTGGTATACATATTGATGGACATTCCCTGGCTGCTTTGTTTACAAACAGAACAAAGTGGCCCGGTAAAAGTAGTTTAGCTGAAGTTGTTTTTTTTCTAAATATCACGTCAGCTGCAGTACATCCCACAGATATGCCACTTAACATGCAGGTTTAAGACATCCCACAAACATTTAAAGTAATTGTGTATCTTTAATTTTCCCTTGTGGAGTGTCCAGCTATCCATACACTTTCCTAATAAAAGTTTGCAAACTTGCAAAAAGGCCAGAAAAGAATTACAAGATTTGGATTCCATAGACTTGGGATTTAGAAGCTATCATCAGGGATTGCGGATTTTTAAATGTATTCAGCATCAGCAAATGTCCAGCTAACCAAACTTTGCTTGGTTATTACTACTCTATTTTACCTTCTGTGATTGCAACATAGGACACTATTTAGGACTCCAGGCACACAGCCTGTAAGAGGGCCAAACTTTCTAGGATCAGGCTAAAACTCTGGGACCCCAAAACTACACATTTAGCTTGCTAACTCCAGATCCGCCTCCCCCTAAGGGACAACTGAAGGAACAGTCCCTAGTTGTTTTGTTAAAGACTGTTGCAACCCAGTGGTACAAAATCACAAGGGGTTGGCAAGACTGACAAGAAATCTCTTTATTAAATGCTTGTCACAGTACTCTGAGACCTTTTTAACTGATCAATACAATAATAATGCAGCACAGAATGCCCTTGAGTTCACTATTCTGCAAAAGACCCTGCAAAACCGCAAACCATCTTAAATAAATAAGGGCTTATAGAATACATATCTACACTTATAGGCATGTTGTCACTGAACTGTAATATTTTATTTTTAATAACCAGAAAACTATACTGGGTCAGCATTTCAGCCCTCAGAGAATAGAATGAAAGAATGTGGATGTCCCTGATGTTCCTAATTTCCCCAACAACAATTACCTGATTTCCACAGCAGTGGATTTAAAAGCATAGTATGTAATACTGGTCATGGGACAATCAAGTAAGACCTCAGTCCAGAAAAGGGAGTGTTATCTGAAACTACATGTTAGAAGTCCACATAAAAGTATGTCTATTGGATATCCAGAGACAGAAAGAACATTTCTCAGAAAGAGCTGATAACCAAGTAGTGTGATAAAAATTCCTAATATAATATTAATAACCTTTAAGGCATGAAGCCATATAGATTGCTTTGTGATAACCTGACTAAGCACATGATGGTTTTTCCCAGTAGTTTGGCCAAAATTTGACCTATTATTGATTATTTATTTATTTAGAAATCAACGCAGAAGCTTAGAAGCAGCTAGACTTCTGGCATTGTAATTTTAGTTTCAAAGGATGGAAAAGAAATGTTAGAAATGAAGAGACCTTACTGTACTTATGCTAAAGAAAAACTTTTTTTTCTATAGTCCCTCTGCTATAGAATAGCAAGCTCTGCAGTGCATGTCATTTATAAAGATAAGCTGTGTAATAGCTTACTTCAGAGCGCTGTTCAGCGCTCACCTGAGTGTCTGCCTGTCTCCTCTCCCAATGTCTTAGCTGCAGGGGGAGCGGGAGGTGCTGGGAAACCCCTGCTGATGTCAGCTGAGACAAGCAGAGGAGAGGAGACCATCGGGCCTTGACCTGAGAGCCGAACGGCGCTCTGAAGTAAGCTTTTATACAACTTATATTTGCAACTGACATTCACTGCGGAGCTTACTGTTCTATAGCAGAGGGGACTATAGAAACAAAAAAAGTTTTTTAGAGCAGGAGCAGAGATCAGGAGCTGTGAGGCAGAGAGGGGAGGGGGGAGAGAAGAGGGGGAGAGAGCAGACAGGACACGCAGAACAGGCTGCTTATGGTGGAGACGCGCACTGACTCCGATATCACAGCTTGACAGCCATGTTTTTTCGGAGTCAGCACAGAGAGGGGAGGGCAGAAGCTGGCAGGATCATCCAGGTATTGCAGATGATACAGGGGGCCAAATGACACAACATAAGCGCTGTGCTGTATAACATGCATTAAGGGAACAGGATTTAACTTTTTTTTTTTGGGTTAACAAACGCTTTAAGTCATCAGCAATATTCACTGAGGTCTAATTGGAAGAATTTAGCGAGGTGGTATATGTAAGGTAGGAAAAAAATATGATGAGATAAAATATTAAAAGGCATTCAATTATTGTATCCATTTTAGTGAATTGAACTTTGTTGTCTAGCTATGACATGGATGAGCAGATGCTGCATATCTAGACATTTAAGCTTTTGTACCAGCATTGTATCTGCTTTGTTGCCTTTGGCATATAACCTTTGTCTGGACCATCACATTTGCCTCTCTGCTCTTGCTGTTAAATAAAGATTAAGGTTGACCCTAATCTTGTCTAATTTTTGATGCGTATTACTAGATGAATGCACTTTAAAAGCTTGCTAAGTGTTTACTTGCTTGGATGCTAATTGCCCAATTCCTTTAAGTCTTTCTTTTTTGTGTTTGGAGAAAAATGGTGTCTATGAATTACAGATCTGTGAGCCTCCAACAGTGCTATAGAGGAACCCACTGTGACTGTGTTTGTCTGAAAGTATGCAGTACATTGTATTTCATAAGTGGGTCTGGTTAGAGCAAATAATTATTAAAGCATCCTTCCATTACCAAAAAAAAAAAAAAAATTGCAAACGGGGCCTGCAAAGGAAAAACATAAATGCATACCTCCTAGACACAACAGTACATTGAAGATTAGCAAGATTCAACCAATAAGGATCAAGGAAAACAATCTTATTGGAAGTGTCTTTTCTACTGCTTGCAATTCATTTTTAAATCACAGGTCAAGGAAAGTTATACTGACAGAATACTGAGCCTGCCATTGCTGGCCTCATTCTAAAAATGCTGGTTGATTAGCTATGATTCTGACCAATTGTTTTTATATTTTATGAATCTCTGACAATGAAAAAGCATCCATATAAGACAGTGAATGATGTCAGAACTTCTGATCTTCCTCAGCAAAGGCTTCTTTAAGGAAACCTCCATTAGGGTCTTCCCTGGCCACAGCCGAGCCTGGGATTAATGTAATGTATGCTGCTTTTGAGTTTTTACTTGGTGAAATCAATGAATAGCCTGACTGCATACTTAGGGGTAACCCCACTTTCGTGGGAAAAAAAATAACAAATAAAGAAAAAATAATATAGCGTATACAATTGTGACACTAGTCAAACTTACCTTACCTGGAAGTGTTCTGTACAGAGACAGTGTACTGACCACCCCTAGAAATGTCATTTCCTGCTTGTGTGGTTGGCTCACAGATTTTCCCAGAAGTCAGCATAAGTCAGATTTCAGGCATCCCCTGCAAGAAAAATTAGATTTTTGGTGAGATACTTCCAATGCACATCTAAAGGGATGAAGACCCAGCAGATTTACTCATTAGTGCTCTGCAGCTACACAGCTGGTTGATAATTATGAAGCCACTTCCATTAGACTTACTTTGCACAGAGGCACAGAGCAACAAACAGTGATTTCTTCAGAATAACAAAGAGTAGGAATCTGCAACAACGTTTGTTATAATCCCTGCATTTTACATAGATCACCCAGAGGGGAATGTTTTTTTTCTCAACAAAAGTGGAGTTACGCTTTAAACATTGTCCATTGTAAATGCTTTGGTGAACATAGTAAAAGTTTAACCACTTTAGCTCTGGAAGGTTTTACCCCCTTCCTGACCAGGCCATTGTTTGCGATATGGCACTGTGTTGCTTTAACTGACAATTTTGCGGCCTTTTTTCCCCCCACAAATAAAGCTTCCTTATTGTGGTATGTGATCACCTCGCTATAAACAAAAAAATATTGATAATTTTTTAAAAATACAATATTTTTAACTTTCTGCTATAAAACATTCCCAATAAAAAATGTAAAAAATCTAATTTCTTCATCGATTTAGGCCAATATGTATTCTGCTACATATTTCAGTAAAAAATATCCCAAGTGTATGGGATAAATCTATGGGATAGATTTAGGGACTTTTTATTTTTTAAAATAGTTTTTACTAGTAATGATGGCACTCAGCGATTTTTGGCGGGACTGCGACATTGCGGCGGACAAATCTGACACTAAGTGACACTTTTTGGGGACCAGTGACACCAATACAGTGATCAGTGCTAAAAAAATGCACTGTCACTGTATAAATGACACTGGCAGGGAAGGGGTTAACACCAGCTGTGATTAAGGGGTTAAGTGTGCCACTAGGGAATGCTTTCTAACTGTGGGGGGGAGTTGATGCACTGGAGGAAAAGAGAGATCTGTGTTTCAGCTTAGCTGATATACAAGATCTCTCTTTTACTCTCTGACAGAACAGCGGTCTGCCTTGTATACATAGGCAGACCTCTGTTCTGCCTTTCCTCCGAACGATTGGCAGGTCCTGGTGGCCATCGTGTCCAATCACAGTGTAAGCGGCACAGTAGACACAGGTACATGGTTTTGCGCAGCCGAGCCGCCCTTCCACAGTATATATGCGGTGGGCGGTCCAGAAGTGGTTAAAGCAGTTATCAATATATAGTGCAAAAACATGATTTTAAAATATAATCCTTTCGTATGGCATTTTATCCGTGAATAGAAAATACTGACCAAAAATCATACAAATTACCAGTAGGGTTCCTGATATATTAATTAGAAAATGTTGACCGTGCAACCTCTTTTAAGCATAACCCAGATAGCAAGGCTAACTTGCACAAATTTGTGCAGTGTTGAATTGTAGGTCTTGTTAACCTGCTGCACATTTTCACTGGCACGTTTTACACTTGCAGAGCACTTGAAGCCCAAGTTCTAGTTAACACTTTTCCAATTTGTAGCAAATTTACATGGCAAGTTTCTAACAAGAGCAAAGTTGCAGTGGTGAGTCTACATTAAGAGCTATGCAAGTCACAGTGACCCCTGGGTTATGGGGGCACAGTTTGTGCCCACACACATGGGACTGTGTCAGCGCCCCCCCCTTTTTTCCTTTGGGGAAAGCTTAGTTTAAATTAGTATGGTAACATTATACATGTCTATTACAGTGGTACTGTCTCTTTAAGAAATCTTAAGCTTACCTACAGGTAAAATATGAATGGTCAGAAGTGAACAGGTGACTTATGGAAGGTTCTAGAACTCACCTGGAGCGGTATAAAAGGCTGCAGCACCCGGTAATTTATTTTTTTCTTCAGGCACTGGACCGGGCTCCTGCGGGTCCACCATGAAGACACTAGTGAGAAGGCATGAAGGTTGAAGAGTGGCTGCGTCACTGTCTGTCTATGGATGAAGAAGATGACTCAGGAAGGCGCGGGGAAGCAGGTGTGGAGTGCACAGAATCGCCACCCGGACCATCAGGACTTCAGCTGCAAGCAACTCCCCCAGAAGGACAGGTTTTGTCCCTGCGAAGAGCCAGTCGCAGCCACGCTGTGGAGCAGCTTTAGTCTTCAGCATCCCTGAGGGCGGAGCCAAGGCCAGCAGAAGAAGGAACAAGAGGTGTAAACGCACTGAGAAGAAGCAGCGCCAGCGCAAAGAGAGGAAGGTGGGCTTTGTCCCCATCACCCATTCGTGGCAGTGGTGGGAGGAGCCGTGGACGGCAAACATCCTCCTCTCTGCAAGCCACACCCTAGGTGGTGTTCCCGACGGCTGAGCACAATATGGGGCGGCCTACACAGCGCCCCTCGCAAGATATCTCTCCTGGAGCAGATGCTGCTGCCACATCTGCCAGTCTGATGACTACACTAGACTCCACTGCAGTAAATGGTCCTGGTTGCTCAGCTCATAGTACAGGTAACCCGACTGGTGAGTTATCACAAATTAATTTGATTAACCATAGCTTTGGATGTGAATACCACGGTATCCAGCCCTTCTGTTGCTCCATCACGTTTGGTCTCCCCTTTGTCTATCCCTCCTGTTCCTGTGGTACCTGGTGTGTCTGTTCCTCCTCCAGCATTTAATTCCAACACTAAGGTTAGTGATTCTCTCATTCCTGAAACATGTGTTAAAGAGGTATTGCCATGTGAGATGTCAACATTTGGGTTTCATTTATCTTTAGCTGTAAAAGAGAGAATATGGAGGGGTGCATTTATCGATATATTATCCTTATTGCCTTCTTCAAAGGAATTACTTTGGCAGGATAAGAGAGTGGAGGACAAGAGTGAGGAGGATAGGAAAAGGCCTGTAGCTAGATCTTTTCACAATTGGTTACAGGCTGTTTGTATATTCGCTAGCATTATGGTGGAGAAATTCCCTGATCTTTGCAGTGGCCTCTTTCAGCACCTTGAAATAATCCTGGAAGCTTATAAAAATTTTGGAGGCCTTGGCTGTTATTTTTATGACGAGTCTTTTCACCAGAAAATGTCGGTTTACCCCACACTTAAATGGGGTATGAAAGATGTGGGCCTTTGGCTCAATCTCATTTTGCCTCAGAAACCTATTCCTTCAAAACAGCCTTTGTCCAGTGTATCATCGCAGTCACCATTTAAAAAGGGTTACTCTTTTGCTTATAATGGGAATCAATGTAAATGGCACGCTGCTTGTCGTTATAAGCATGAATGCTCTTTTTGTTCTGGTCCACATCCATTGTTTCAACTCTAAGGGATATTTTTCCCAAAGGCCTGCACATCTGTGAGGCTGGGAAAAATGCTCCATTGGCTGCAAGTATATCCAGACAAGGGGAGGGCCAATTTCCTAATAAAAGGATATGCGGATGGATTTCCCTTACTGGTATTTTCCGGTAATGGATGCTTATTGGTAAAGAATTTACAGTCAGTTGAAACGTATAGTGATTTTGTTAGAGATAGGATATTCAAGGAAATAAAAGAGAGATGGGTGGCAGGTCCTTTTAGTTCCCCCCTTTTGCTAATTTTCATCTTTAAGTATAGAACCAAAAAAGGAGCCCAATTCCTTTAGATTAATACATCATTTGTCATCCCCAAAGGGTAATTGTCTCAATGATGAGATTGACCCATCTCTTTCTTCTGTATCCTATTCCACTTTTGATGATGCAGTCATGCTGATCAGACAGTATGGTAGAGGGGCTCTTCTTGCAAAAGCTGACATTAAATCTGCCTTCCTATTTCTCCTACATCCTTCAATTCCCTGGGTTTTTATTTTTTCGATAAATGTTTACCAATTGGTTGTTCCTTGTCTTGTGCTTATTTTGAGTCCTTTGCCTCTTTCCTGTACTGGGTCCTTTCTTTTGAATCCGGTTTTGAATCCTTTGTTCATTACCTAGATGATTTTTTATTTATAGGCCCCCGGAATCTCCTCTTTGTTCACTTTTATTGAAACTGTTTTGTGCCATGTGCAGCTATTCCGGCATTCCGCTTGCGGATGAGGAAACTGTCCTGCCTACTTGTTTTATCGATTTCTTGGGTATTAATATAGATACCATGTCTTCAGAATTTAGGCTTCCGGATTCTAAGATTCTGAAGCTTAAGTCAATAATTTTATTTTTGCTCAGGAAAAAAAAAGCGATACTCAAAGAACTTCAGACGCTTTTTGGCTTACTGGCATTTGCGTCCAGAATCATGCCAGTCAGTAGGTTATTTTCTCGAGGACTCTCCCTTGCGACCCCGGGTCTGAAGTCCCTGTTCTCACGTGTTAGGTTAATGGAAGACCTAAAGGATGATTTCGTTATCTGGTCTCAGTTTCTGGAGGAGTACAATGGGAGATCTTTTCTCCAGGAGGATTTTGTGTTTGCAGCAGACTTAGATCTATCCACTGACGCTGGGGGATCGAAAGGATTTGCAGCCATTTGACAAACCCACTGACTTTGTGGTGCTTGGCCACAGTCGTGGATTGTCAAGAAAGCGACGCAGAATATTGTATTATTGGAATTATTCCCGATTGTAGCCG
The DNA here is from genome assembly GCA_018402905.1 of Glandirana rugosa. Taxonomy (NCBI): domain Eukaryota; kingdom Metazoa; phylum Chordata; class Amphibia; order Anura; family Ranidae; genus Glandirana; species Glandirana rugosa. The sequence continues at coordinate 741,414 of BLSH010525240.1, read as the reverse complement.
CCGTAGAAGTCTGGAGTCCTTTTTTTCTCAAATAAGAGAATTATTGTACATTCTGATAACAAAAGTGTGATTTTCACAATAAATTGTTTGTCCTCCAAATCCATCTTTGCAGTAAAGTTATTGCTTTTTTTTGTCTTAATATGTTTAAAGTATAATGTGTGAGTGAAGGCAAAATATGTTCCGGGAAAAAATAATATTGACACTTTATCCTGCTTTCAGATGTCCCGTTTCCATCAGCTGCATCCTCAGGTGGATTGAGAAAGTCATGTTTGCCCAGATCATTTGTGGGACCTCATTTAGATGTTCTATCTGCTGCAATCAAGAGTTCTTTAGCATCACAGACATGGCACGAATATTCAGCAGCTTGGGACAGATGGCTATCATTTAATTTCCAATTTAGATTTAATTTTGATCAACCTTCTGAAGCTTCAATAGTGTCTTTTCTTTGTGTCATGGTGCATGACCAATTATCCCATGGCCCCATTGTGAAAGTTTTGGCAGGGATTTCCTTCTATTTAAAATGATCAATCTCCCGCCATGCAATCATTTCTTTTTAGTTAAGCAGGCTTTGAAGGGCTACAAGAAAACTAATTTTGCACCTGACAGGCGTAGGCCTATTTCTGTTGAACTCCTGTGACATCTATGTCACAGTACCAGCAAAGTATGTCATTCTCGCTATGAGAGTCTACTATTCTGGGCAGCATTTGTCCTGGCATTTTTTGTTCTTAGAATTTCTGAGCAAATGCCACCTAACAAAGCAGGATTTTCTAGAATTAGATTCCAGTACGTTTCTATTCCAAATTCAGGGATAAATGTTTTTATTCAGTGCTCCAAAATGGACCAGTTGGGTAGGGGGCGGTGGATTCATCTTCATTCTTGTGGTGATCCTATCATTTGTTCCTACTTAGTGGTTAATGAATATGCAGCTGTTAGGCCCAAGAGTTTGGGCAATTTCCTTATTCAATTAGATGGTGTTCCTCTTACGAAATATCAGTTCTCATTCATTTTGAAGAAATGTTTGTTTTATTTGGGTCTTCAAGATCAGCAAATTACTACCCATTCTTTTCGCATTGGCGCTGCAACCGAAGCGGCCAGAATAGGTCTAGACAATGCTATAATTAAGAGATTGGGTAGATGGGAGTCTGAAAGATTTAATTTATATATTCATCCTAACTTTTCTGTTTGAATCTTTACAGGTGCTAGGTCTTGTGGATTATCGGCCATTCATTTATTTACTGGGCTCGTAAAAGGGTGTCACGTCGCTGTTACACAGAGAACTTGTCACTTCCATCTGATGCATTTCATATTTTTAGAATAGGTATCAGAGGCTTAAAATGTGCCCAGCTTTATTTCCATATTTCACAGTCTTGCCTGTGCCCCCCCCCCCCTTTGATTTTGATAATCCATGCAGGAGGAAATGATATTGGTCAGGTTAAAACTTTAGACCTGATGTTTACAACAAGGGATTTACAACAATTTAATTTGGCTTTCCCTTTCATGATAATTGTCTTCTCAGAAATTGTCCCCGCCTTCTTTGGTCTTCTTCCCTCCCTAGTCTAAACCTCTGGAGAAGATAAAGGCAGCACATTAACAGATTATTGGAAAAATGTATTCCCCTCATTGGTGGTTTCTCACCGACATATCGACCTTGAGGGAGGTATTCCGGGGGTTTATAGACAAGACTCTATTCATCTATCTGATGTAGGTATTGACTTGGTTAATTTGGGTCTTCAATCTTGCGTAGAGAAGGCCGCAGCTGTTGGGTGGGCCAATCCTGTTTTGAGTAACAGGATTGGCTGGTGGGGACTTTGTTAATGGTAAAATGAAGTTTGCTTGAGTCCTTTGATTGAGCTTTTGTTGTTTGTTATGTAACTATTGATAAAGTAAATATTTCTTGATGAATTTCTGTGTGAATAAAGTTAAACCAATATAGTGCCGCGGTCAAATATTTATGCCATATTTATGGCAAATGTAATTGTCTATTATCTCAGTTATTTCTCTTTGTGCATGGGGGGGACTTGCTGCCTACGGGCCCATGGGTTAAGGGGGCACACGCACATGGGACTGTGGCAGCAGCCGCCCCCTTTTTACCTTTAGGGAAAGCTTAGTTTAAATTAGTATGGTAATATTATACATATCTACTACAGTGGTACTGTCTCTTTAAGAAATCTTAAGCTTACCTGTACAGGTAAAATGTGAATGGTCAGAAGTGAACAGGTGACTTATGGAAGGCTCTAGAATGCACCTGGAGTGGTATAAAGGCTGCAGCACCCGGTAAAGTGCGCTGTTGGCCGGGCACTGGACTGGGCTTCCCCACCTCCCCTCCTGTCGCAGGCACTTTCTGTGGTTGTGTCACCCTTGAATCAAGGGGGGACTTTGTTAATGGTAAACTTAAGTTTGCTTGAGTCCTTTGACTGAGCTTTTGTTGTTTGTTATGTAAATATTGACAAAGTAAATATTTCTTGATGAATTTCTGTGTGAATAAAGTTAAACCAATAAGGTGACATGGTCATATATTTATGCCAAATTTAATTGTCTATTGTCTCAGTTATCTCTTTTTGGGGACGGGGGGGGGGGGGGGGACTTGCTGCCTATGAGCCCATGTGGTGGGATGACTATTGCAGCATACTTGCAGAATGTTTACAAAGAAAGTTGATATGGAGTCATGTAATGCCGACTTGCTGCAATTGTGCAACAAACATGTAAAGTATGGCAAATCTAGCAATAGCTTATCAAGTCATTTGCAAACTTGCAGCTCAATTGCTTGCTATCTGGGAATTGAACCATTTTAATTCATTACTGTAGTGCTGTCAGGCTGCATGTAAAACAATATTTCTTATGCTGACTTTTGACTTTTTGACTAAGGAAAAAAAAAAACCCTGAACTGTCAACACAAAGGAATGTTGAACATGACTCTCACATACAGTACAAGCTCTGCTGCGGACTAATACTTCTCATTGAACACTGCTCTAATCAACATCTTTTAGGCTTCCAGAGCAATACTCAGGAGTAGGAGTAGGGTGCTGCTGAAAATAATAATAATAATAAACAACTTTTTTTTATATAGTGTCTTTAACAGTAGCTACTCAAAGCACTTTGCAATGAAAACACAAAAAATACACAGGATAACATAAAGAAAAAAGGACAATTATGTGAAAGCTTGTCTAAAGAAAACAAGTTTCTAGATTTGATTTGAATGAGTTTAGAGAAGATGACTCTCTGATGTTCTTTGGAAGTGAATTCCAGAGTTTTGGAGCATAGCACGAGAAGGCTCTGTCTCCCACTGAGTGTAGGTGAGTAGAGGGGACACACAGAAGACCAAAATTTGAGGAACGGAGGTTTACGAGGGGATAGTAAATTGATAAAAGTTCAGAGAGATAATGGGTGTGCCAGGCCATGAAGAGCCTTATCGGTGAAGAGCATCTTAAAGTCAATGCGAAACCAGAAGGGTAGCCAGTGCAGGGACTCCAGGATAGGGATAATATGATCACTTGTACCAGACCTAGTCAGGATTCTGGCTGCAGAATTTTGAACATATTGAAGTTGATTAATTGTGGATTTAGGTACACCAGCAAGTAGAGCATTGCAGTAGTTATAGAAACAAAGAATGTGACCTGTCACAACCACTTTTAATGACATACCTCTAGAGTTGAGCGAACTTTGGGGTGTCCGTAACCTGGACCCGAACCCGGACATTTGAAAAAAGTTTGGGTTCTGGGTTCGGGTATTTGATCACGCATGTTGAATAGCTGCAGGGCAGCCAATCAACAAGTGTTTCACTGGTTTGCCCTTAGAAGCCATCACAGCCATGCCTACTAATGGCATGGCTGTGATTGGCCAGTGCATCATGTGACCCAGCCTCTGTATAAGCTGGAGTCACGTAGTGCTGCATGTCACATGCTCTCAGGCTAGTCTAGGGAGAGGATGCTGCCAGCGCTGTGAGGGACAGATTGCAGATATAATATTAATAACATCTCATCGATCTGATTGTGGACTAGGTAGAGATTACTACTACTACTGCTTTTAGGGACAGATTGCAGATCTAATAACATCTCATCCTGCATTACAGAATGATCTGACTGGACTAGGTAGAGTCTACTGCTTAGAGGGACAGATTATTGTTCTAAAATCATCTTCTAGTTCTATAGGGTCAGGTTCCTGCTGTTGCTGTAAGGGACAGCTTACTGTTTTAAAATCATCGCCTACTCCTATAGGGTCAGGTTCCTGCTGTTGCTGTAAGGGACAGATTATTGTTCTAAAATCATCGCCTACTCCTATAGGGTCAGGTTTCTGCTGTTGCTGTAAGGGACAGATTATTGTTCTAAAACCATTTTACTTCCTTTTGCAGCCCTCTAGCACTTTCCAGGACTTTTTTACAGTCATTTTTGTGCCGAAAAGTGCGGGTCCCCATTGACTTCAATGGGGTTCAGGGTAAAGTTCGGGTCAAGTTCGGTACCGAACCCAAACTTTTCCCGCGAAGTTCGGCCGAACCCACCGAACCCGAACATCCAGGTGTTCGCTCAACTCTACATACCTCCATCCCTAGTTAAATGTAATTTAAAAACAAAGAACAATGGTCATGGGACTTTAAATGAGATGTGCCACATCAAATGAATAGTACATAAGTAAATGAAGTAAAAATGTATTAGCGTACAAGATAAAATGTTACATTGGTCTGAAATATCATAATAATAAAGGGCCATCACAGGCCATGGTGAGCTGGCATAACACATAATCAGTAGGAAAAATATTTTCTTATGAATATACAAATACATGGTACAGTTTGAAAAAGCAAGTACATGATGAATTGATGTCAAGGTCAAATTCTAGGAGCATTCTGTAACTATACGCATTTCGTGGCTGATGGCCACTTGTCAGGAGTAAATGCTAGAGATCTGTAACTATAGGTGATAGAAAAGAGTTGTATGTTGGCCGGACTCCTTATGCTGAACAAGGACGATGGGATCTTAGAAGACCAGAAGGTCTAATACTCACATGTCAGCTCAAAGTATGGCCTGTCTTGCAAGAGAAAGAGTGGTGTCACAGACAATGTCTGACCCGGGGCTGAGGCAGGGAAAATCCCGTCCAAACCAAGAGAACAGCCAGGGTGGAGGCCAAGTGAAAATAAATGGTCCATGGAGCAGAAGAGAGAAGTTGGGGACACATCTACCCCATCCTTGTCTAAAAATGTAAACAGGGGTATATATGGGTAAATATATTGTTGTAAACAGTAAGTGTTTGAATAGCAGGGGAGAGTGCCCAAACTGACCAAAGAACATGAAAGGTGAATCAGAAAAGAGAGACTGTGAACCAGTGCAGTAGAGAGATGAAGGATACCAACAATGTGCATACCATGCACCGGAGTGAAGGAAATGGTAATCATAGAGTGCCAAACAGATCATAGAAACCACCAGGTTGCTGAAGTGACCATAAAGGAAGTATTTGAGAGTCTACAGGTGTGGGATATAACAAAGAAGTGAGAGTCCCACAAGGGGAACCTACACAGGTGTATGTTGGAAAGTCCACAGGTGTGGGATGTGCAGAAAAGTGAGAGCCCCACAAGGGAAACTTACATAGGTGCGATCTGGTATAACGGGCTGTGCAGGACATGCTTCTCTGGTGCAGCAAACCTAGAGATTGATGTGCTGGCCAGCCTTAGCTAGATATACCCCAGGTTGAGTGCGTGGCCCCACCAGCGTCATACCAGATGCCTATGGAAACCAGGAAGAGCGGAGGATCACAAATCCGGCGCGAATGCCGGAAACTGGTCCATACCCGCCCACTCCTCGGCATCACTTTCCCCCCGACATTGCGGCGTCAAATGATGTCACGAGCGGGGGGTGTGGGCATGGTGCTGATGCAGAGGAGGACAACCTCGCCCAACCCCAGGGAGGGAGAGGGAGGGGAGGTCCTGCCATGCATCGCAGCTCTGGAAGCAGAGGTGGACACACAACCTCCACTCACAGCAAGGCAGGGAATAATTGGCATGACTGAAACTATAGATAGACCTCAAAGAAAGATATCTATGTGCACTGTACTAGTGTTGGAAATTGTAGGAGACAATGTGACTCATCTGTGGTGGTGGTGTGGCAGGTCACAGTGAACCAAGGGTGTCTTCCACCCAATTGTACATAGAAACAAAGAATGTGACCTGTCACAACCACTTTTAGTGACACACCTCCATCCCTTGTTAAATATAATTTAAAAACAAAGAACAATGGTCATGGGACTTTAAATGAGGTGTGCCACATCAAATGAATAATACATAAGTAAATAAAATGTATTAGTGTACAAGATAAAATGTTACATTGATCTCAAATATCATGATAATAATAATAATAATAATAAAGGGCCATCATAGGCCACGGTCAGCTGACATAACACATAATCAGTAGGAAAAAGATTTTCTCATGAATATACAAATACATGGTACAGTTTGAAAAAGCAAGTACATGAGGAATTGATGTCAAGGTCAAATTCTAGTTGGTCAGACTAAACAAGATGAAAAGTGGTCGCTATGCCTCCAAGGCACCTACAGATCTCCACCTCAACAGGGAGACCGGACAGTGTCCATGTGGCTGGGTTGAAGCATTTCCAGGGCGAACCCTCTCCCTCAGAGCCTACAGACCATGAGGCATACCCCACATTTATATGCACATACGCATGCTCATAGGTGTTGAAAATCCATTCTCGGCTTTCATCAAAGAAATTCTTGCATGAACGACATCATTAGAAAATCTTTTTGGTTTATTCTTCATAACATAACATAACATCAGACAAACTTACGTAGCAACATAATATGAAGTCTACATGTTGAGATATGGTATGGCTTCAGCTGTCAGTCAGGAGGAGGAAGAGTTCTGACAGGTGTTCACGTCACGTCTCCGAGAATGTAGGCTTTCATATCCTCCATTATCTCTCCCCTAGTTAACATTCTAAGTCACAAATTCTTATACTGTTTGTAAACCTTAGGTCAGCTCTTTACAAAATAACCTTCCCTACTTATATGCCCTTTAAGTCTATAGAAAGACCACTCATGACTCCTCCTAACATTACTTCACATGAGGTTTGAAATAGAATTGCACATACAACAATTTTGCTTCTCTGTCAAAAGCACATTGAAATAACATTTACAAATATAACTAACATATTACATTATATTTCATACATTTCATATATTTCAGAGCCCATTATTATTCAAAATAATATTATAAATTCATAATTTCCAACAATTCCCCCTCAATGCACTATAACTATCAACAAAAGTGCATTCTCTGAAATATTTACAATAAACGACAATTTAGTATGTCAAATATTGTACAAAAGCATTTTCCTAATACTCTGAAATATTTTCTTGTGAAAAATTTAACTATCTAATGTCATCAAGAAACTATAAATTAATATATTTATTCATTTTAATTTTAATTAATTTTACATCTAATTATAACATAATATAATCAAATAATTCTTCCTTCAACTTCATAATTTTATTTAACTTTTTGTAAAATTCTTATAGCTTTAACTATATTATATAAATATGTTAAATATAAGGAAGAAATAAATAATATCTTTGATATATCCAAAAATTATATTAATCCATAATATAAATTATTCATTAATAAAAATTCTTCCATTCCAGGAAATTTCACTAACCAAATAATTCTACAATATATGCTTTTATACATTATCCTTGACACTGTACATATAATAAATAATCCATTCATCTGTTGATACATAAAAATATAACTTTCCATAATTAATGTATCATATTCATTTATATATCTATGTATCTATCTATCTATGTATTTATCTATCTATCTATCTATCTATCTATCTATCTATCTATCTATCTATCTATCTATCTATCTATCTATCTATCTATCCATGAGCAGCAAGCAACTTTTTCTATTTCCCCTTTTTCTTATTATGTATTATTTAATTCAACTATAACTCTTATTTAGACCTTTAAATCCAATCATTTTCTTCCACACAAGCCTATGTATTTTAACTATACCCTTTTTTTTTTCGTTTGGATATAATTAACATTTTCTTTATTAAAAATATATATCCAATAATTCTTATATTAAATTCCTAACCCTTTCTTTTCTTTTTAAAATTAGGATACATTATGTATTAATACTCCTAAATGTACAATTTATTATACATCCTTGTTATAACAAACTATCCAAATTTCCCAAGTTATATGTTCTCTCAAATTTAATAAAATAAATTCTATGTGTACAATTCTGTATTAATATGTGTTCCTATAAAAAATTAAGAAACCTAAATATAATAACTATAATGTATACCAAACTATCCTCATTATTACTGTGATAATAATCTTTCAAGGATCTAATAAACTTAAAAATATTATGTAGGAGAAAATATCAAATTTCAAATGTCAACGCAGAGTTACTTATATTTTTCCTATTATTTCAGTACCATCAACATTTTCAATATCTAAATACCCATAATATGCTCTTATTCATAAAAAAAATTCAATAAGAATCACATCCAAACTACCCCTTTCATAATGATCGAACGATCAATATGACACATGTGATGCAAGTCCATATGAATAAATCATTGAAGTCCAAGCAAAAATCATAGTCCTTGATAGCATAATCAAAAATAATGATGGAATGAAAAAAACAAAAAAATATGAAGAAATAGAGGTCCAGTTGAGCTTTTCATGATCATGATAGAATTATAACAATTAAGTACATAAGTCCAGAAAAGAATAGAATTTAGAAATGAAAGATATATCTAGGAAAGAAAATTGAAACAAGTATCAAATTCTTATAAAAAAAATGATATATGTTTTCTTTAAGTGATTCTCATTAATCAATATAAACGATTCTAGATTTATAATCCTTTCAATGTTTACCCATTTAATTTTTACCCAATTCTTTGAACTCTAATTACCTCAAGAATAACAATATAACTTTCCCCAGATGGTATTTGACATTCCTGATACCTTAACTTTAACTAATGATCATACTCATTAGAAATATCATTCAAGACATTATTTCTATTGAAAAATTTAGCAAAGGCCTAGCCATGTTTTGTAACCATACTTCTGAATTCCTATGATCACCTTCAATCTTTACCTTTTTCTTGAATCATCTTACCCTATTTAGACTTAATAATATTTCAGTATTAAAGATGACAAGAAACATAGCATTTTTACTGAATGCCTAAAATTGCATACATGTCATTATTAAAACTATTGTCTGATTCCATGGTTTGACATCCAACCCCAATGGAATATGACATAAGTTCATAACAATTTTAACTTTGGTAAAACAATATTATCTATTACTAGAATTCCCCCAATTAATTTACATAAATAAACTAAAAAAACATACTTGTATCCACCTTTAGCTGGTAAAGAAAACTCATATGGTCAATCTATATAGATTGCCAAATTCATCAGTAATATATTTTTATAATACATTATATATTTACTTATTTATTTTCTTCTGAATTTTGTTTTATTTGTTTATAAAACAATTCATAAGTTTGATGACAAAAGTGCTCTCAAATGAGTATTTCAGAATTTCTTACATTAGCTTAAAAAAAAAATCAAGCTGGTATCTGGATATGCAAAAAGAATATCTACATTTAAAAATAACTCTATTCACTATTTTGTTTACAATATTATTGTTTTTCTAAATTACATCAGTGTCCTATTGCTCCCCCTAAATCTTCTATTTTGTTATTATAACATTTGTTTTATCACTTATCTCAATAAAAATTTACATCTATAAGAAAAACGTATAGGTCTATGGTCGAACTAAAAAAAA
>BLSH010525240.1:699686-731598 GCA_018402905.1 Glandirana rugosa | reverse complement strand
TTGTGTTTTTTTTTCTATATTCTTATTTCTAAAATAAATTTGATCATGTTGAAATAAGATTATTTTTAAAATAAACATCTGTCATACAGTGTGAGTGACTGTCACCCTGTCAACCAAATACTCAAATTCAACTTGCAGTGTAAACACATGTTCAGTAAGTTTATGAATTCCACTATGCCGATATATGGCGCCTTATATACAAGCACAGGAATCCTTTCCAACAAGTGTACACTTAAAATTTTGGAAAATATGTAATTACTCAAATGTGACCCTGTCTCTCACACTGTATTAGTTTAACCCAAAAATATTTAGTCCCTACTTAAACTGACAAACCTTTTTTACATTCAATTGTCACTTTTGGCCAAGCTTGTGAATTAACACCTGTTTTCCCTTTAAAAACACCCTCCGTGTAACATAAGATGTCTTAAAAACAAACGGTGTAAAACTTCACAGCAATGGACAATACTCTATAACATTTGTAACAACACTAGCTTTTATAAAGTTCCCTTGTCTCTCACTTACATTTGCATGTAAAATATTTGAGAGAGAGATCATTATATTAGTAAGAAATACCGAATTTATAAAGACTTTCTTTTAGATATTTAAATGATTGTATACAAGGCCTCTCATTTTATTAAATATATTTGACCTTTATCCTCTATAAGCTTTAGTAATTCATTAAAATTTTCCCCGACAGATTCTTGCCTGAAAAATATTAATGAATTATCGAGAAAATGTATTGTGACCCAAAAAAATATTCTTAAAACCACTACATTAGTAAATAATAATTTAAATATATATTTGTATCTCTTGGGACTCTTTTCCACATATCTGAAAGTTAACACAAAAATGTGTTGTACTGTACTCCAAACTATTTTAAGATGAGTAGCTAATTAATATGTAACTGGATCTGGGCTTCTTCTTACAAGATGGTAGTACTGTCACAAAGAGTGATCTGTTACAGTTGGTCTGTTCATTGCCAGACTTAGTTACCACACATTGTACAATTGTTGTACAATCAGTAACAATCTCTTTTTTATCTTTTTAAACATTTTTAACATTTTTTTATCAGATTTTGATTTTGTACATCTGCTAATAATCATGTACACTGCTGTTCAATATGACTCTTCTTATTATAGCAAAAACAATTGATTTATTAAGAGAACAATCTCGTGAAACTCACAGATTGGGTCCTACCCATAAACTGCGATTGGCCAATTCTCAGAGAAAATTATTTCCCAATCATCGTCTTTACTTTTACCAAAAATACCCATTGCAAATAATTTTTAACATAATTTTTAACAATTTGACTTTTTAGAATTTTTAAAACTTTCATATTTTAATATTTCAAGGGTAGCTTTAGTAAGATAATCTATTACCTTTAATTTAAAATACCAAATTTCAATTTAAAAATTGTTCAACCATTAACTATTTCCTGCAACCATATCTTGTAGGATTTTTCTATTATACACTAAGCATGTTCTTTTCCATCATGTAATTTACATACAGTTCTTATTCCAACTAAATAAATTGATTTTTCTTAAACTTTGTTCTGCCCCTTGTATGTTGACTGTAAGGCTTTACATATTCATAACAATAATTTACATGCAGCATTAAACTTAATTATTTCTGTGTTAAACAACTTATTCTCATACTGGCTTGTTCAATTAAACTACTGCACGTCTATATGACATATTATTATTGTATCATTTCTCCCGATATTAGAGGGACTCATTTTTACTCCTGAGCTTAAACCATTATCTAGCTTAAAACAAACACTCACCCTTGCTTAGAATGATAGCTGTTATGTGCTTAAAAAAAACAAGAGACGAGCATTGTATGTCTTGAGATGTTAGATTTTGTCTTCTGTTGTTCTGTTGACTTTTCTGTCGTTCCGTTGTCTGTTCTTTCGTTCCGTGTGTGTGTTCTTTTTTTCTTCTTTGAAGCTTTTTCCTGTTCTTATTTTGAAATACCTTTTGACTTCCATCTGTTTGGTTTCCAAACTTAGAACCTTCTGCTGTGATTTCCTTGAAGAAAAGTGTCTGATATCTTTTGTCCTGAGCGTCCGTCCCTATTTTTCAGTATCTGATTTCCAAACTTGCCATTGTTCCAAAGGGAATATCTGCCAAATATTCCTTCAATGGTGGCTTTTTAATAATAACGTGGAGATGTTTTCCTTGTCACATTTTTTTTTCCTCAGACTATCCAAGCCTGATATCCCATGAAAACTCTCACGTACCTTAGCAACCAGTATCCCCTGGTTGTGTCCCGTGACCTTGGCAGAATCCTCCACGCCGTAACGTTACACTTCAAACCAGAAATCCTTTTATCCTAAAAATAGAGGAACACTGTCCGGACCGTGATTTCAACGTCAATAGAGCCTTTTGGTTTTTTTTTTCTTTCTGCTTGCTAAGACATACAAGCTATTGACAGGTGAGAAAACAGACATAAAAACTCACTTGTTGTAGCAAGATCGTAAACAGGCGTCAAGATTAGACAATCTATGTGCATGTCCGCATTCTTCCACCATGATGTTGAAAATTCATTCTCGGCTTTCATCAAAGAAATTCTTGCATGAACGACATCATTAGAAAATCTTTTTGGTTTATTCTTCATAACATAACATAACATATCAGACAAACTTACGTAGGAACATAATATGAAGTCTACATGATGAGATATGGTATGGCTTCAGATGTCAGTCAGGAGGAGGAAGAGTTCTGACAGGTGTTCACGTCACGTCTCCGAGAATAAAGGCTTTCATATCCTCCATTATCTCTCCCCTAGTTAACATTCTAAGTCACAAATTCTTATACTGTTTGTAAACCTTAGGTCAGCTCTTTACAAAATAACCTTCCCTACTTATATGCCCTTTAAGTCTATAGAAAGACCACTCATGACTCCTCCTAACATTACTTCATATGAGGTTTGAAATAGAATTGCACATACAACAATTTTGCTTCTCTGTCAAAAGCACATTGAAATAACATTTACAAATATAACTAACATATTACATTATATTTCATACATTTCATATATTTCAGAGCCCATTATTATTCAAAATAATATTATAAATTCATAATTTCCAACAATAGGCGGCCTGGGTCATGATTGAACGACCCACCCCCCCGAAAGGAGAGCGGCTATGTGGCCCAATCAGGCGACAGTACTGCCCACACCTATATCTGCATACACCTATACACATATACACGCCCATAGACCCATAGATATCTATACATATATTCTGAGTACAGTTGTTGACTTGTGACCTTCACAAGTGTACTATTGTCTAGAGCTCCATATGATACAATACGGTACAATATAGTATAGTTCTATCAACCCCCAATCTGTGCATCCCGGTCACACACCTATTCACACTGCAGCCAGGCATATCAAATAGTGGGTGTTTAATGGTAGTGACACTTGGCGGTGTCCTCAATGAAACTGTTCATTACATACCCCTTTAAGGTCATCTGGCTGATGGGAGAGGAGAAGGTCACTTAGTAGATCTCTGGTATAGTGCCTGAAGACTATTTCCCTGCTAGTAATCCAGCATCCCACACACCGTGGAATGCATAGGGATCCATGACCCGGACGTGCAGGCGGGAGTGCGTTCAACTAGTGTCACTCCCGGGTTGCTAATCCTGCTGTTCTAATTGGCCAGCCCGAGGGGAGAAAGGGCTATGCAAGAGCTGCAGTGACCAGATAGGGGGTGAGGCTGCCACATCCCAAAGGGAGGCGGGACCCGTCCCTAAAAGCACATACAGGGCACCTATTAAAATGGGACCTAGGGATCCTCCGGATTGCCAATGTAATTGTGAAAAACAACACATAGGCATCCAATCTCGCTAGTGGACCACGTCCCCAACAACACCATCACTGCAGGGCCGGGTACCATACCCTTTATACCGGCAAGATACCCAGCATAGATGGGGGCTGGAGTATATAAATACATCAGAATAAGTGAATATATCTAGCGCAAAAATTAATTAATTAATTGTTTATCAATACATACATTTGATATAATCAAATAAATTTAATTACATTTAATTAACTAGATTACATGATCAATATTACTACAGGGTGGGCCATTTATATGGATACACCTTAATAAACTGGCAATGGTTGGTGATATTAACTTCCTGTTTGTGGCACATTAGTATATGTGAGGGGGGAAACTTTTCAAGATGGGTGGTGACCATGGAGGCCATTTTGAAGTCGGCCATTTTGAATCCAACTTTTGTTTTTTCAATAGGAATAGGGTCATGTGACACATCAAACTTATTGGGAATTTCACAAGAAAAACAATGGTGTGCTTGGTTTTAACGTAACTTTATGCTTTCATGAGTTATTTACAAGTTTCAGACCACTTATAAAATGTGTTCAATGTGCTGCCCATTGTGTTGAATTGTCAATGCAACCCTCTTCTCCCACTCTTCACACACTGATAGCAACACTGCAGGAGAAATGCTAGCACAGGCTTCCAGTATCCGTAGTTTCAGGTGCTGCACATCTCGTATCTTCACAGCATAGACAATTGCCTTTAGATGACCCCAAAGATAAAAGTCTAAGGGGGTCAGATCGGGAGACCTTGGGGGCCATTCAACTGGCCCACGACAACCAATCCACTTTCCAGGAAACTGTTCATCTAGGAATGCTCGGGCCTGACACCCATAATGTGGTGGTGCACCACCACATTATGGGTGTCAGGTCCGAGCATTCCTAGATGAACAGTTTCCTTGAAAGTGGATTGGTCATCATGGGCCAGTTGAATGGCCCATGATGCTGCTCCCCTTTCAGGGGGGTGGATCGTTCAATCATGACCTAGCCCGCCTATGAGCACGCATACGGGCATATATATGTGGGGTGTGTCTCATGGTCTGTAGGCTCTGTGGAAGAGGGTTCACCCTGGAAACGCGTCAGCCTAGCCACACGGACACCGTCCGGTCCCCCTGCTGAGGTGGAGATCCGTAGGTGCCTTGGAGGCATAGCGACCACTTTTCATCTTGTTTTGTCTTTTACACTGCTCTGTTTGTGAGTATATTTTAACTATATCACTTTTAATAAATCTTTTAAATGGTATTGCATTAGGTCGGTGCGCCCCTCTCTTGTTTTCTCTTGCCTAGTGCTTTTGGATGTCCATGATCCTGAGAAGGGCTGCAAGACCATTGAGTGTGGAGTGATACTCACATCTATAGAGATTTTTTATTTCTTTGCCATATTGCATGACTCTTGGTTGATGAACCCGAGCGCAGGAGGTTTAGGTTTTGTTTTTCTATTATACATGTGGACCCTCCAGCAGCTGGTTTTATCGGGCTTGGAGATGTTGCATTGAGAATTTTTTATAAACTGTTGTAATCATGGTGTTATCGATTGAAGAACGTCACTTGAGGAGGACCTCGCTAGCCAAAGGCTTTTTGAACAGCATTGATCAATATGAGAGTCACCCTGTTATTAACACCAGTGGAGACACTACAAGTAATGTGGAAAAACCCAGCAGGGAGGACAATATGGTATCAGCTTTTTATAAATTGAAACATCTATTGGAGAAAGAAATGCTACAATGGTGGGATATCACCCTTTTGGGAAAAAATATGGATGTTGGTAGGATTCCTAGAGGATTGAGAATCACCAAAGTGTGCGATTTTCTAGATGACAATCTTAGGAGTGAATGGGTGGAGGGGGTGTGAGTTTACAATAAATCATGGCTCCAGATTATCACCACCCAGAGGGAAAGGAACCTATAAAATATTTTATCGGACATTGCCACACTTCAGGAAGAGCTTGCAGTCTACACTGACGTGGGCTCTTTTGGAAAGTGGGATTCTCTTGTCAATGAGCAGATGGTTGATTATGAGACTGACCTCATTTGCAAAAAATCCATTAAATTTGAAAGAGATAGACAAGATTATCTACAAGGGTGGGAATTTAATTGGAAGAAAGGAAATAAAGGTCCCACTGCACTAAATTATCATCCAGAACCCCCACATAAGGAGAAAGGGAGTGGTAAAAACAACTACAATCGATACAACTACAATAAACATTCTAAGAATAGTAATCATAACACTAGAAACTACAATAATCATCATAGTAGAAATAGTGATAATAGGAACCCTAACACTAAAGGAAACAAGTTTAGCAAGAGACCACCCAATAGCCTCAAAACGCTGAATGGGAATACTCCAGACAGGTACATGAGAGCACTTCTATCCCAGGGAGGAGGGGGAAGATTAATAGAGTGACCAATGATCACCAACAAGTCATGTACAACTACAACTGCAATGAGGTTCACCCACTAGAGCTACAGCGACGGGGTCCTGTAATACAAGATCCCTGTCCCTTGTTCCCGGTTGAGCCTAAGGGCCATCCGGATTTGTCTGGGGAACTTGTCTTAGGGAAGGGCAGGATCTGTGTGGACCCCCCAGGTACTGTGATGAAGGCCTACACTCCAGACCTAAAGGGGGATGTGTGAACCACCACCATCACCTATGGGGGAGGTGAACCAGGGGCCATTGAGGCAATCCATACTGTTAATCTCATGTCTGGGGCCTGTGGAGAATCATTCTCTCAATGGTCTGATACTTTTTTTGTCAGGAGCTGCGGGCCCCTCGAACCCGCACCGAAGAACCTCATCACACCCAGCACCACCGCAGAACCAGTAGTGAGGAAACGCACCACATCCAGAACCTCACCACCAGCTACAAGGAAAAGGGGAAACAAACGAGATGAGGGAGAAGGGGAGGTAGGAGGTAGGAAACACAAAAAGTGGGAGGAAGAATTAGGGTTCCATTCCACTATTAAGATTTCCAATCTCTCAGTCAGAATTCACAGATGTGGAACTAGGCCTGCTTAGGAAAAGGCTGAACTTTGCCCCCCAAATATATTTGAGTTGTTTATCGACTTACAGTTAAACGCTATTTTG
Organism: Glandirana rugosa; assembly: GCA_018402905.1. Classification (NCBI taxonomy): domain Eukaryota; kingdom Metazoa; phylum Chordata; class Amphibia; order Anura; family Ranidae; genus Glandirana; species Glandirana rugosa. The sequence continues at coordinate 724,676 of BLSH010525240.1, read as the reverse complement.
CGATCAAGGAGAAGGATCCTGTTGGGGAGTTATGCGGCAACTCTTTCCCCGGAAGATTCGGTGGATAGTAACATACTTAAGGTGTTAGAAAAGCTTTACAATGAAGGGGCAAGTGAGAGCAAGGTAGCTTCACCACGTCCCTTCCTTGAGGCTGGAGTTATACAGACTGGATTTAAGCCAGAATCCACATTCTACCCTCACTGGACCAAGGGGAATTTTATCCCAACCTTTTACAAGCTGGTGTGGGAAGACTTGAAGGCCTTGTGTAGTGTGAGAAAGTATAAACAACATTACCAACAGAATGAAGAAATTAGGGGTCCACTATTCAGCTTGAAAAATAAACCCGAGATCATCATTAAGAAAGCGGATAAAGGGGGGAGCCTAGTTATCCAAGACAAGGAGGCCTGCATCCAAGAGGCAGAGAGGCTTATAGGGGATAAAGACACGTACATCAACCTCCCATGTGACCCCACCAATGAGTACAGAAATGAACTAAAACATCTTTTGGAGAGGGCACTCAAAATAGGGGTCCTCACTAAGGACGAGTTAATCTTTCTGTATTCTAGGCATCCAATAGTACCCCACTTCTATCATATACCCAAAGTCCACAAGGACCCGATCTACCATCCGGGGAGACTAATTATTGCTGGGGTGCAAAGCCTTACTAGCAATTTAGGTTGTTATGTCGACCACTTTTTACAGGATTTGATAACGTCCCGGCCATCATTCATTAAGGACTCAGGGCATGTGTTGGAGGTCCTTTCTTCTTACGCGTGGCAAGAGGGATACAGATGGGTGTCATTGGATGTGGCCTCTCTGTACATCTCTATACAACACGAGTTTGGACTCCAAGCACTACAATACTTCTTGGTCACCAATCAAAACTTTCATCATGCCCAAGCCAGCTTCATCTATGATAGTATTGAATTCATGCTCACCCACAATTATTTTACCTTTTTGGGAAAGTTCTTTAGGCAGGTAAAAGGCACAGCCATGTGGGCCAGGTTCACTCCGAGTTATGCTAACCTTTTTATGGGTTACTGGGAATCCAAATACATCTGGATGTATAACCCCTTTGGAGCGAACCTGGTCCTCTATGCCCAGTATATCAATGACGTCTTGATAATCTGGAACGGTACCGATGAGGAACTGGAAGGATTTCTCTCACTGTATGAACAATACATTTGGGATCTCTTTCACTCATGTGGTTGATCGTATGTGTTTCATCTTCCTGCCCACTGCAGGGAATTCCTATCTCCATGCTCTGAGTCACCACCATCCGAGATGAATTAGGAATGTGCTGTTTGGACAATTTTGCAGGCGTAGGCTCACCTGTATTCATAGAAGTGACTATGAGGAGCAAAGCGTGATCCTAAGCAAGTAATTCAGAGAGAAGGGGTATGATGAGGAATTGCTAGAGCAGGCCTATTTAAAGTCCTCCTACAATAGAGAACCCTTTGACATCAAGGAGAGTTCATTCAAGTCTCCTGAACACCAGGGAGGGATAGTTAGGTTCTGCACCAAATACAACAACAAGGCACCCATGATTCAGAAGATCTTCAAGCAAAATAGGAAAATACTCAAACAGGACCCTTTTCTTGCTGGTACCCTTCCTCCGCACCTTAGTGTAATTTTTAGGAAACCGAGAGATCTGAGGAGCCTGATAGCGCCTAGTAGGGTAAAACGAGATAAGAGACAACTGACAGGTCCCTGGTCTTCTTTGTTTGATTAAAAGGGTAGCTACCACTGTGGGGTAAATAATTGTGCCAATTGTGCCTTCATGTGTCACCATAAAAAGGAAGTGGTCACAAGTAGTGGAAAGGTGTACAGCATCCGGCAGTTCATTAACTGTGGTACCTCCTATGTCATTTATGGCTTGCTCTGCCCATGTGGGTTATTATATGTGGGACGTACCACATGCCCCTTGAGGGTGAGAATGTATGAACATAGGAGCAACATTTCCACCCTCAAAAATAACTACTCTGTCCACCGCCATTTTGTGGAGAAACATGGTGGTAGTTTGGCAGGCCTTAATGTCTTTGGCATTGAGGCCATCGGTAACGAGATGGACAATGGCAGAAGATACCGCAGGCTGTGCATGAGAGAGGCCTATTGGATTTTCACCTTGGATTATCTCAGCCCCGAAGGGATGAAAGAGGAGATTGAGCTGCAGTCCGCCATGTAAATCAGTCGGGCTAGTGGCTCTAACTCATTTCTTTTTCTTATCCCCATGTGCTACCACCCTTGTAGAGTTGTTAGCCTATGTGTTGTGGTGCCTGGTTTAGGTCGGGTCTGGTGGTTAGGAGGTTTAAGAAGTTGCGAGCCCTTCATTCATTTATTTATTTTCTCTTGCTCACACATCATAGTTATGTAGTTGTTTTATGTGTGAGGTTACGGTTGTGTATGCACTCACATACAGTCAGTGTGTGTATGTGCGGTTTAGAACATGGCCAGTTTTCTAATTTGTTTGCATTGTTGGGTACACATTGTATTGTTGGCCCACATCTGTGCATCCCAAGTTCGACCTCCCCCCACCTCCATCACTCCTTTGCTTTTTCCACCACTATTCCTGCTTGTATGGGAAAAGTGGCTGAGCAGTATAGTGTAGTTCAAGTTATATACTTTGTTTTGTACCAACTCCTTGGTTCAACATTGCATTATAGCTCCATGTATAGATGTTTTTTATATTGATCTGTTCCATAGGAAGGTGCTCTAGGTTTGACTAATATAGACCTAAATGGACTAAATACGAGCAGCTGTCCCCTCTATAGATACAGTGACCAATGAATTATTTAACTGGTCCCTATATACATATAACTACTACCCATCAGGTTTTCAGGGATATATATATTTATATATATATATATATATATATATATATATATATATACACACACAGTATATATTACTCAGTGGGTTATTTCTTTGCCATATTGCATGACTCTTGGTTGATGAACCCGAGCGCAGGAGATTTAGGTTATGTTGGTCAGACTCCTTATGCTGAACAAGGACGATAGGATCTTAGAAGACCAGAAGGTCTAATACTAACATGTCAGCTCAAAGTATGGCCTGCCTTGCAAGAGAAAGAGGAGTGTCACTGACTATGTCTGACCCGGGGCTGAGGCAGGGAAAATCCCATCCAAACCAGGAGAGCAGCCAGCCAACAGGAGGCCAAGTGAAAATGAATGGTCCATGGAGCAGAAGAGAGAAGTTGGAACACATCTACCCCCTCCTTGTCTAAAAATGTAAACAGGGGTATATATGGGTAAATATATTGTTGTAAACAGTAAGTGTTTAAATAGCAGGGGGGAGTGCCCAAACTGACCAAAGAACATGAAAGGTGAATCAAAAAAGAGAAACTGTGAACCAGTGCAGTAGAGAGATGAATGATACCACCAATTTGTATATCATGAAGAGAAATTAAAAAAGATTGCAATACCTGAGTGAAGGAAATGGTAATCATAGAGTGCCAAACAGATCATAGAAACCACCAGTTTGCTGAAGTAATCATAAAGGAAGTATTTGAAAGTCCACAGGTGTGGGATATAACAAAGAAGTGAGAGCCCCACAAGGGGGAATCTACACAGGTGTGTGTTGGAAAGTCCACAGGTGTGGGATGTGCAGAAAAGTGAGAGCCCCACAGGGGGAACTTACATAGGTGTGATCCGGTATAACGGGCTGTGCTGGACATGCTTCTCTGGTGCAGTAAACCTAGAGAGTGATGTGCTGGCCAGCCTGACCTAGATATACTCCAGGTGGAGGCCGGGTCCCCACCAGTGTCATGCCAGACACCTATGGAAACCAGGAAGGGCGACGGATCCCAAATCCGGCGCCAATCTCTGAAAATTGGTCGGCACCCGCCCATTTCTTGGCATCACATAGACAACATCCACCCGACAACGTGGCGTCGAATGACGTCACGAGCGGGGGGTGTGGGCATGGCGCCGATGCAGAGGAGGACAACCCCGCCCAACCCCAGGGAGGGAGAGGGAGGGGAGGTCCTGCCATACATCGCAGCCCCGGGAGTAGAGGAGGAAACACAACCTCCACTCACAGCAAGACAGGGAATAAATGGCATGACTGAAACTATAGATAGACCTCAAAGAAAGATATCTATGTGCACTGTATTAGTGTTGGAAATTGTAGGAGACAATGTGACTCATCTGTGGTGGTGGCGTGGCAGGTCACAGGGGACCAGGGGTGTCTTCCACCCAATTGTACATAGAAACAAAGAATGTGACCTGTCACAACCACTTTTAGTGACATACCTCCATCCCTAGTTAAATGTAATTTAAAAACAAAGAACAATGGTCATGGGACTTTAAATGAGGTGTGCCTCATCAAATGAATAGTACATAAGTAAATGAGAGAGACTGTGAACCAGTGCAGTACAGAGATGAATAATACCACCAATGTGCATACCATGAAGAGAAATGAAAAAAGACTGCAACACCTGAGTGAAGGAAATGGTAATCATAGAGTGCCAAACAGATCATAGAAACCACCAGGTTGCTGAAGTGAAGTCAAGTCGGGAGAACACAAATGTATGGATCAGCTTTTCAGCTATGGTTTATGATAGCATAGGATGCAGCCAAGCAATGTTTCTCAAGTGGAAAAAAGATGTTCTGCCAACATTTTGTACATTTGGATCAAAGGTTAAATTAGCATCAAATATCACCCCTAGATTTAATAGAGATACTAATTACAAGTGTCTTTACTTAATGGTATTGGAAGAACTTATTTGAGGAATATGGACTTTCTGGGTACCATTATGAACATCACATACAAAAGTTCAGTTAAAATCAGAAATATTTATTCCAAGAGAATATAATTTAAAAAAATGTAATTCAACAATAACAATGTCAAATACATGAACAAACCATATTGGAAACAAAGGCTCCCAGCAGACTACCCCGCTGTTCTATGGTTATCTTCAATGCCCCATATTACAGTATAAAACAATTATCTTTTATAAGAGACTAGTGTAGCGTAATTCCCACCTAAATAACTGTAAATGAATAAATAAAATTGCATCAAATTCTTACTCTAATATCACAAGAGCTATATACTGTAGCAACAACCTTAAATGCGAATAGAATAGAATGTGAAGAGAATAAAAAAAAAGTGCAACACCATACCAGGTGTCAATCCTTCATTTTTCAAATAAATAGATAAAAAGATATAAAAAAATATAAACATATTAAATTCATGATAACAAACAAACAGATACAAAACAGCATTTGAATCTGTAGCAGCGCTCTATAAGTGTCCCCATAATTCAGTTCATAGTGTGATCCTTAGAGATAGATGTCTGTATAACACACAGTGCACCTTCCACCACCACACGAGCACCACATGGAGAGATGATGGTCCCCCTCTGGGGTACACACTCACCAGATATAGGTAAGTAATGGACTTCAAAGACCCGCAGAATCTATGTCTAGGTTCTGGATATTAAAAAAGGTATTGAACTTCATTCAAACGGTCCGCTCCTCCAAAAGGATCGCTCTATCCACGTCTCCTCATTCATAAGATGTAAATGAGAAAGGCAAAGTGTACATAGCGTAAAACCGTTTACTTTTATTCTGCCCCATAGGCTAAAACCCATTAGAAATACACTCACAATCTCATTATAAATATCACACAATGTAGTCATATAAATCACTGCATCCTGGAGTGAGCGTCCTGCGTATGACCCAGGAACCAGCCCCATCAGCCGCACGTCTCCTCCTCCCTGGCAAGCAGGTGACCATCCACTGTCAATATGTCGCTAGGCCCCGTCCTGACGTGTTTTGTCACTTCCGACTTCAACAGAGGGCGTGGTCTCACCTCGTCAGAGCGGGGCCTAGCGATGTGCGGCTGATCGGGCTGGTTCCTGGGTCATACGCAGGACGCTCACTCCAGGAAGCGGTGATTTATATGACTACATTGTGTGATATTTACAATGAGATTGTGAGTGTATTTCTAATGGGTTTTAGCCTATGGGGACCGTTTGAATGAAGTTCAATACCTTTTTTAATATCCAGAACCTAGACATAGATTCTGTGGGTCTTTGAAGTCCATTACTTACCTATATCTGGTGAGTGTGTACCCCAGAGGGGGACCATCATCTCTCCACGTGGTGCTCGTGTGGTGGTGGAAGGTGCACTGTGTGTTATACAGACATCTATCTCTAAGGATCACACTATGAACTGAATTGTGGGGACACTTATAGAGCGCTGCTACAGATTCAAATGCTGTTTTGTATCTGTTTGTTTGTTAACCTGATTTCTTTTTAGCAGCTGCTATTTTTAGGGACAGTGCATATCTCAGCGCTGAGCAGAGATTGAGTTAAGGGGCGGATTTTTTGTTACTTTTTGTCTCTGGTGTTTTATTGTGATATTAAATCCATGCAGAAATAATTCAATGGCTAATTAATGTGAGATGAATAATTAATACAACAGTCCAAACAAGTGTCCAAACTGTGAATAATATCCCAATGCTGGGAAGGGACCTTGATCAGTGAAAACAATTCTGCTTCCAAAATAATCACTGCTGTGTCCGAACTAAAATCAGTGACTCCACCATACGTGTAATATGGCCTCTCACCTCACTTCCATGACCACTGCATCACCAGAGGTTCCTGCTGGTGCTGTGAGGGACAGATTATTGTTCTAAAATCATCTACTACTGCTTTAGGGAGAGGTTCCTGCTGGCGCTCTGAGGGACAGATTATTGTTCTTAAATCATCTCTTACTGCTATAGGAAGAATTTCCTGCTAGTGCTGTGAGGGGCTTATTATTGTTCTAAAATCATCTCCTAGTGCTATAGGGAGAAGTTCCTGCTGGTGCCGTGAGGGACAGATTATTGTTCTAAAATAAATTTCTATTGCTATAGGGAGAGGTTCCTGCCGGTGCTGTGAGGGACAGATTATTGTTCTAAAATCATCTCCTACTGCTATAGGGAGAAGTTCCTGCTGGTGCTGTCAGGGACAGATTATTGTTCTAAAATAATCTTCTATTGCTATAGGGAGAGGTTCCTGCCGGTGCTGTGAGGGACAGATTATTGTTCTAAAATCATCTACTACTGCTTTAGGGAGAGGTTCCTGCTGGTGCTTTGAGGGATAGATTATTGTTCTAAAATCATCTCGTAGTGCTATTTGGGAGAGGTTCCTGCTGGTGCTCTGAGGGACAGATTATTGTTCTAAAATCATCTCCTACTGCTATACGAAGAGGTTCCTGCTAGTGCTGTGAGGGGCTGATTATTGTTCTAAAATCATCTCGTAGTGCTATTTGGGAGAGGTTCCTGCTGGCGCTCTGAGGGACAGATTATTGTTCTAAAATCATCTCCTACTGCTATAGGAAGAGGTTCCTGCTAGTGCTGTGAGGGGCTGATTATTGTTCTAAAATCATCTCCTAGTGCTATAGGGAGAAGTTCCTGCTGGTGCCGTGAGGGACAGATTATTGTTCTAAAATAATCTTCTATTGCTATAGGGAGAGGGTCCTGCTGGTGCCGTGAGGGACAGATTATTGTTCTAAAATAATCTTCTATTGCTATAGGGAGAGGTTCCTGCCGGTGCTGTGAGGGACAGATTATTGTTCTAAAATCATCTCCTACTGCTACAGGGAGAGGTTTCTGCTGGTGCTTTGAGGGACAGATTATTGTTCTAAAATCATCACATACTGCTAATGGGAGAGGTTCCTGCTGCTCCTGTGAGGGCCAGATTATTGTTCTAAAATCATCACACACTGCTAGAAGGAGATGTTCCTGCTGGTGCTGTGAGGGACAGATTACTGTTCTAAAATCATCTCCTAGTGCTATAGGGAGAAGTTCCTGCTGGTGCTGTGAAAGATAGATTATTATTCTAAAATCATCTCCTACTGCTATAGGGAGAGGTTCCTGCTGGTGCTAGAGGGAGAGGTTCCTGCTAGTCCTGTGAGGGACAAATTATTATTCTAAAATCATCACATACTGCTAGAGGGAGAGGTTCCTGCTGGTGCTGTGAGGGACAGATTATTGTTCTAAAATCATCTCCTACTGCTGTAGGGAGAGGTTCCTGCTGGTGCTGTGAGGGACAGATTATTGTTCTAAAATCATCTCCTAGTGCTATAGAGAGAGTTTCCTGCAGGTGCTGTGAGGGACAGATTATTGTTCTAAAATCAACTATTAGTGCTATAGGGAGAAGTTCCTGCTGGTGCCGTGAGGGACAGATTATTGTTCTAAAATAATCTTCTATTGCTATAGGGAGAGGTTCCTGACGGTGCTGTGAGGGACAGATTATTGTTCTAAAATCATCTCCTACTGCTATAGGGAGAGGGTCCTGCTGGTGCTTTGAGAGACAGATTATTGTTCTAAAATCATCTCGTAGTGCTATTTGGGAGAGGTTCCTGCTGGCGCTCTGAGGGACAGATTATTGTTCTAAAATCATCTCCTAGTGCTATAGGGAGAAGTTCCTGATGGTGCTGTGAGGGACAGATTATTGTTCTAAAATCATCTCCTAGTGCTATAGGGAGAAGTTCCTGCTGGTGCTCTAAGGGACAGATTATTGTTCTAAAATAATCTCCTACTGCTATAGGGAGAGGGTCCTGCTGCTCCAGGGAGGGACAGATTATTGTTCTAAAATCATCACATACTGCTAGAGGGAGAGGTTCCTGCTGGTCCTGTGAGGGACAAATTATTATTCTAAAATCATCACATACTGCTAGAGGGAGAGGTTCCTGCTGGTGCTGTGAGGGATAGAATATTGTTCTAAAATAAACTCCTACTGATAGAGTGAGAGGTTCCTGCTGGTGCTGTGAGGGTCAGATTATTGTTCTAAAATAATCTCCTAGTGTTTTAGGGAGAAGTTCCTGCTGTTGCTGTCAGGGACAGATTATTGTTCTAAAATAATCTTCTATTGCTATAGGGAGAGGTTCCTGCCGGTGCTGTGAGGGACAGATTATTGTTCTAAAATAAACTCCTACTGATAGAGTGAGAGGTTCCTGCTGGTGCTGTGAGGGTCAGATTATTGTTCTAAAATCATCTCCTAGTGCTTTAGGGAGAAGTTCCTGCTGTTGCTGTTAGGGACAGATTATTGTTCTAAAATAATCTTCTATTGCTATAGGGAGAGGTTCCTGCCGGTGCTGTGAGGGACAGATTATTGTTCTAAAATCATCTACTACTGCTTTAGGGAGAGGTTCCTGCTGGTGCTTTGAGGGACAGATTATTGTTCTAAAATCATCTCGTAGTGCTATTTGGGAGAGGTTCCTGCTGGTGCTCTGAGGGACAGATTATTGTTCTAAAATCATCTCTTATTGCTATAGGAAGAGATTCCTGCTAGTGCTGTGAGGGGCTGATTATTGTTCTAAAATCATCTCCTAGTGCTATAGGGAGAAGTTCCTGCTGGTGCCGTGAGGGACAGATTATTGTTCTAAAATAAATTTCTATTGCTATAGGGAGAGGTTCCTGCCGGTGCTGTGAGGGACAGATTATTGTTCTAAAATCATCTCCTACTGCTATAGGGAGAAGTTCCTGCTGGTGCTGTCAGGGACAGATTATTGTTCTAAAATAATCTTCTATTGCTATAGGGAGAGGTTCCTGCCGGTGCTGTGAGGGACAGATTATTGTTCTAAAATCATCTACTACTGCTTTAGGGAGAGGTTCCTGCTGGTGCTTTGAGGGATAGATTATTGTTCTAAAATCATCTCGTAGTGCTATTTGGGAGAGGTTCCTGCTGGTGCTCTGAGGGACAGATTATTGTTCTAAAATCATCTCCTACTGCTATAGGAAGAGGTTCCTGCTAGTGCTGTGAGGGGCTGATTATTGTTCTAAAATCATCTCGTAGTGCTATTTGGGAGAGGTTCCTGCTGGCGCTCTGAGGGACAGATTATTGTTCTAAAATCATCTCCTACTGCTATAGGAAGAGGTTCCTGCTAGCACTGTGAGGGGCTGATTATTGTTCTAAAATCATCTCCTAGTGCTATAGGGAGAAGTTCCTGCTGGTGCCAAGAGGGACAGATTATTGTTCTAAAATAATCTTCTATTGCTATAGGGAGAGGTTCCTGCCGGTGCTGTGAGGGACAGATTATTGTTCTAAAATCATCTCCTACTGCTATAGGGAGAGGTTTCTGCTGGTGCTTTGAGGGACAGATTATTGTTCTAAAATCATCACATACTGCTAGTGGGAGAGGTTCCTGCTGCTCCTGTGAGGGCCAGATTATTGTTCTAAAATCATCACACACTGCTAGAAGGAGATGATCCTGCTGGTGCTGTGAGGGACAGATTACTGTTCTAAAATCATCTCCTAGTGCTATAGGGAGAGGTTCCTGCTGGTGCTGTGAAAGACAGATTATTATTCTAAAATCATCTCCTACTGCTATAGGGAGAGGTTCCTGCTGATGCTAAAGGGAGAGGTTCCTGCTAGTCCTGTGAGGGACAAATTATTATTCTAAAATAATCACATACTGCTAGGGGGAGAGGTTCCTGCTGGTGCTGTGAGGGACAGAATATTGTTCTAAAATCATCTCCTACTGCTGTAGGGAGAGGTTCCTGCTGGTGCTGTGAGGGACAGATTATTGTTCTAAAATCATCTCCTAGTGCTATAGGGAGAGTTTCCTGCAGGTGCTGTGAGGGACAGATTGTTGTTCTAAAATCATCTCCTAGTGCTATAGGGAGAAGTTCCTGCTGGTGCTGTGAGGGACAGATTATTGTTCTAAAATAATCTTCTATTGCTATAGGGAGAGGTTCCTGCCGGTGCTGTGAGGGACAGATTATTGTTCTAAAATCATTTCCTACTGCTATAGGGAGAGGTTCCTGCTGGTGCTTTGAGAGACAGATTATTGTTCTAAAATCATCTCGTAGTGCTATTTGGGGGAGGTTCCTGCTGGCGCTCTGAGGGACAGATTATTGTTCTAAAATCATTTCCTACTGCTATAGGAAGAGGTTCCTACTAGTGCTGTGAGGGGCAGTTTATTGTTCTAAAATCATCTCCTAGTGCTATAGGGAGAGGTTCCTGCTGGTGCTGTGAGGGACAGATTATTGTTCTAAAATCATCTCCTAGTGCCATAGGGAGAGGTTCCTGCCGGTGCTGCGAGGGACAGATTATTGTTCTAAAATCATCTCCTATTGCTATGGGGAGAGGTTCCTGCTGGTGCTGTGAGAAACAGATTATTGTTCTAAAATCATCACATACTGCTAGAGGGAGAGGTTCCTGCTGGTGCTTTGAGGGACAGATTATTTTTTTTTAAATCAAACTGGTGTTTATTGATCATAGTATTAAGGAAAAGCAGTACAGAGTATAAAAGAGGGACAGATTATTGTTCTAAAATCATCTCCTAGTGCAATAGGGAGAGGTTCCTGCTGGTGCTGTGAGGGACAGATTATTATTCTAAAATCATCTCCTACTGCTATAAGGAGAGGTTCCTGCTGGTGCTTTGAGGGACAGATTATTATTCTAAAATCATCTCCTACTGCTATAGGGAGAGGTTCCTGCTAGTGCTGTGAGGGACAGATTATTGTTCTAAAATCATCACATACTGCTAGTGGGAGAGGTCCCTGCTGCTCCTTTGAGGGACAGATTATTGTTCTAAAATCATCACATACTGCTAGAGGCAGAGGTTCCTGCTGCTCCTGTGAGGGACTGATTATTGTTCTAAAATCATCTCCTAGTGCTATAGGGAGAGATTCCTGCTGGTGCTGTGAGGGACAGATTATTGTTCTAAAATCACCACATGCTGCTAGAGGGAGAGGTTCCTCCTGCTCCAGTGAGGGACAGATTATTGTTCTAAAATCATCACATACTGCTAGAGGGAGAGGTTCCTGCTGCTCCTGTGAGGGACAGATTATTGTTCTAAAATCACCACATACTGCTAGAAGGAGAGGTTCCTGATGGTGCTGTGAGGGACTGATTATTGTTCTAAAATCATCACATACTGCTAGAGGGAGAGGTTCCTTCTTCTCCTGTGATGGACAGATTATTGTTCTAAAATCATCTCCTAGTGCTATAGGGAGAGGTTCCTGCTTGTGCTGTGAGGGACAGATTATTGTTCTAAAATCATGACATACTGCTAGAGGGAGATGCTCCTGCTTCTCCAGCGAGGGACAGATTATTGTTCTAAAGTCATCACATACTGCTAGAGGGAGAGGTTCCTTCTGCTCCTGTGAGGGACATGTTATTGTTCTAAAGTCATCACATACTGCTATAAGGAGAGGTTCCTGCTGGTGCTGTGAGGGACAGATTATTGTTCTAAAATCATCACATACTGCTAGAGGGAGAGGTTCCTGCTTCTCCTGTGAGGAACAGATTATTGTTCTAAAATCATCACATACTGCTAGAGGTAGAGGTTCCTGCTGCTCCTGTGAGGGACATATTATTGTTCTAAAATCATCACATACTGCTAGAGGGAGAGGTTCCTGCTGCTCCTGTGAGGGACAGATTATTGTTCTAAAATTGTCTCCTAGTGCTATAGGGAGAGGTTCCTGCTGGTGCTGTGAGGGACAGATTATTGTTCTAAAATCATCACATACTGCTGGAGGGAGAGGTTCCTGCTGGTGCTGTGAGGGACAGATTATTGTTCTAAAAGCATCACATACTGCTTGAGGGAAAGGTTCCTGCTGCTCCTGTGAAGGACAGATTATTGTTCTAAAATCATCTCATCATAGTGCTACAGGGAGAGGTTCCTGCTGCTCCTGTGAGTTACAGATTATTGTTCTAAAATCATCTCATCATAGTGCTATAGTGAGAGGTTCCTGCTGCTCCTGTGAGGGACAGATTATTGTACTAAAATCATCTCATCATAGTGCTACAGGGAGAGTTTCCTGCTGCTCCTGTGAGGGACAGATTATTGTTCTAAAATCATATCATACTGGTGTAGGGAGAGGTTCCTGCTGCTGGTGTGAGTGGTTAATTTCTTGCACAAAAATAAAAAGTGCATCTACGTTGCTGTTTTCCAAAAAAAAAAGAAGAATTTTTGTATTAACTAATAGTGCTACATAGTACATTTGCGGCCAGAATAAGGAGAGCGTCAGATAAGGGACGTGGTTATGGTCGTGGTGCTGCTGGTGTTGGTGGTGACGGTGAAGTTCCTGTTGCAAGGAGAGGACGTGGTTGATTTGTGCCAGCTACACGCACAAGTGAAAACACCTTCTTCAGGTGCGAGTAGCCGACAGAACCTTCAAGGTTAAATATTAGGCCCAAATGCCGCTCAACGAATGGTGAGGCCAGAACAAGTACAGGCGCTAGTAGATTGGGTGGCTGACAATGCTTCCAGTTCCTTCACATTGTCTCCCACCCGGTCCCTTGATGAAAGCTCATAGTTGGCACCTGAACCCCATGGCCATCTGTCTTTCACCTCAGCCCCTTGTAAATCAGCCAAGCAGTCTGAGCCCCAAGTCATGCAACAGTCTCTTGTGCTTTCTGATGACACTCCTGGTGTGCTTTCCGTGGGCCATCCACATAGCCCGTCCCCAGAAGTGGAACACATTGAGTGCACCGATGCCCAACCACTTCTGTTTCAGGATGAGGACATGGAAACACCAGCGCAGCACGTCTCTGATGATGACGAAAAACAAGTGCCAACTGCTGTGGCTTTCCACAGTGTGCAGACTGACAAAGAGGACATTGATGAAGGGTGGGTGGAAGATGATGTGGAGGAGGATGATGAAGTCCTAGACCCCACATGGAATGAAGGTCATGCGAGTGATGTGTGCAGTTTGGAGGAAGAGGTGGTGGTCGCACAGAGGCACCAGCACAGCAAAAGAGGAAGCAGGTTGCAAAAGCGGAGTGAGCGTCCCCTAGACAGTATGCCTGCTGCTACCCACCGCACCCAGGGACCTAGCACACCAAAGGCAGCTCAAAGGCATTTCCTGGCATGGCAGTTCTTCAGACAATGTGCTGACGACAAGACACGAGTGGCTTGCACGCTGTGCAATGAGAGCCTGAAGTGAGGCATAAATGTTCTAAACCTGAGCACAACCTGCATTACCAGGCATCTACATGCAAAGCATGAGCTGCATTGGAATAAGCACCTCAAAATCCAAGAAAGGTCTCGGCCTCCTCCTGCTTCCTCTTCTGCTGCTGCCTCGGCCCCTTCCTCCACCTCTACCGTGACAGTGTCTCCTGCCACCCAGCATATAGACGTTATGATAGCAACGCCACCATGTCTGCCACCGTCCCCAAGCATTTTCACACCATGGTCCCATGGAAGCTTACAGCTCTCCATCTCCAGAACACTGGAGAGAAAGAGGAAGTACCCCCCTAGCCACCCGCGATCCCTGGCCCTGAATGCCAGCATTTCAAAATTCCTGGCCTTTGAAATGCTGTCATTCCGTCTGGTGGACACGGACAGTTTTAAAAACCTGATGGCGGTGGCTGTTCCATAGTACATGGTTCTCAGCCACCACTACTTTTCGAGGCGAGCCATCCCTTCCCTGCACAAGCAAGTTGGGGATGAGATCAAGTGTGCACTGTGCAACGCCATCTGTGGCAAGGTCCACATAACCACTGATACGTGGACCAGTAAGCAGGGGCAGGGATGCTATATCTCGCTAACTGCACACTGGGCAAATGTAGTGGCGGGTGGACCTGAGGCGGCTAGTCATTTGGCGCATGTTCTTCCACCACTGAGGATTGCAGGGCATTTCTCCTTGCCTCCTGTTGCCTCCTCCTCCTACTGCGCTTCCTCCTCCTCCTCTACCACCTCCTCATCCGCTCAGCGTAACACCTTCACCACCAACTTCAGCACATCCTGGGGGAAATGACAGCAGGCTGTTTTAAAACAGATATGTTTGGGGGATAAACCCCACACTGCGCAGCAGCTGTGGACGGGCATTGAACAACAGACCTATGAGTGGTTGTTGCCACTGAGCCTCAAACCCGGCCTGGTGGTGATAATGGGCGAAATCTCGTAGCAGCTCTGGGCCTAGCTGGTTTGACGCACATCCCTTGCCTGGTGCATGTCCTGAATTTGGTGGTGCAGAAATTTCTAAAAAACAACCCAGATATGTCAGAGCTGCTGCAGAAAGTGCAGGCCGTCTGTGCACACATTTGGCGTTCTCACCCTGTTGCTGCTCGCTTGTCTGCGCTGCAGCGGAACTTCGGCCTTCCCGCTCACCGCCTCCAATGCAACGTGCCAACAAGGTGGAACTCCACCTTGCACATGCTGGACTGTGCGAGCAGCAGCAGGCAATAGTGGAGTTTCAGCTGCAGCACACACGGGTCAGTCGCTCTGCAGAAAAGCACCACTTCACCACCAATGAGTGGGCCTCCATGCGAGACTTGTGTATCGTATTGCGGTGTTTCCAGTACTCCACCAACATGGCCAGTGCCGATGATGCTGTTCTCAGCATTACTATCCCAATTCTATGTCTCCTTGAAAAAACACTTCGGGCGATGATGGAAGAGGATGTGGCACAGGAGGAAGAGGAGGAGGAAGAGGGGTCATTTCCACGGTTATTAGGCCAGTCATTCACAAGTGGTTTGGAGGGTGGGTTTCTGCACCAGCATAGGCCAGGTAAAAAATTTTCAAGCCAGGGCACAGTTCTGGAGGATGAGGAGGACGAGGAAGATGATGAGGAGGAGGAACTGTGTTCACAGCAGGGTGGCACCCAATGCAGCTTGTGGGCATCACTGGAGCATGGCTGGGGGGATACGGAAGACACAGATGATACACCTCCCACAGAGGACAGCTTGTCTTTGCCTCTGGGCAGCCTGGCACACATGAGCGACTACATGCTGCAGTACCTGCGCAACGACAGCCGAGTTGCCCACATTGTAACTTGTGCTAATTACTGGGTGGACACCCTGCTGGATCCCCGTTACAAGGACAACGTGTCGTCCTTAATTCCCTCACTGGAGCGTGATCGGAAGATGCGCGACTACAAGTGAACGCTGGTAGACGCGCTGCTGAGGGCATTCCCAAGTGACACTGGGGGCTCAGTGGAAGCACAAGGCGAAGGTGGAGGAGGAGGAAGAGGTCACCAATGCAGCTGTGGCACCGCCAGCACCTCAGAAGGCAGGGTTAGCATGGCCGAAATGTGGAAAAGCTTTGTCAGCAGCACGCCACAACAAACAGCACGACCAGCTGATAGACAACGTCTTAGCAGGAGGCAGCATTTCAGCAACATGGTGGAACAGTATGTGTGCACACGCCTACACGTACTGACTGATTAATCTGCCCTATTCAACTTCTGGGTCTCCAAATTGGGTGCATGGCCTGAGCTTGCCCTTTATGCCTTGGAGGTGCTGGCCTGCCCTGCAGCCATTGTATTGTCTGAACGTGTGTTTAGCACGGCAGGGGGCGTTATCACAGACAAGCGCAGCTGCCTGTGCACAGCCAATGTGAACAAGCAAACGTTTATTAAAATGAACCAGGCATGGATCCCACAAGACTTGTCTGTACCTTGTGCAGAATAGACATTTAGACCGGCCTCACACAGCCATTGGTATACTTGTTTTTTTTAGTATGTCTCAATATTTTGGGGGCTATCCCAATTAGAAAAAAAAACAAACAAACAAAAAACAGTGTTGGCTATCTCCTCCTCCTCCTCCTCCACCGCCACTTCCACCTACACTGCCACGGTCATGGCCTTGTCAACCTCTAGGCTCCTACTCCACATCCACCTCCTCCTCCCATTTTTTTTTTTTATGTGATTTTAAGTTATTTCCCTATCCACATTTGTTTGCAGGGCACTTGTCCTACTCTTACCCTCATTTTGCTTCCTTTTGCAGCCCTCTAGCCCTTTCCAGGACTTTTTCACAGCCATTTTTGTGCCCAAAAGTTTGGGTCACCATTGACTTCAATGGGGTTCGGGGTCCGGGGGCAAGTTCGGGTCAAGTTCGCTACCGAACCTGAACTTTTCCGCTTAGTTCGGTCGAACCAGACGAACCCGAACATCCAGGTGTCCGCTGAACTCTAAACATGGCTAATTGGGCCTAATTTGGGCCTATTCACGTAGGGGTGTACTCACTTTTGTTGCCAGTGGTTTAGACATTAATGGCTGTGTGTTGAGTTATTTTGAGGGGGCAGCAAATTTACACTGTTATACAAGCTGTACACTCACTACTTTACATTGTAGCAAAGTGTAATTTCTTCAGTGTTGTCACATGAAAAGATATAATAAAATATTTACAAAAACGTGAGGGGTGTATTCACTTTTGTGAGATACTGTATATATATTGTATATTGAATATGTTTCTCATGTAACCAACTTTCTAGATTTCAATACTTTGCAGTTATTTGAGTTATGTTAAGCTCAGCGACAGATGTGTATGTGGAAAACATAAGGTACCATTATCAGTCTTAGTTAAAACTTCCCTTGGGGACTGTATCAGAGAATTAGTAAAATACGCTAAATACTACATGTTTCAAAAAGCAAAATAGTGTAATTGTATGCTGCTTCTTGAAAAAGTGTCTTGGTGATTAAGAACTGGAGTGCAATTTCCAGTTGGTATTCTCTAGCCAGTATTATGCTCGATATAATCATACCAATTTCAATTTTGGATCTTGTAATGATGTGGAGGTTTATGAGAGCATTATGAGCTGTAGGGGACCAAGAAAATCAACACTCATGTGTTGGCTTTCTAGCAGACCTCAGCTGAAGATTTCTCTTGGATTGGGTCAGCATTCTGGTGGTACTAGAAGTGGAAGAGGTAAGTATTCACTTCTTTTACAGGCATGCTTGTTTGGAATTCTGTTTTTTTTTTCATTGCGGGGTCACTTTATCTAAGGTACTTTGTCATTTGATACTGTTATACACACTCAAGAGTTAGGATGCAACGTGTTTCGGCATTACGTCAGGAAGTTGACAAGGCAGCAACTATATCACACCTTGAGCCAATACTTTCCTATGACTCTAAAGCTCAAAAAGCAGAAATAGAGGAAGCAAATGCAAAAAAGTGACTAAAAATAGGTTCATGCATTCAATTCCAATTATTTCCAGCTGACTCCTAATAATCCAAACAATCCTGAAGTTTTTAAACTTACTTTATGAAGATTCCCCCACATTTACTTTCTTGAATTCTGTGATACATATTCACTCTGCTCTGTGTCTACTGTGTCGTACATTTTACAGAGCTTACCTCCTAAACTACAGAGGAGCTTAGAGTAGGAGTTTCAGTAGAGGAAACATGATTTGCTGGCAGAAAGGTACCATGAGATATGCAGTTAGGGTTGCCACCTGTCCGGGATTCACCCGGACAGTCCGGATTTAAAATGCTGTGTCCGGGTATCAGACCACCTGAAAGCCGGACACATTATTCAGACCGAACTATGGCTTCCCAGCAGGGTTACTGGCTGCAGTTGTCTAAGCCGAGAGTGTCAGTTACACTCTCTTTCACACTACCCAATGCCAGCACTAACAATGCTAACAATTCCGCCCCCACACTGAAGGGAGAGAAGAAAGGGCTTGATCTGCTCTGCTTACTTCCACCCCTACCAATCTGTGTCTGCCCGGACTCCAATCACTGTGCCTCAGAAAAAAAAAAAAGTCCAGCAGGCTCAGATACATCTGGATGAGAGGTGCAGACTGCCAAGGGGTCAGTGAGCTCACCATACATCCCTGTCTGTGACTGAAGTCTCCCCTCTTCTCTCTCCTGCTTCTGAGTGAGTACACTAAGGTAAATCAGGGTTCTCAGAGCACCCCTTACATCAAAGTCCCCCTTTACATCAGAGGCCTCAGTGTTCCCCATTAAATCAGTGTTCCCAGAGCATCCCTTATGTCAGAGTCCACAGAGTTCTTCCTTACTTCAGAGTCTGCAGAGTCCCCCCTTAGTGTGTAAGGGAACTCTGGGGATTCAGATGTAAAAGGGGAACTCAGTGGACTCTGATGTAAAGGGGGACTCTTGTGATTAACTTTACATGATTAGAAATGTTATTTAATCACAAAATATATGCATAGTTTACACTATAAAAAAAATTGCTGTGCATCGCTAAAGTGTTCGGGTTTGACTTGAAGAAAAGATGGCAACCCTATATGCAGCCTTATGAATTGAAAGTAAGTAGCAAAGGAGAAGCTGCAAAACATGCAGAAATCCAGGAAGTTGTGGAAAGAGATGGCAAGCAGATAAGCAGCACTCACAACATGAAAGCTGATTTTTAAAGTTAGCTTATATTGGATTGTCAAAAATAATTATTATTTGTCTTGCTAATAAAATGCTGATGATGTAAAATGAAAGTATATGCTGTAACTATAGATCAGCCTTTTTCGGCACCTTGAGGTATCTTCAGGTGTGCCTTAGCAAAATGGCCAAAAATTGCCAAAAAATTGTACAAGCCAGCAAGTGGAACAAGCCTACCTTTTAGTTACACAAAGCCACAGATTTTTATTGTGCACCATTACAACCTTCTAGCCACTAGCGTCCAAACAACCAACGGCATTATCAGTTAATAAAGTGGTTGATGGTTGACTGCACAGCTTCCTTGTTTGACCCCCCACCCCATTCCATCAGTGCTGGGGTCACATTAACTGAGTGATGAAAAAACACTGAGGGAGAAGAGAAACATTGGAATACTAGTCGGTACCAATGTTCAAAAGTGTACTTGCTTTGGAAGAATCAATCACCTCTAACGTTAGGTGTTTTATGTGTGTTGCTGCATTATGTAACACTATTAGGATAGTGTTTTTACATTTTAGAATGAGGTGCCTCAAGTCTGTACATAATTTTAAAGGGTGCCTTAAACTGTCCATAATGTTAGAGGGTGCCTCGAGATTTTCCATAATTTTAAAGGGTGCCTTGGCTAATAAAAATGTTGGGAAACAGGGCTAGAGATCTTAATTATATGCCTACATATTTACAATAATTTAAAGCTGGACATCACAATTTTTGCAGAAGCCCATCCAAGACTGATTCTCTAAAGAAATGCACTGGCATTTTTCATTTTTACATTTCCACACATTTATTTAAATGTGAACTACATTCTATGCTATTGCTAGCTGTCATTTTGAGTATTCAGTTAAACCTGACAAAGTGATCATAATGACATTGTGTGTTGGCTTGCTCCAGAAACCCATTCCCACAAGACTGAGGTCAGTGGGAAATACTGCAATTTTGTTAAATTACTAATGTGAATTTTAAGTACATTTCATTAAAGATTTAGATAAAGCTTTCAAAAAGGTGAGTATTTAAATTTTTCAGGAACCTCACAAGCACAAAGTTTTTGCATTATATACTTTAGGAATAACTTTTTACAGGGTTTTCTTTTGTATTTTAGTATAACATTAAGACACAAATACGCAGATGCATACATGTATGCATGGTTAAACTTGTACATTGGCCCAATTACAAACAACCATAGCAAATGGTACTTATACTGTAAATCACAAAATATTTTGGATCATAAAGATTTTTTTGTGTTGTTTTTATTATGTGTTATCTGTGTACCCAACAAGAGCAAATCTGTGGTCAGTGAGGGAAATGTAGCCACTTGAGTACCAGCCTGTAATACCTCTTCATAACCAGGCCATCGGTTTTCAGTAATGTGATAGTTTGACAATTACTCTGTCATGCAACACTGTACCCAAATTAATTTTATATCTCTATTTAGACAGATTGAGCTTTCTTTTGGTATTATTTAATAACCACAGTTTTTTATTTTATAATAAAAACAAATATAATATACTTGAAACAACAAAAAGACCTTCATTTCTCTTAAAAATGGCAGACCAGTGATCTAATTTTTGGAACATTTTTAGAAATTGTAAAGCATGCCGGTACTGAGGAGGTTAAACAAAGAGTTTGGGAATGGTGCACTGGATACATGAAAAGTACAGGTCATACTTAGAGGAAGGAGGAAGTGAATGGGGTAATGTACTGATCACAGACAGTAGCAGGATGGAGAGGAATGGGGTTAATGTTCAGATGTGCATGGTAAGGTAGGTGAAAGGTTAAGTTACTGGACACTAGAGAAAATCATGGAGATAGTATGTGTAGGAGAGGAGGGGGCATGAAAGGATTAACAAAAAGGACCCCTGTGTCAGTGAAACAGAATGAATGAATCTGCAGCTTTAGTTGTGATCCACTGATGACTAATCACAGTGATCACATGGTACCCACCTCCTTGAATTGGCTTGGTACTAATTTGTTAAATTAATGCCCCATAATGTTTTTTTTGCAGCAGTAGCAGAATAAAACTTTGTCATAAGGTGACATAAGAGTATTTCTAAAGAGTGCAGTTTTTACCACCTTAAGGCAGAATATATATCTCTTATACAATTTTTTTTGACAGTGCTATTGTAAAATTCTACACACTGTTGATAATCTCTAATTCGCCATAGTTTAAGTTTGTGGGAGACACACTGATCCTGTCACACATGCAGTATTGTTGAAGAGAATATCCTCTGACAGGGTAGAAGACAATTATCTGGAGGACAAACTCTGGTGGAACACTCCCCATAAAACAAGATTTATTTTGCAGTTGGTTACACTGGAATCCCTCTTCTCCATGTGGGTATCTAATGAGATGTACAATCTAGCTTAAGCTTAACAGGCACAATCTCACTTCACAGCAGCAAAGTCACTATGGATGCACTTAAGACGAATGAAACAGCCATAGGCCTGGTCTAATGCAATTTTGTTTTAACAGTTCTCATCACAGGTCCATCAAATCATCATCTCTTCCATTGACAATCAACAGTTCCAACTGGTGTGGCAACCTACATTTGTGTGCCCAGTACCAGGTGTGCCAACCCCAAGGGTTGCCAAGGATAGAGCTTTTCTCTCCTAGCTCATGGCTTTCTTCCCCGGCACTGCTATTCCCATTAGCCAGCTTCTGCCCCAAGTTAAACTCACCCCAAGCTTAGATAAGGTCATGGCAGGATGGAAATGTGGGTGTGTCATAAGATGTACAGTCTAGCATAAGCTTAACAGTAGACTTGTGCATGGCTAAAAAATTTGTTTTTTTCGTTTTTCGGAAATTCGGAAATTCAAAAAATTCGGAAATTCGGAAATTAAAAAAATTCGTAATTCGGAAATTCGGAAATTAAAAAATCGGAAATCCGAAATTCGCAGTAATTGGGCAATTGCGGTAATTCGGAAATTCACAGCACAATCATCTGGAAACTGTGTGTTAAACTTTAACTAAAACCAGGAGAAACCATACTACTGTTTTACAATCATCTGGAAACTGTGTGTTAAACTTTAACTAAAACCAGGAGAAACCATACTACTGTTCTGCAAGCATCTGGAAACTGTGTTTAAACTTTAACTAAAACCGGGAGAAACCATACTACTGTTCTATAAGCATCTGGAAACTGTATGTTAAACTTTAACTAAAACCGGGAGAAACCATACTACTGTTCTGCAAGCATCTGGAAACTGTGTGTTAAACTTTAACTAAAACCGAGAGAAACCATACTACTGTTCTGCAATCATCTGGAAACTGTGTGTTAAACTTTAACTAAAAGCGGGAGAAACCATACTACTGTTCTGCAAGCATCTGGAAACTGTGTGTTAAACTTTAACTAAAACCGGGCGAACCCATATCTCTGTTCTAAAATCATCTAAAAACTGTGTGTGAAATTATAGCAGAGCGAACCCATATCACTGTTCTAAAATCATCTAAAAACTGTGTGTGAAACTATAGCAGAGCGAACCCATATCCCTGTTCTTCTCTCTGCTATAGTTTCACACACAGTTTTTAGATGATTTTAGAACAGGGATGTGGCTTCTCCCGATTTTAGTTAAAGTTTAACACACAGTTTCCAGATGCTTGTAGAACAGTAGTATGGTTTCTCCCGGTTTTAGTTAAAGTTTAACACACAGTTTCCAGATGCTTGCAGAACAGTAGTATGGTTTCTCCTGCTTTTAGTTAAAGTTTAACACACATTTTCCAGATGATTGTAGAACAGTGATATGGGTTCTCCCGGCTTATTTATACTTTTTTTGACACAGTTTGAAGATGATTTTAGAACAGTGATATGGCTTCTACCGTTAATTAATACTTTTCAGACACAGTTTGAAGATGGTCCACATCCACCTCCATTTTTTTTTTTTTTTTAATGCTTTTAGTTATTTCCCTGTCCCCATTTCTTTGTAGGGCACTTGTCCGACCCTTACCCCCATTTTCCTTCCTTTTGCAGACCTCTAGGACTTTCCAGGACTTTTTTACAGCAATTTTCAGAACTTTTAGTAAAATGACCAGAACCCGGACCCGAACCCGGACTTTTTTTGAAAAGTCCGGGTTCGGGTCCGGGTCCTGGACACCCAAAAGTTTGGTACGGACCCGAACTTTACAGTTCGGGTTCGCTCAACTCTACTTATTATGAATTATAATAAGCTATTATTTTTTCAAATGTTCTTCCTTATTTCTGACCTTTGCAGTGTGTGACTGTATATATGCATACTGTATGTATGTGTGTGTGCATACTGGGTGTGTACATATTGTGCTTATATTGTATGTAAACACACAGTATACATACAATATACATCCAATATACACACAGTATATACACACCCAGTATGCACACACACACACATACAGTATGCATATATACAGTCACACACTGCAAAAGTCGGAAATAAGGAAAAACATTTGAAATAATAATAGATTATTATAATTTATAATAAGTAAAAATTATAAATTAATAACTTATTATTTCAAATGTTCTTCCTTATTTCCGAATTTCGGAAATAAAAAAGAATATTTGAAATAATAATAAATAACTATTAAATATAGGTATTGAAATTTACTTGAAAGTATAACTATTAGTTCTAAATTTCATATCTAAGTTCATTAACAGCCAAACTTTCAAGGAAATTCCAATACCTATAATTTAATAGTTATTAGTAGAGTTGAGCGAACCCGGACTGTAAAGTTCGGGTCTGTACCGAACTTTGGGGTGTCCGGGACCCGGACCCGGACTTTTCAAAAAAAGTCTGGGTTCGGGTCCGGGGTTCTGGTAATTTTAATGAAAAATCTTAAAAATGCTGTAAAAAGGTCCAGGAAGGTCCTAGAGGTCTGCAAAAGGAAGGAATATGGGGGTAAGGGTAGGACAAGTGCCCTACAAAGAAATGGGGACAGGGAAATAACTTTAAATATTTTAAAAAAATAAAAACATAAAAAAGCAAAAATGGAGGTGAATGGGGATCATCTTAAAACTGGGTCTGAAAAGTATTAATTAACATTAGAGGCCATAGAACTGTTCTAAAATCATCTTCAAACTGTGTCAAAAAAGTATAAATAAGCCGGGAGTACCCATATCACTGTTCTGCAAAATGTGTGTGTCACTTTAAATGAAACCGGGAATAAGTGAACATCTGTTATGCAAACTTATTTAAAGTCTGTGTGTCACTTTAAATAAAACTGTGAATCAGTGCACATCTGTTCTGCACAATTATTTAAAGTATGTGTGTCACTTTAAATGAAATCGTGAATCAGTGCACATCTGTTCTGCACAATTATTTAAAGTCTGTGTGTCACTTTAAATGAAACCGTGAATCAGTGCACATCTGTTCTGCACAATTATTTAAAGTCTGTGTGTCACTTTAAATGAAACCGTGAATCAGTGCACATCTGTTCTGCAAAATTCTTTAAAGTCTGTGTGTCACTTTAAATGAAACCGTGAATCAGTGCACATCTGTTCTGCAAAATACTTTAAAGTGTGTGTGTCACTTTAAATGAAACCGTGACTCAGTGCACATCTGTTCTTCACACTTCTGTTTAGTCTGTGTCACTTTTATTATAGCCGCTAATCAGTGCACATCTGTTCTTCACACTTCTGTTTAGTCTGTGTCTCTTTTATTATAGCCGCTAATCAGTGCACATCTGTTCTTCACACAGAACAGATGTTCTGCACCAGAACAGATGTTATTCACACAGCACATCTGTTCTGCACACATCTGGAAGTAGTTTAGAACACTTTACCTAAAACCGGGAGGACCCATACACCTGTTCTTCAAACATCTGCAAACAGTGTGTAAAGAGCGGAACCATATGCCTGTTCTTCTCTATGCTGTAGTTTCACACACAGATTCCAGATGTTTGAAGAACAGGTGTATTGTCTACACGACACACTTATTGTAGACAAGACCACGTCTTG
>BLSH010525240.1:680217-699213 GCA_018402905.1 Glandirana rugosa | reverse complement strand
TTCACTTATTCCCGGTTTCATTTAAAGTGACACACACATTTTGCAGAACAGTGATATGGGTACTCTCGGCTTATTTATACTTTTTTGACACAGTTTGAAGATGATTTTAGAACAGTTCTATGGCCTCTACCGTTAATTAATACTTTTCAGACCCATTTTGAAGATGATCTCCATTTTTGCATTTTTTATGTTTTTATTTTTTTTAAAAATATTTAAAGTTATTTCCCTGTCCCCATTTCTTTGTAGGTCACTTGTCCCACCCTTACACACATTTCCTTCCTTTTGCAGACCTCTAGGACCTTCCAGGACTATTTTACAGCCTTTTTTGTGCCTAAAAGTCTGTGTCCCCATTGATTTCAATGGGGTTCGGGGTCCGGGACAAAGTTCGGGTTCTGTCCGGACCCGAACCCGGACTTTGTCCCGAAGTTCGGCCGAACCAGCAGAACCCGGACTTCTAGAAGTTCGCTCATCTCAGGTTATTAGTTAGTTATTATTTCAAATATTCTTAATTTTTTCCAATTTTCGGATTTCCGAATTTCCGAGTTTCGGATTTTCGTCTGTTCCAATTGCCAAATTTCCGAATTACCGCAATTGCCGAATTATCGCGAATTTCCGAATTACCGCAATTGCCGAATTACCGCGAATTTCCGCATTGACGAAATTGCCGAATTACCGTGAATTTTCGAATTTCCGAATTACCGTGAATTTCCGAATTACCGCGATTCGGAAAAACGAAAATTCGGAAAAATTCGGAAATTGAAAATTCGGAATTCGTCCGAATTGCCGAATTTTGCAAAATTAGGTAAAAACAAAATTCGGAACAAAACGAATTGCACAAGCCTACTTAACAGGGCACTTTCTCACTTCACGGCAGCAAGGTTACTAAGTATCCACTTTAGACACATGAAGCAGCCATAGGCTCCAACTCAACAGTTCTCCTCCTCATCAAATCAATATCTCTTTCACTGGCAATCAAGAATTCTAATCAGCACTATGCACCACTCCAGGTCAGTCTGCCCCCAATCTAGCCCCAAAACCATGCATCAGGTGCTGGTCTGGCTTTTCACTGTACAAGCTTCAGAAGCAGAATGGATGACAGCACTCTGGTGCATTAGAAACTCCAAAATCTTCATTGTAAAGTCCAAAAACATCACAGCACCTCAAGGCAGCAAAAAACTTTACAACTGTTTCAACAGTTTCATTCCGTGTGGTAATGTACCTTTGTGCGCCCACTAGCAGGGGTGCCCATCCCAGGGGTTGCAAAGAACAGAGGTTTTCTCTCCTAGGTCATTGCTCTCCTTCTTGGCACTACTCTTTTCATTGGCCAGTTTTTGCCCAAAGTTAAATTCCACCCCAAGCCTTCAGTATATAGGATCCTGCCAGGAAGGAAATTAAATCACTCTCCTTCCTGGAAGGATTTTGAAGCAGTATCCTTCTAAGAATTGCAACTTAATGACCCAATCTACAAACCACCTTAAAGAAATTAAGCTGTTCTCCAGAACAATTTCTAAACTGTTTTCCTTGATGTCATCAAAGAACCCAAACAATAGTATTGGTTGAAAGCAGGTGTGGAGTGTCATAACTCCAGCAGAAGACTTAATGGTATTTTGTTATTGTTATTTATTCTTGTATTGGCCTCCAACTAGTTGCCAAAGTGCACTTACAACACATAAACATAAGTACATAAACTTTTGTAGCAGTATTTGGCCCTATAATGCCTTCATATTTCCCATGAGCCCTATAGATAAAAGATACAGATGCATCCTGGGAAACCCAACTCCATTTTTTTTATTTCAAAGATTTTATTGAAAATATTTTCTGCAAACAAACATAGCAGAACAAGGCACTTTATGTGTGTATACATAGTAAAAGGTGACAAATTACAAGGATGGTACACTCTCATATGGAAAAGTGCTTATACAAAAAAGGACATTGAGTGTAGGGCATTAGATCCACAGTCCCCCGGGCATTAGTAAACACTGCTAAAACCACATCTGGGGGTGACTTAGCTCCTTGTAGGGTGGGTCCTTAAGCTCCTAACTGCACAAGCATTTTGCCCACCTCTCCCCGGGCCATTCGCAGATAATTTCAAAATATCACAGTAAGGGAGAGCGATATCTGCCTATAAGAGTTATTGCAGTAGCTAGGGGTATACCCCTAAGTCCCCCCTTTAGACACTCTGGTGCTAGTGAGATTAAAGGTCCTCGGCGCTGGAAGAACAACGAGTGGGTCGCAGCTCGTGCTCCATAACTAGAGTTGAGTGAACACCTGGACGTTCGGGTTCTGCGGGTCCGAACGAACTTTGGGAAAAAGTCCGGGTTCGGCACCGAACTTTGCCCGAACGTTATCCCGGACCCCGAACACCATTGAAGTCAATGGGGACCTGAACTTTTAGGCACAAAAATGGCTGTAACAAAGTCCTGGCAAGTGCTAGAGGGCTGCAAAAGGAAGTAAAATGGGGGTAAGAGTGGGGCAAGTGCCCTACAAAAAAATGGAGATAGGGAAAATAAATTAAAATCAAATAAACTAGGAGATGATTTTTGAACAATAATGTGTCACTTACATCTGCAGCTAGAACCTCTCCCTTTAGAACTAGGAGATGATTTTTGTACAATAATCTGTCCCTCTAAGCAGAAGCCTCTACCTAGTGCAGTCAGATCGCTCAAAGCACCAGTATGTGAAATCTCAAATTACTCCCGCATTCTGATCGTTGTGTACGATCCCACAATCTGATCGTTGTGTACGATCGTAGCGATCGTTGTGTTATGCAGAGTTTGATCTGCAATCTGTCACTCAAAGCAGCAGTATGTGAAATCTCAAATTTCTGCAATCTGTCCCTCAGAGCAACAGTAGTAGTAATCTCAGGATGCAGGATCAGATGTTAAAATGTCAATGTGCAATCTGTCCCTCACAAAAACGCCGGCAGCATCCTCTCCCTAAACTAACCCAAGAGCATAAGACATGCAGCACTGTTACTCCAACCTCATATAGAGGCTGGGTCACATGATGCACTGGCCAATTACAGCCATGGCATTAGTAGGCATGACTGTGATGGCTTCTAAGGGCAAGCCAGTGAAACGCTTGTTGATTGGCTGCCCTGCAGCTATTCAACATGCGTGATCAACTACCAGAACCCAGAACCCGAACCCAAACGTTTTTTGAAACGTCTGTGTTCGGGTCCGGGTCACCCCGGGTCACACCCCAAAGTTCGGTACGGACCCGAACGTTACAGTCTGGGTTCGCTCAACACTACCCATGACCCAGTCCCAGTCTTCCAGCCCTGAAGTCCCCTTCCTAGCCAAAAAGAAAGAGGGACAACAAAAAAAAAAGGGGGGGAGAAAAGGACAGAATGGGATATAAAAGGGGGGGGAGGAAGGGGGGATATTGTCTGTAAAAATTTAGTCAACCCAGTGTGCTTCATGAGTTACAGGAGATAAGGATTAATACTCTACCAAAATGTGATACGGTCAGTTTCGTTTTGCTGAGAGGTTAGTTCTGTAACAGGTCTAGGTATGATTGGGTGTTTACAAATTTCGACAAGGGTTCCCAGGTCTGTGTGTATGCTACAATTTTATCATTCGCTATATGAATCAATTCCTCAAGGTCACTTATCCGCTTCACTTTGGTTGCCCACTCCCTCAGGGCTGGGGGTGCAATGGACATCCAATATACAGGTATACATAATTGATCATATGGGGTACGGATTTAGTATATTTTCTCTTGGGGATATCATTTAGGTGTAATAAGTATTGGGCTGGAGAAAATTCCAGGGGTAAAGACGAAAGTTCGGAGATGGTGTCATGAACTTTACGCCAGTATGGTTAGATGCCAGGGCAGGACCACCAAATAGGGAGGGGCGAGCCCCCCTCCGCACCACATCTCCAACACGTGTTTGGGACAGATGGCATAAACTTATGCAATACGTCAGGTGTTTTATACCATCCAGTGAAAATCTTGTACCCATTCTCCTGAATATTTACATTGAGTGAGCTTTTGTGGTTTAGCAAGTGGACCTGCTCCCAGGTAACATCATCTATCTCCATATCAAGAGCCTTCTCCCAGTATAGGTGTATGGGAGACATGGTGGCTTGTGCTTCCTCAAACAGACTAGACTAGAATAAATTGCTGAAATTACATGACTCTGTGGAGAGGACCTTGAACACAGTGATTCAAATGGTGTCAGTGATCGGGAGTAGTTCCCTCTGTCAGGAGGATTGTCAAGGAAGTGCTTGATTTGAAGGTAGAGCCAAAATGGAAATTTGGTTGACCTAGATTGTTCCGTTAGAAATCTATGCTGAACAAATTTAACTGTTAAAAAGAAGTGTCTGGCTTGGATTTGGTTATGTGGCCACTCATCTTTAAGTATATCTTTGTGTGTACCCGGTGGGAAGTCTGGATTGCCTGTGGTAGGGGTAAGAGGACTTGTCTTATTGGAAATTGCGTATAACTTACATGCTCTATCAAAGATCTTCAGCGTCGGGCCTATAAATGGGTGTGAGAAGAGCTGTGCTGGTGTGTGCTTATTAGGGATCCAAGAGGTGTCTTTCAGCTTGGTTTCCGAGAGGGAATTTTCCAATTGCACCCAACTCTTGCAGTAGCAAAGGACATTCCAGTCAACTATACGAGCCATATGAGTGGCTACGTAGTACCGGTAAAAGTCAGGCAAACTAATACCTCCTTTTGCCTTGGGTAGAATCAGTTTTCCCCAACTGATGTGGGGGGTTTTATTCTTCCAAAGGAAGCTTCTGCAGATGCCATTAAGTTTCATGAAAAATGAAGGGGGCAGATGTATAGGGAGGGCCTGCATCCTGTAGAGTAGACGAGGAAGAATTGTCATCTTCAAGATGGAGGCCCTCCCGAACCAAGACAAGTATGGTAGGTCCCGCCGCTGCAAGTCACTCTGTATGTTCTGCAGCTCTGAGAGAAAGTTCCTATGGTACAATTCCGATAGCGTTGTTGGTATCTGTATGCCTAAATAGGGTATGGCCATAGAGGTCCATTTGAATGGGAAGGACTTCTGACACCTTTCTACTATGTGGACTGGGAGGGAAATATTCAAAGCGGAGGATTTTGAGAGGTTAACTTTCAGATTGGGTAATTCACCGAAGTGAGTAAGTACGTCTAAGTGGTTCGGAAGGGGAATCAATGGGGAGGACAGAAATAATAGGACATCATCGGCAAACGCTGCGACTTTAAATTCGTGGCCCTGGATCTCTATACCCTTGATGTCCGTGTGGGCCCTAATTTGGCGGAGGAGCGGTTCTAATGTGAGTATATACAGTGTTGGCAAAAGGGGGCAGCCTTGTTGAGTTCCATTGTGGATGGGGAAGGCGTCCGATAGGTGACCATTGACTCGGACCCTGGCAGTGGGGCTGGAGTAGAGAGAGTGTAGAAGTGCTAACATCCATCTACCCAGCCCCAGGGCCCGCAAAACTGCAAACATATAGTCCCAGGCCACTCTATCGAATGCCTTCTCCGCGTCAATCAATAGAAAAAAACCCTCCTGCTGTGAGGATGTCAAACAGTGGTGTATGTTCACTGCCTTAATGGTATTGTCCCTGGCCTCCCTGTCAGGGACAAAACCTACTTGGTCTAAATCAATCCACTTCGTTAGGTGTGTGTTAAGTCGGGTTGCAAGAATTTTCGAGAACAACTTCACAGCCTCATTCAGGAGCGAAATTGGACGATAGCTTGTGACTTCTGAGGGGTCTTTTCCCTCTTTGGGGAGTACAGAAATATACGCCTCAAGACTCGCTGTGAAGGTATGGTCTGATTGGGAGAGAGAGTTGAAGGCCTTCAAAAATCTCTCACCCAGTATGTCTGAAAAACTGTTACAATACAATGCCGTTAGGCCATCTGGGCCCGGGCAATTCCCTGACTTGGAGGCCTTCAAAGCTTCCCCCCACTCCTCGATGGATGGGGGGGGGAGTCCAGGGAGGCAGCTTCTGAGTTTGTGAGTGCTTTGGGGCAAAACTTGGCTAGGAAATCTGAAATAAGCCTCTGCCAAGGGATGGGTTCAGTGTTGTGTAGTACGTTTTGTTGTATATTATAAAGCTTACTGTAATAGCTTTGAAATTGTCTCACGATCTCGTCGTTTCTAGTGTATATTGACCCCGAGTGGTCTTTGATGTGGTGAACTGTACGATTGAGGGTGCGTCGTTGAGTGGCTCGGGCAAGAAGCCTACTTGGCTTGTTGCCCTGCTCGTAAAATATTTTCTGAGATAGAATTTGTCTGCCAGCTCTGCCCCTACTTGCAGAGCTCTTAATTTTTTATGCTGGGCTTCAAGGCTACCCACTTTTTGGGCAAGCTCCTTGATTTCAGTTTGGTACCTCGTTCTCCTTCCTGCCGCCAGGGAGATCAGGTGGCCTCTCACCACACATTTGTGGCCCTCCCATAACGTCAAGGGGGAGATTTCGGGCGTATCATTGGTCAAAACATAATCTGTGATTGTTTGAGTAATGCTGGTTAAGTCTGCTGCGTCAAAAAGTAGTGAAGCGTCCATACGCCAAATTTTAGTGTGGGTAAATTGGTCGGGGAATCTAAGAGTTATGGTGATTGGGTTGTGGTCAGAAAGTACCATATTCTCAATCGTGACTCTATGGAGATATAGAAGGTCTGAGTGTTTGATGAATAGGTAATCAATTCGAGAGTGCCTATTATGTGGTGGGGAATAAAATGTGAAATAATTTTCTCTAGAGAACATCATCTTCCATGTGTCATGTAGCATTATTGCCGCTAGTTGAAGTTTAGCCTGTTTGAGTGCCGAGTATGGGAGCGCTATAGAGCCATTGGAGGTATCAAGGAGCGGGTCCAGGGCTAAGTTCAGGTCACCCCCAACAATCAGGAGGCCTTCCTGAAACATAGAAACCTTTAGGAGTGTTTCTCGTAAGAATGGGATTTGTTTCACACTCGGGCTATATATATTCACCAAAGTCATCGGTTTATCTCACCACGTGCCCTTGATGAAGAGGAACCTCCCCTTAGGGTCCTGCACCATGTCCATTAATCTAAAATCACAGTGTTGAGAAAGCACAATGGATACCCCTTTGGTTTTGGAATCAGCCGCGGTAGCATGAAAGGCTGTTGGGAAGCGTTTATTAGTCAATTTGGGAATGGAAGATTTTTTAAAGTGGGTCTCTTGCAAGAAAACTATATGGGCTCTCAGTCTGTGGGCTTCTGTCAGAGTACTGTTACGCTTTTCTGGGGCATTAAGACCTTTAGCGTTGACAGAGTATACATTAAGTTCTAAGTGGGAAACGTGTTGTCTAGGGGGCTTCATTGTAATTAGAGCAGGAAGGTCTGCACACACCAACCGTGTACCTCTAATAAAAATTTGGTCAGATTAGGGGGTAGGGGCGAGGGGAAAGGTGAGCGTTTCGAGGGAGGGGATCCAGAAAAGAGGGAACAAGAACGAGAGATAAAGGTAGAAAAAAAAAAACAACCTACCCCGACTGGAGGTCAGTCTGGGTCTGTGAGTGTAGCACGTCACAGAGGGGCAGTCGCTACCTCGGTGAAGTAATTGTGGGCTTACACCTGTTAGACTCTAGTCCACCTAAGTACTAACAAACTATAACCGGAGGTGGCACTTAGTTCCTGCTGGCGCACCTAAGCAGCGACAGCCCGCAGAACCGTCTGTCAGGTCCACACTCTTGTGTGGGGGAGTAACTGGGAGGGAAACTAGATGAGGTCACAGGCGACCACTGCCCCTAGGGAAGAGAGCTAAATTGAGGGTAATTGGGTGCATAATCCCCAGGGGGGGAGACGGCAGCACTAAGGACCCCCCCGCCCCCCTACATGGGAGCATTGGGCCCCGTCTCACCGCCTCCCCCCCCATGGGCCACGCACCTGTGGCTAAAACAGGCTAAGCATGGTTAAAACGCGGCAGAAAGAGATAAACAAGCTATAGACATTATACAATCAACAGTAAACATTAAATAACAAGTTAGCCCAATGGGGCAACCTAGTGACCCGGGAACTGCGCCCAACCGCCGAACACCTCCCCTCCGCCTCCCCTGGGTGGGTGAGACTGCGGGGGGGAATACTTGTTTGGCAGCAAGGGAGAAATCTGGAACACCGTCAAGAGGTCGCGTGTCCATCCCAGCACCAGTAAGTCATATGAATGGCCTGGATGGGCCCCAGATGCAATAACAAGAAGGAACAAAAATAAACATGTGTTATACCTTGTAAGATAGCAAACAAGGTGGAGAAATAGGACTACTTGGGTTCCGAAGAGCATCTCACAGACATGTCCCAGAACTGGGCCGGTTGCGTAAAGTGAAGACTTCTGCACAAGGCAGAGATATGGAAAATATAAATAATACTCTCCTACTCATGTTTAGCTTGGGGGATAGCCCCTAAACGCGTGCACATCTGTCTGTGAGATGTCTTGGGTGCCGATTTCCTTCATAAGGACAATAGGTAATTGAGTTTAGATGTTTTCCACCACTGCTACTCTATACTGTTTCGTACTAAAATTGGCACATGTGCAAATACTCATTGATTGAGTTGGGTGTTGGCTCAGTGACATCCAGTAAATGAAGCAAATGGTCATTGGTCTCACTTGGCACAAAAGATTCCCACAGCGTGGTTTCACTCTAGGCGCCACGCACCTAACGGCTCTTGGAAGGTAATGTAGAACATACGTGCTTCAAGGGTAGCCTGTCCTGTAATCCGATGGTCAAGGATTAACAAGAGTGCTTAAGCCCTGCATTCACATATGGGAATCCGGTTAAAAGCTCTTTTCAGGTTATCCCTCGGTCCTGCCCAATAAAATAGGGGAAAGCAATCCTATGATGTGGTATAGGAACCAAGTCTGCCCTAGTGAAGTCAGAACATCCTTCAGGAGCAACTAGGACAGTGCAGATTGTAAAATGATAGTGTGAGGGCCTTGTGGTACACCAAACATCCAAAAAGGTATATGGGGTTTAGTCATATGCTGCCCATGTAGCTGGGGCCAGAGAGAGAGAGCAGATAGTACATCCAAAGCTGTGTATATGGAGAGGAGAAAGGGGCAAGTAGCACAAGGTGGTAAAACAGTTTAGGAGGTGAGACCTCCATCAGTCTCTGGGGTCAGTTTTGCATCTTACCGAAGCAGGAGAGCGCCTGGGTGCAGCTTTGGTTTCCATATCTCCCCGAAATCTGCGTGGGGAGGAGGACGAGTTTCTGCGGCGTCTTTGGCGTGTCCGCTGATGCCATGGCGACTCCTCTGGGTGGGTGGAAATCCACAGCTCGGGCTGCAGAAGCGTGTTATACCATTCGGGGACCTCAACCTTCAGAATAGCTAAGGTTTCACAAAAGCCCTGCAGGTCAGCAGGTGTTCTTAGCAGGGCTGTATGGTTTCCAGACGTGGCCTGTAAGCAAAATGGGAATTTCCATTTATATATAATGTGCCTGTCTTGGAGCACCTGGAGAAGGGGGCGTAGTGCTCGCCTGTGCTGCAGCGTGATGGGTGACAGGTCTTAATATAGTTGAATGCGGGCCCCCTCATGTCTGAGATGATCATGATTGCCTGCTGCCCTTAAAATGTCCTCCTTCTGCGTAAAATTGACTAGGCAACAAACAATGTCTCTTGGGGGCTCATTCTCTTGACCTCGGGGGCGAAGAGCACGGTGGCACCTTTCTATTTCAATGGGGGCATCTAGGGGTCTCCCCAAAAGAGAGTTGAATACGGCCCACACCGCTGCTTGTAATTGGGGACCCTCCACTGACTCGTGCTGGTATTGTACATTAGAGGCCCATTGTACTTGCTGTATGGCGGCGCCATGTGTTATGGCGGCCGCCTCCACGCTTTCCAGTCTGCCTGCTACTGCCCTTAGATCAGCTTTTAGATCTGAGATGGTGGCGGACAGCGTGTTTTTTATGTCCATCGCCACTATCTGCAGATCGGCCATGGTCAGGATGGGTTCTGGGGGTGCATTGAGGTACCTGGGAGTGATGCGTCGATGCCGTCTTGTGTTCTGGGCCGCGTGGCCGCACTACAGTCCGTGGCTTGGGCTGAGGCCTGGGTGTCCAGCTGCTGGGAGCGGAACATTGTGGGGATCGTTCTGCTCAGCTGTGTGGAGGACTCCTTCTGAGCTCTGGAAGCTGAAGGGCCATGTCCTGCCATCAGTCTGGAGCTGTTGTGGCGCCGTTACCCGCTGATTGAGACTGGTAAGAGGCAGTGGGAGCTGGAGCTTCACTAAAGAGCGGCCATCTCGGTCTTCTGTCAGGCCACACCCCCCAACTCATTTTTTGAGCACATAAGTAGGAGAAACATCTGCAGGAGCCAGCCTTTATTTGTGGCAAGGCGGAGTATTTAATCTTTATTCCTTGGCAAATTATTGATACGGACTGTACTATACTTGCACCCAGCAGCTGCCACCCACTAACCTGTATAAGACACTGTTTAATGCTGTAACATATGTATTCTTAATGTATGTTTATCTTAGTTACACTGTACTTCTAATAAAGTGTCAAGATTTGGCTTATTGCAGGGTTTAGATGCATGTCAAGCTTCACTAAGGCTAATGGGCAATGTGTAGTGAGGACAGACCACTTAGATTTAATGAATCATTTTTTAATGTCATCAAACTTTTCTAAAATGGAATTTATTTACGTGGAAAGAGTTAATTGAAACTGTTAGGAGAGAAATAATAAAGTTGATCTTGCTAACTTTGTTTTTGATGATGCATGACTATATGAGTCACCTGAATCATTCACTCTGTACTCTGTGGTTGTAATCCGTAATGGTTTGCATAATGTGTTAATCACATGAATATAGTGGAAATAAGCAACCAAATGACTTCATGCTTTTTTGGTTCAGTAACTTATTAAGTAGTGAATAAAGGATACTTATAACAGTCCCAGGGCTTGAACCTTCAAACTGAAGTCAGCAACAGCAGTTGTCATATTTGTATGCTGAAAGATTCCCTGTAGTCTTCACCATTTTTTATTTACAGAATTGGTAGTATATTATTCAAAGCTTAACAGTGTAAGTTGACAGTAAGCAAAATATGTCTCTAACAGGAAAGAAATAATTGTGAAAATGCTGTGAAGCAAAGATAGAAATCCAATATGCTGTACATAAATCATATATTAAAAGTACACTGCAGTCAAAAAAAGTAAAAATTAGGCCTTAAGATACATATAGGTGGATACCTATTCTGAAATTTGTTTTCCATCCCGGTATTAATGTACTGTGTAGTTCACCTGATGATCCTGGAAAGAACCTGCTTGAGATACGAACACACATTCTTACATACAGAAAGTCTGATGTACAAAAAATTTAAATACTATGATGTTACTTGCAGTCACTAATCAGATTCAGGAGTGAAGGAGCGGAGGTCCGTGTTAGTAAACACGGACCTCCGCTCTGTGTGAGGGGGAAGGGCTGTGATCACAGCCTTCCTGTACGTGAAGGCTGTGACCACTTCCCTTCCCCAGCTAGGCAAGCCCCCATACAGTTAGAACACACCCAGGGAACATAGTTAACCCTTAGAGCGCCCCCTGCAGGTTAACCCCTTCACTGCCAATGGCATTTACACAGTAATCAGTGCATTTTTATAGCACTGATCGCTGTATAAATGCCAATGGTCCCAAAAAAGTGTCAAAATGGTCCGACATGTCCGCTGAAATATCGCAGTACCGCAAAAAATCGCAGATCGCCGCCATTATTAGTAAAAAATAAAAAAAAAATAAAAACCCCAAAAATGAATTCTCATCATCCGTAAACGCGACCACTTTTGCGCAAACCAATCAATAAACGCCGATTGCGATTTTTTTTATCGCAAATATGATGAAGAATATAAATCGGCCAAAAACGGTGAAAAAAAATGTTTTTTTTTTGGATTTGTATTTTAGCAAAAAGTAAGAAATTTGTTTTTTTTTGCAAAATTGTCGCTCTTCTTTTGTTTATAGCGGCGATCAGAAATGACCCAGAGGGGATCAAATACCACCAAAAGAAAGCTCTGTTTGTGGGAAAAAAAGGACGCAAATTTCGTTTGGGTACAACGTCGCACGACCGCGCAATTGTCAGTTAAAGCGACGCAGCGCCGAATCGCAAAAAGGGCTCCGGTCCTAAAGCTGGAAATCCTTCCGGTCCTTAAGTGGTTAAGGGAAAGATTATTGTTCTAAAATCATCTCCAAGTTCTATAGGGAAAGGTTCCAGCTGTTGCTTTAAGGCAGTGGTTCTCAACTCCGGTCCTCAGGACCCACCAACAGGCCAGATTTTAAGTATTACCTTGGGGAGATGCAGACTAGAATGCTGCAATCACTGAGCAGCAAATGATATCACCTGTGATGCATTTCAATTATCCTGCAAACCTGGCCTGTTAGTGGGTCCCGAGAACAGGAGTTGAGAACCACTGCTTTAATGGAAAGATTATTGTTCTAAAATCATCTCCAAGTTCTATAGGGAAAGGTTCCAGCTGTTGCTTTAAGGGAACGATTATTGTTCTAAAATCATCTCCAAGTTCTATAGGGAAAGGTTCCAGCTGTTGCTTTAAGGGAAGGATTATTGTTCTAAAATCATCTCCAAGTTCTATAGGGAAAGTTTCATCCAGCCGCATAGAGAGCCATATTATTGTTCTAAAATCATCTGCAAGTTCTATAGGGAAAGTTTCTTCCAGCCGCATAGAGAGCCATATTATTGTTCTAAAATCAATGATTTTAGAACAATAATATGGCTCTCTATGCGGCTGGAAGAAACTTTCCTTATAGAACTTGGAGATGATTTTAGAGGCTTCGGCCTCTTCCTCCACCTCTACAGTGCCAGTGTCACCTGCCACCCAGCAAACAGACGATGTGACAGCAACGGCACCATGTCAGCCACCATCCCCAAGCATTTCCACAACATGGTGCCATGGAAGCTTACAGCTGTCCATCTCCCAACACTGGAGAGAAAGAGGAAGTACCCCCCTACCAACTCGCAATCCCTGGCCCTGAATGCCAGCATTTTAAAATTCCTGGCCTTTGAAATGCTGTCATTCCGTCTGGTGGACACGGACAGTTTTAAAAACCTGATGGCGGTGGCTGTCTCGCAGTATGTGGTTCCCAGCCGCCACTACTTTTCAAGGCGAGCCATCCCTTCCCTGCACAAACAAGTCGGGGACAAGATCAAGTGTGCACTGCGCAATGCCATCTGTGGCAAGGTCCACATAACCACTGATACCTGGACCAGTAAGCATGGGCAGGGATGCTATATCTCGCTAACTGCACACTGGGCAAGTGTAGTGGCGGGTGGGCCTGAGGCCCACACTGCGCAGGAGCTGTGGACGGGCATTGAACAACAGACCGATGAGTGGTTGTTGCCACTGAGCCTCAAGCCCGGCCTGGTGGTGTGCGATAATGGGCGAAATCTCGTAGCAGCTCTGGGCCTAGCCGGTTTGATGCACATCCCTTGCCTGGCGCATGTGCTGAATTTGGTGGTGCAGAGATTTCTAAAAACCTACCTGGATATGTCAGAGCTGCTGCAGAAAGTGCGGGCCGTCTGTACGTGCTTTCGGCGTTCTCACCCTGCTGATGCTCGCCTGTCTGCGTTGCAGTGGAACTTCGGCCTACCCACTCACCGCCTCCTATGCGACGTGCCCACAAGGTGGAACTCCACCTTGCACATGCTGGAGAGACTGTGCGAGCAGCAGCAGGCAATAGTGGAGTTTCAGCTGCAGCACGCACGGGTCAGTCGCTCGGCGGAACAGCACCACTTCACCACCAAAGAGTGGGCCTCCATGCGAGACCTGTGTACCATATTGCGGTGTTTTGAGTACTCCACCAACATGGCCAGTGCCGATGACGCTGTTCTCAGTGTTACTATCCCACGTCTATGTCTCATTGAAAAAACACTTCGGGCGATGATGGAAGAGTATACGGCACAGGAGCAGGAGGAAGAGGGGTCATTTCCATGGTTATCAGGCCAGTCATTCACAAGTGGCTCGGAGGGTGGCTTCCTGCACCAGCATAGGCCAGGTAAAAAATTTTCAAGC
Source organism: Glandirana rugosa (assembly GCA_018402905.1). Lineage (NCBI taxonomy): Eukaryota > Metazoa > Chordata > Amphibia > Anura > Ranidae > Glandirana > Glandirana rugosa. Next base: position 685,254 of record BLSH010525240.1, on the reverse strand, counting down.
CAGGGCACAGTTCTGGAGGATGAGGAGGACGAGGATGATGATGAGGAGGAGGAGGAACCGTGTTCACAGCAGGGTGGCACCCAACGCAGCTCGTGGGCATCGCTGGAGTGTGGCTGGGGGGGATACGGAGGACACAGATGATACACCTCCCACAGAGGACAGCTTGTCTTTGCCTCTGGGCAGCCTGGCACACATGAGCGACTACATGCTGCAGTGCCTGCGCAATAACAGCCGAGTTGCCCACATTGTAACTCGTGCTGATTACTGGGTGGCCACCCTGCTGGATCCCTGTTAAAAGAACAACGTGCTGTCCTTAATTCCCTCACTGGAGCGTGATTGGAAGATGCACGACTACAAGCGCACGCTGGTAGACGCGCTGCTGAGGGCATTCCCAAATGACACCGGGGGCTCAATGGAAGGCGAAGGCAGAGGAGGAGGAAGAGGTCACCAATGCAGCTGTGGCACCGCCAGCACCTCAGAAGGCAGGGTTAGCATGGCCGAAATGTGGAAAAGCTTTGTCAGCAGCACGCCACAACAAACAGCACCACCAGCTGATAGGCAACGTCTTAGCAGGAGGCAGCATTTCAGCAACAGGGTGGAACAGCATGTGTTCGGGGCCGAACTCAAACTTTTTTGTGAAGTTTGGCCGAACCCGCCGAACCCGAATATCCATGTGTCCTCTAGTAAGAATGAGTAGAAGCATGTATCCATTGCTTCAGGTCAAAGGAGGAGGTTATGCAGAAATTTGGAAGTAGCAAGATTGTTAGTATTAAAAGGGATGTTGAAGTCACTGAGAATGAGTGTGCGGAATTCAGAAGAGAGAAAGTAGGGTAGCTAGGCACAGCAGTCATCAAGAAAGGCTGATACTGGTCCAAGGGGGTGGTAGATCACAGCTGTCTTTAGAGAAACTGGTGAGAAAAGACAAATGCAATGTGCCTCAAATGAGTAGAGTGACAGAGAGCTAGGTGGTACAAACAAGGAAAGCAATCACTTTGAGTTTTTCAATTCTGGGTGGATGTGAGTCAGCTGGGACGTACCATAGCAACATACAAACAAGGAAAGCAATCACTTTTCAGTTTTTCAATTCTGGGTGGATGTGAGCCAGCTTGGACATACCATAGCAACATGCAAACAAGGAAAGCAATTACTTTACAGTTTTTCAATTCTGGTTGGATATGAGTTGCCCCCTATGTTACCCCCTGAGTTATATTCTCTGACTGTAGAGTGTAGTTAGTATACGCAAGGTGAAAAGGGGTAGACATAACATGCAGTGATGGGAGAAACATGAGATAAGTCACTGCAGAGGAGTCTGGGTAGACTGCTTGTAGTGGCTGTAATCAGGTGTTGGTCAGCAGACAGTAGAGGAATCCATCAAGAATTGCAAAGGCCGGGGCTGGTAGTAGCTGTAAAAGAATCCGTTAAATGTAGCAAAGTTCAGTAATTAGAGTTGATCGAACCCCCGGATGTTCGGGTTCAGTGGGTTAGGCCGAACTTCTGGAAAAAGTCCGGGTTCGGCACCGAGCTCGACCCGAACTTTATCCTGGACCCCGAACCCCATTGAAGTCAATGGAGACCCGAACTTTTCAGCACAAAAATGGCTGTAACAAAGTCCTGGCAAGTGCTAGAGGACTGCAAAAGGAAGTAAAATGGGGGTAAGAGTACGGCAAGTGCCTAACAAAAAAATGGGGATAGGGAAAATAAATCATAATCAAATAAAAAAAGGGAACGGGGGTGGATGTGGAGTAGGAGCCTAGAGGTTGACTAGGCCGTGACCGTGGCAGTGTAGGTGGAAGTAGCAGTGGTGGAGGAGTAGGAGGAGGTAGCCAACACTGTTTTTTTTTTGTTTATAAATGGGGTAGCCCCCAAAATATTGAGGCATATTCAAAAAACAAGTATACGAATGGCTGTGTGAGTCCGGTCTAAATGTCTATTCTGCACAAGGCACAGACAAGTCTTGTGGGATTTAATAAACGTTAGCTTGTCCACGTTGGCTGTGGACAGGTGGCTGCGCTTGTCTGTGATAACGCCCCCTGCCGTGCTAAACACACATTCAGACAATACACTGGCTGCAGGACAGGCCAGTACCTCGAAGGCTTAAACGGAAAGCTCAGGCCATGTGGCCAATTTGGAGACCCAGAAGTTGAATGGGGCAGACCCATCAGTCAGTAAGTGTAGACGTGTGCACACATACTCTTCCACCATGTTGCTGAAATGCCTCCTGCTAAGACGTTGTCTATTGGCTGGTGGTGCTGTTTATTGTGGCGGGCTGCTGACAAAGCTTTGCCACATTTCGGCCATGCTAACCCTGCCTTCTGAGGTGCTGGCGGTGCCACAGCTGCGTTGGCGGCCTCTTCCTCCTCCTCCTCTGCCTTCGCCTTGTGCTTCCACTGAGCCCCCGGTGTCATTTGGGAATGCCCTCAGCAGCGCCTCTATTAGCATGCGCTTGTAGTCTTGCATCTTCCAATCACGCTCCAGTGAGGGAATTAAGGACAGCACGTTGTTCTTTTAACAGGGATCCAGCAGGGTGGCCACTCAGTAATCGGCACACGTTACAATGTGGGAAACTCAGCTGTCGTTGCGCAGACACTGCAGCATGTAGTTGGCCATGTGTATCAGGCTGCCCAGAGGCAAAGACAAGCTGTCCTCTGTGGGAGGTATATCATCTGTGTCCTCCGTATCCCCCCAGCCACGCTCCAGTGATGCCCACGAGCTGTGTTGGGTGCCACCCTGCTGCGGTTCCTCCTCCTCCTCATGATCTTCCTCGTCCTCCAGAACTGTGCCCTGGCATGAAAATTTTTGACCTGGCCTATGCTGGTGCAGGAACCCACCCTCCGAGCCACTTGCGAATGACAGGCCTGATAACCATGGAAATGACCTCTCTTCCTACTCCTCATCCTCCTGTGTCACATCCTCTTCCATCATGGCCCGAAGTGTTTTTCAAGGAGACATAGAAGTGGGATAGTAACGCTGAGAACAGCATCATCGGCACTGGCCATGTTGGTGGAGTACTCAAAACACCGCAATACACTACACAGGTCTCGGATGGAGGCCCACTCGTTGGTGGTGAAGTGGTGCTGTTCCTCAGAGCGACTGACCCGTGCGTGCTGCAGCTGAAACTCCACTATTGCCTGCTGCTGCTCGCACAGTCTCTCCAGCATGTGCAAGGTGGAGTTCCACCTTGTGGGCACGTCGCATATGAGGCGTCACATTATTCCAATGCAGCTTGTGCCTTGAATTTAGATGCCTGATCATGCAGGTTGTGGTAAGGTTTAGAACATTTATGCCCTTGCTCAGCTATCATTGCACAGCTTGCAAACCACTCGTGTCTTGTCATCAGCACATTGTGTGAAGAACTGCCATGCGGGGGAATGCCTTTGAGCTGCCTTTGGTGTGGTAGGTCCCTGGGTACGGTGGGTAGTAGCAGGCATACTGTCTAGGAGACGCTTGCTCCGCTTTTGCAACCTGCTACCTCTTTTGCGGTGCTGGTGCCTCTGTGCGACCACCACCACTTCCTCCAAACTGCACACGTCACTCGCATGACCCTCAGTCCATGTGGGGTCTAGAACCTCATCATCCTCCTCCCCATCATCTTCCACCCACCCTTCACCACTGCTCTCCTTGTCAGTCTGCACACTGAGGAAAGCTGCAGCAGTTGGCACCTGTGTTTCGTCATCATCTAAGACGTGCTGCGCTGGTGTTTCCATGTCCTCATCCTGCAACAGAAGTGGTTGGGCATCGTTGCACTAAATGTCTTCCACTTCTGGGGCAGCGCTATGTGGATGGCCCACGGAAAGCACACCAGGAGAGTCATCAAAAAGCAAAAGAGTCTCTTGCATGACTTGGGGCTCAGACTGCTTGGCTAATTTACAAGGGGCTGAGGTGAAAGACAGATGGCCATGGGGTTCAGGTGCCAACTCTGAGCTTTCATCAAGGGACCGGGAGGGAGACAATGTGAATGAACTGGAGGCATTGTCAGCCACCCAATCTACTATCGCCTGTACTTGTTCTGGCCTCACCAATCGTTGAGCGGCAATCGGGCCTACCATACACCGGTGAAGGTTCTGTTGGCTACCTGAGGAAGGTGTTTCACGTGTGCGTGTAGCTGGCACACATCGACCACGTCCTCTCCTTCCAACAGGTGCTTAACCAACACGACCAACACCAGCAGCACCAGCATCACCAGCAGCACCATGACCACTTCCCTTATTTGATGCTCTCCTCATTGTGCCCGCAAATGTACTATGTACCCAATAATCTGTCCCTTACAGCAGCAGCTGGAACCTGGCCCTATAGGAGTAGGCAATGATTTTTGAACAATAATATGTCACTTACAGCAACAGCTGGAACCTCTCCCTTTAGAACTTGGAGATAATTTTTGAACAATAATCTGTCCCTTACAGCAACAGCTGGAACCTGGCCCTATAGGAGTAGGCAATGATTTTTTAACAATAATATGTCACTTACAGCAACAGCTGGAACCTGGCCCTATAGGAGTAGGCAATGATTTTTGAACAATAACCTGTCACTTACAGCAACAGCTGGAACGTCTCCCTTTAGAACTAGGAGATGATTTTTGAACAATAAACTGTCACTTACAGCAACAGCTGGAACCTGGCCCTATAGGAGTAGGCAATGATTTTTGAACAATAATCTGTCACTTACAGCAACAGCTGGAACCTCTCCCTTTAGAACTAGGAGATGATTTTTGAACAATAATCTGACACTTACAGCAACAGCTGGAACCTGGCCCTATAGGAGTAGGCAATGATTTTTGAACAAAAAATTGTCACTTACAGCAACAGCTGGAACCTCTCCCTTTAGAACTAGGAGATGATTTTTGAACAATAATCTGTCCCTTACAGCAGCAGCTGGAACCTGCCCCTATAGGAGTAGGCAATGATTTTTGAACAATAATCTGTCCCTTACAGCAACAGCTGGAACCTGGCCCTATAGGAGTAGGCAATGATGTTTTAAAAATAATCTGCCACTTACAGCAACAGCTGAAACCTCTCCCTTTAGAACTAGGAGATGATTTTT
>BLSH010525240.1:664382-675016 GCA_018402905.1 Glandirana rugosa | reverse complement strand
ACACAGGGATTTTATCCAGGACACAGACTGTAGCCAGAACACAGGTATTGTAGCCAGGACACAGGGATTTTATCCAGGACACAGACTGTAGCCAGAACACAGGTATTGTAGCCAGGACACAGGGATTTTATCCAGGACACAGACTGTAGCCAGGACACAGGTATTGTAGCCAGGACACAGGGATTTTAGCCAGGACACAGACTGTAGCCAGAACACATAAGGGATGAGTAAGGTAGATTCACATTAAACAGAGCTGTGCTGCTTCAAAGAGCTGTTCTGTGCTGTGTAAGTGTGATTAAACACATTGGAATGCAAAGAATGCAGAGAGAGAGCTGCAGCTCTTCACGGAGATCAGGAGGTGGGTGGGACTGAACAGCTAACATCAGCTTGTCCCACCCACCTCCCCCACCTCCCGACATCAAGCTGAGAATCTGACACCTCTCTCAGCATTCTCTGCATTCCAATGTGTTTAATCACAGTTACACAGCACAGAACGGCTCTTAGAAGCAGCACGGCTCTGTTTAATGTGAATCTACTGATCACCCACAGGCACTGACTCGAGCATAAGCGGAGGGGGGTCTTTTTCAGCACAAAAAATGTGCTGAAAAACTTGGCTTATACTCGAGTATATACGGTATATTTTTTACTTTTTGCTATAATACATTCCTCCCCCAAAAAAATATATAAAAAAACAAATGTATTCATCAGTTTTGACTGATATATATTGTTCCACATATTTGTGGTAAAAAAAAAATCACAATCGGCGTATATTGATTGGTTTGCACAAAAGTTGCCGTGGTTACAAACCATGAGAATGAATTTACGGCATTTTACAATTTTTTTTGTTTACTAGTAATGTCTGCGATCTGCGATTTTTATCGGGACTGCGATATTACTGCGGACAAAGGGGATATTTTTGACACTTTTGGAACCACTGACATTTATTCAGCAGAGCTAAAAAAAAACAACTTATTACTGTATAAATGTCACTGGCAGTGAAGGCTTTAACCTGCAGGGGGCAATCAAGGGGTTAATTGTGTTCCCTAGGCGTGTTCTAACTGTGTGGGGGCTGGGCCTGCAGGGGCATGACAGATCTAACTGATCCCGATCAGAACAGGGAACCGCCGTGTTTACATTGTGTTGGCTCTAACTATGATACAGGTAACTCAATATTAGCATCAGTGGCGGCTGGTGAAGTTTAAGGCTGGGTTCACACTATCCGACAAAAAAACGGTCCCACTTTTGATCCTACTTTGCTTTGCAACAAACGGTCCTACATCTGTCCTACATCGGTCCGACTTTTGTGAATGTGGATCCGACTTTGCTCCGTTTTTTTGACAGTCCGACTTGTCCATGAAACCAATCAAAACAATGCTGGTGTTATATAAGTCCTTTTCCTGCCTGGAGTATTCCCTCTTCCTTTTCCTATCCTGTGTGTTGGTGTGATCAGCCATCATGTCCTCTCTGGCAACTGCAATGTCGGCTTTCATAACAGCAGGTGTGGCAGTGCTAATGGAAGCACAACAGGAGGAAGAGCGGAGGAGGAAGAGAAGGCGCCGATATTGGATCCATCCTTTGATCGCAAACCGTCAACAAAGAGGACAGTCCTGGGCCCTTTGGACCTGGTATGGATTTTAAGGGGAACCCTGCGCCAATTTTTTTCAAAAATTGATGTGGGGTCCCCCAAGAATCCAAACCAGACCCTTATCCGAGCATGCAGCTCTGGGGCCGGTTAGGATGGGGGGGGGCGAGCGAGCGCCCCCTCCCCTCCTGAACCGTACCAGGCTACATGCCCTCAACATGGGGAGTATGGGTGCTTTGGGAGAGGGGGGGCTCTGCCCCCCCAACCTCAAAGCACCTTGTCCCCATGTTGATGAGGACAAGGGCCCCTTCCCCACAAACCTGGCCGGTGGTTGTGGGGGTCTGCGGGCAGGGGGCTTATCGGAATCTGGAAGCCCCCTTTAATAAGGGAGCCCCCAGATCCCGCCCCCCCATGTGAACAGGTTTGGGGTACTTTGTACCCCTACCTGTTCACCAAAAAAGGAGTGTAGTGTAAAAAAAAAAAACAAGAGGCAGTTTTTGACAAGTCCTTTATTTTGTATTATAGCTCTTTTCTTCCTCCATCTTCTCTTGGCCGCTCCTTCTTCGGGTCTTCTGCTTCTTTTAGTCTTCTTGCTTCCTCTCTTCATCTTCTTCTTCTTCTTCTTTCTCCGCTGCTGCTCTCTCTGCCGGTGCAGTCCGTCCCCTGCACGTCTTGCCGAATGGGCGGTCTTCGTGATGACAGTACTTTTATAAGAAGGGGCGGGGACACCCGTGATGTAAATGAGTGACCCGCCCCCTCTGACGTCACATGACGTCAGAAGTGGGCGTGTTCACCCAGTTACATCACTGGGTGGCCCCGCCCCTTTTAAATAAAAGTACTGTCATCACGAAGACCGCCCATTCGGCAAGACGTGCAGGGGACGGACTGCACGGGCAGAGAGAGCAGCGGCGGAGAAAGAAGAAGAAGAAGGTGAAGAGAGGAAGCAAGAAGACTAAAAGAAGCAGAAGACCCGAAGAAGGAGCGGCCAAGAGAAGAAAAGAGCTATAATACAAAATAAAGGACTTGTCAAAAACTGCCTCTTGGTTTTTTTTTTACACTGCACTCCTTTTTTGGTGAACAGGTAGGGGTACAAAGTACCCCAAACCTGTTCACATAGGGGGGGTCGGGATCTGGGGGCTCCCTTATTAAAGGGGGCTTCCAGATTCCGATAAGCCCCCTGCCCGCAGACCCCCACAACCACCAGCCAGGGTTGTGGGGATGAGGCCCTTCTCCCCATCAACATGGGGACAGGGTGCTTTGGGGGCGACCTCAAAACACCTCCCCATGCTGAGGGCATGTGGCCTGGTATGGTTCGGGGGGGGGGGGGGGGCGCTCGCTTGTCCCCACCCCCTCCTGCCATGCCAGGGCTGCGTGCTCGGATAAGGGTCTGGTTTGTATTTTGGGGGGGACCCCACGCCATTTTTTTTTTCAATTTGGCGCAGGGTTCCCCTTAAAATCCATACCAGACCTGAAGGGCCTGGTATGGTTTTTGGGGGGAACCGCACGCCATTTTTTTTTTATTTTGGTGCAGGGTTCCCCTTAAAATCCATACCAGACCTATGGATCTTGGAGGGGGGACTTGTGCTGTTTTTTTATGGTTCATTTTGTTTGGCATGCAGTTCCACCTCAATATCCATAACAGGCATTGGGCCTAGTATACACATGGGCGTGGGTGGTGATATTTATTATTATAATTTGTTTGGCGCAGGGTTTCCTACAAGGCCAAAGTAAGGACAAGGCATACAAGGCCAAAATAGTGTTTATCGATATTTAAATGGGTTAAATTTAATTAAACCATTGTGCATATGTGAGGTTAGACGTGTCATCACATTGTTTGTGTGTTACTGGCAGCTATGCACGTGTGCCACGCTTGTCAATGAAAAAAGAACCATTATTGAAGTTTTTTTTAAAAAAAAAGACAGCTGCACAAATTATTTCACTCTTGTATTCAGTCATCTTTAATGATATATTAATTTGTGTATTATTTTATTTCATATCATTTAATATAATTAATTGCACTTTTTTTGGACAGCTTTGATGAATTTCTGGGTTTAGTCTCCAGGCACCTAGAGCGTCAAAACACGACGTTACGTGCTAGTATTCCGCATGTGGAAAGACTACTAATAACCTTGAGGTAACCCACTCACATCCTCGCTTTATTAATTTGGGACATATAAAGATCAATTGCACCCTTGCTGACCTTGCTTTACTATAGTCAAATAAAGTAGCATTGCTAGGGAAAAAGAGAGAGGGAGGCTTAGAACCATTCTGTTTAAATATCTGTCTCCCATGGTGGGGAGTGACCTTCACTTTCTATCCACACAAAGTGTGAAGATTTAAAATTATTTGGTGAACATCAAACCGCCTGAACTAGTATCTCCATTCTAATAAATATATTTTCGATTACCGAAACTAAATTTTCTAAGATTTTCTCACATCTGTTTTCAAGGACAACTAGATTAGGGGAATCTTAAATTGGTTGTATCCCCCTTTAAAAAAAGAACCTGCAAGGCAAAGCCATAATGAGCTAGTATGAACTGCATACTAGCTCATTATGAAATACCTCCGAACTAAGCTCCGACAGGGCCGCCCGGTCCCCCAAAGAGGGAGTTGCCATCTTCTGTCGGTAGATCCTTCCTGGTTCGCGGCTCCGGCGCTGTGAGCCATGAGACGTCACTCCCGCGCATGCGTGCGGGAGTTCATCTTTCCGGCAGACTTTATGGCAAGGTCCAGCACAATGCGCCGTGAGGTCAGCGCCTGCTTGCAGGGGGAATATCTCCTAATCTGTACAGGTTTAAGAGATATTCATTTTACCTACAGGTAAGCCTAATTATAGGCTTACCTATAGGTAAAAATCATTTTTTGGGGATACAACCGCTTTAATCCAGACAAAGTTGTCATATTTTATCTCTTTCCACTGTACAAAAAAAAAAAAAAAAAAAAACTTTTTCATCCAGTTACATTCTCCAAGAAGTAAAAAAAAAACCAAAAAAAAAAAAAAACCACAGCAAATATCTTTTAGAACTGAACAAAATATTTTTGAAGAATTTGTTCCTAAACAGTAGTATAAAAGAAATACACAATATTAAAAAAAGAATAATAAACCTCTCTTCTTTCCCGCCAACCCCCCTATGTAAATCAAATTTTATTTGGTAACAAAAATCAAAAATATGAACAAAGTATATCTATCTATCTGTGTGTGTGTGTGTGTATATATATATAATCATTTCTCCATAAAAATATACCTCCCTACCCCTCCAAAATGAAAAAGATATTTTTAAAATAAATTATTTCTTAGCATAAACATACATATTAAATAAAAATAAATAACAAAATAGATTTAACAAAAATACAAAACTCCCTACTTCCTCCCCCTCCCCCATTTGAAAAAAACATTTACAACCATTTTTTCAAAGGAAAGTTACATTAATCAACTGAGAGCTAAAAAATTAACAAAAGTTCAAAACTATGGCAATTAGCCCAAATTCCAGCTTTATCTAATCTATTGCAATTTAGAGATTAGTATAGTTTGTGGCATGTTCCACAAATGAGGAGGATGGTGCGTTCTCAGGTTTTGAGATTTGTGGGACCATATGTGGGTACAGGGACTGAAACTGAGGAGAAGGGGCAGTGTTTCTTGGTAATGCTTTTGAAACTGGGGGAATAACCGAGGATATTGGGGAAGGAGTTGGATAAGGTCTGGGGGGAGCAGATAGGTAGGGGATGTTGCCATAATCATCGCTATATGTCCAAAATCGTGGTGGATAATAGCTGTGGGTTCTGGGTGGTGGAGGGATGGTTGCCTGGTAATATGGTTTGGATAATGCAGACAGACTGTGGAGAGGGGTGGAGGAGGTTCTGGCTTATTGTTGCCCATAAGACTTTACCAGATTTAATACATTGCATCTCATCTGGCATTTAAACTCCTCGGGTACATTTTTAAACATGGGGACCAACATCTTTGCAAAATTAGTGTCTGGGCACTCATTTTCCTCCAGTTTTTCTGAAAGTTTGTCCACAACCTTCCTAAACTTTGCCATGTGTTCTTCTATTTTTTTTATGTGTGGAACGTCTGCCTGCAGGAGGTCTAGGTATATTTTGTGATGGACCAGGTTCATCCAAGACTGCAGATTGACTGGATGCATTGAACGGGGTCACCCTCTTTGCCTGGTCATCAAAGGTTTCATCCCCCTCATCCTCCTCTTGTTCCTCGCCTGTCTCTGCATCTTGGCGCTCCTCCCAACTACATTGGGTACTAAAAAAAAAAACATTGTTAGTCATAGCATTATCTTACAATTTTACATGCTTAATATCTAAAATACTACATTGTTTCTTACTCTCTCATTTCCATGAAGGGCTTTAAAAAATCAAGCTCTCTCGCGTGACTATATGGAGTAATGCGTTGAGTAGCTGACCCGCTTCTCCCTTTCTTCAAATTGCGCAGATGGCATCTGTAACTATCTCTGATACTCCTCCACCTTCTCTGTAAACAATCCACTGCAAAACATAAACCATGACATGACATTATTTTTTTTTTCAGGTACCTTGCAACCGGACATTCATTTGCTAGTTTGCACTATGAGTTCATGGTGGGAAAGTCCACGGCCAGCAACATTTTGCATGACACGTGTGTAGTTTTATGGCAGGTGCTGAAAGATTTAGTCATGAGGAAGCCAACAAAAGAAATGTGGTCAAACATTGCCCGAGTCTTCTGGAATAATTGTAATTTTCCAAACTGTGTCGGAGCAATTGATGGCAAGCATATCAGAATCATTATACCAGTAGCTACTGGGAGTAAATATTTCAATTATAAGAAATATTTTTCTTTTGTTCTAATGGCAGTGGCGGATGCTAACTACTGCTTCACATATGTTGATATTGGGTCATATGGAAGCAGTTCTGACTCCAGTATCTTTTCGCACTCCTCATTTGGGCGCATGTTACGCAACAATGAGCTGGACCTCCCTGCAAATGCATCATTACCGGGAACAAATGGGCCTCCTCTCCCATATGTGTTTGTAGGAGATGAGGCATTTTCCTTGGGTGAACACCTGATGAGGCCATTTTCCAATCAAAACCTTAGTGTTGAGAAGCGGTTATTCAATTATCGTTTGACCAGGGCCAGAAGGGTGGTGGAATGCACTTTTGGCATTTTGACCAATAAGTGGCGCTTGCTGCACACACCAATAAACTTAAAGATGGAGAATGCCATTTCTGCGGTAAAAGCCACATGTGTCCTTCATAATTTTGTACGACAGCGTGATGGGAATGAAATTGAGAAAGCTATGGCACATGATTTGCAAAGTGCCCAGTGGGCTGCAAGCAGGGGATCCACCACTGGCACTGATATACGAGTTAAATTTAAGGACTTCTTTATGTCACCGGCAGGTGAGGTGTCATGGCAGCTTCAAGCCATCTCATAATGTACATAGACCTTAATTTGGGGGAATTAACTTTGCACTAAGAAGATGTGTGCTTTGCTTTATGGTTTGTGTTTTATATGTTGTTTCAATAAAACCACTATGATCTTCAATTTTTCTATGTTTGCAATACCCCAATAAATTGTGGATTACATTTTTTTTTCAATGGTACAAGTTTGATGTGTGGTATCTGTTTAGTTCTTGAAGTGGCAGGATATATTTGTAGCTAATGACACATGACTTAAATAATAAGAATATCAACCACTTATGGAAGACCTACAATATATATATATATATATATATATATATATATATATATATATACCTCATTACTTTGACATTAGATACAGTTATTAACCACTTCATCCCTGGAAGGATTTCTCACTTTAGGACCATAGCACTTTTTGCGATTCGGCACTGCGTCGCTTTAACTGACAATTGTCAGTTGTCAATGGTCGTGCGACGTTGTACCCAAACGAAATTTGCGTCCTTTTTTTCCCACAAATAGAGCTTTCTTTTGTTGGTATTTGGTCACCTCTGCGTCGTTTCTGATTGCCGCTATAAACAAAAGAAGAGTGACAATTTTGCAAAAAAACCCAAATGTATTACTTTTTGATAAAATACAAATCCAAAATAAAAATATAAAAAAACATTTTTTTACATCGGTTTTGGCCGATTTATATTCTTCCTCATATTTTTGGTAAAAAAAATCGCAATCGGCGTTTATTGATTGGTTTGCGCAAAAGTGGCCGCGTTTACGGATGATGAGAATGAATTTCTGGGGTTTTAATTTTTTTAAAATTTTTTACTAGAAGTGGCGGCGATCTGCGATTTTTAGCGGTACTGTGATATTGCAGCGGACATGTCGGAGCATTTTGACACTTTTTTGGGACCATTGGCATTTATACAGCGATCAGTGCTATAAAAATGCACTGATTGTGTAAATGCGATAGGCAGTGAAGGGGTTAACCTGCAGGGGGCGCTCTAAGGGTTAACTGTGTTCCCTGGGCGTGTTCTAACTGTGTGTGAGCTGCCCTAGATGGGGGAAGGGGATGATCACAGCTTCCATATACAGGAAGGCTGTGATCATCGCCCTTCCCCCTTCAACAGAACGGAGGTCCGTGTTGACTTACACGGACCTCCGTTCTTTCAGTGCAGGGGAGCCATCGCGGGTAGCCGGCGGCAAACGAGTCCACCCTACCCGCTCCCTGGCTCCCCCGAGCACAGTGAGCGTGCGAGCGCGCCTCCGGCGGCGCTCGCTCACAATGCTAGTTATCACGGCCGCCGTCCTGTGACGGTGGTTCGCAATAACAAGCCACCTTGCCGCCGTCACGCTGCAGTGGGCGGTTGGCAAGTGGTAAGGTAGCAGCTAGCTGTCCTAATCCTGGAATTCTTGGATACAGTGAGTGATATGGCGCCCAATAAAAGTCGTCCCAGCAGTGGATTTGCCACAGGATCACTTCTATAGGTAGCAGGAGAGGTGCCTCCCCCCTTCAGCCACTTCCTGATTAGCTGGTGGTAATGGGGGAAACAATACAATCACCTGAAGCAGTGGACAAGAGGTTTATTGAGGGCAACATGGCACCCACTTGACTCTATGCCCTTAGAGGACTGGAGTAATGTATGACATCACTTCTACCACAGACTTTTTTAGTTTTCTCTTTATATGTAATCATGCTTCTAAACTATGTTTACATTCCTTATAATATTCATAGAAGTGATCTCCCAAAATTTGAAAGGGTCAGTGTGAGAATTAATAGTCAATTCAATAAGAACCCCTCCAGACTCGTGCACAGAAGAAAACGCATAAGCCAAAAGTGCCCACATATGTAAATGGTGTTCAAAACACACGTGAGGTATTGCCATGTTTATTACATTTTGAAAGCAATAATTATTGCCCAATACCTCCTGCTTTGTAAAAAGGTAACCTGTAAAAATGTATTCAAGTGTTGCCAATGCAGTTTTTTACATTAACATAACTTGGGGCCATTCCTCACCTGAGTGCAATTTTAAAGTTTGACATGTTAGTTAAAAATTTATATGGCATAATATCGTCTTTTACAAAATAAAAAACATTGCCCTCTTAATTTTTTGTTTTATTCATGAAGCTATAATTTTCTGAAAAAAGAGGCATTTTAATCAGTTAAGTGATATGCACAAATACCATGTCAGAAACATTTGCATGATCCTTTGGTTAAAATAGATGCCACAATTAGAAAAAATAATTACATGAGACCCCCCCCAGATTGATACCAGGCCCTTAGGTCTGTTATGGATTTTAAGGGGACCTCCACTGAAAAAAAACGGTGTAGGTTCCCCCTAAAATCCATAGCAGACCCTTATCCGAGCACGCAGCCTGGCAGGCCAGGAAAAGGGGTGAGGATGGGCGAGCGCCCCCCCGACCATACCAGACCGCGTGCCCTCAACATGGGGAGTATGGGTGCTTTGGGGCAGGGGGGGCACTGCGCCCCCCACCTCAAAGCACCTTGTCCCCATGTTGATGAGGACAAGGGCCTCTTCCCGACAACCCTGCCCGTTGGTTGTCAGGGTCTGCGGGCAGGGACTTATCGGAATCTGGAAAACCCCCTTTAATAAGGGGGCCCCCAGATGCCGGGCCCCCCACCCTATATAAATGAGTATGGGGTACATCGTACCCCTACCCATTTACCTGGAAAGAAATATGTACACAAAAAACCACACAGCTTTTTAAAATATTTTATTAAATCAGCTCCGGCGGTCTTCTCTCCTCTCTGGCTCTTCTTTCTTCGGCTCTTTTGCGGGGTCTTCCATCTTCTGAGGGGTCTTCTTTCCTTCCCTTCTCTGCGGTGTGTTCTGCTCTTTTGCTCGTCTTCTGACGGTCTTCTTCACTGTCCCCTTCCCTCTGTTCTTCCTCTTCTTCTCCTCCTTCTTCTTCTTCCCATGTTGACACGACGGGATCTCCTTCACGAATGCCCTCTCCGCTGTGTGCTGTGCCTTATAATGGCATGGGGCGGGGCCACCTGCTGACATCACCCGGAAGCTCCGCCCACTGGATGGCACAGCTCCGCCCCATGATGTGCCAGCCATATTGCTTACTTTTGTCATCACGCACACTGTCTGCCCATGAATTCCACTCCTCATGGTACTCCTCACATATCTCCTGCCAGGCTCTTTGCTTCTCGGCAGTGTCCTTATAATTTACATCCTGTGTGTCATAAAGCAATGGACGTGACCGCACCAGCCGAATGACCACCTCATTTTCAACCTTTGATCTTCTCCCTCTGTTTCTCCTGGGTGCCATTATACAGTGCAGTTTACACAGACAGGCAGCACATTTAATATTCCTGTGACGGCTCTTCGTTTCTCGGACCGTCCTCTATACACTCCTCATGGTACTCCTCACCTTAAGTACCCGTCTGTCACACGCACTACTGTTTTCATTCGTTATACCGACCGTGTAGTACCCCGCCTCGACACGGTAGGTCACCCGCCTCGAAGGCCCACTACAGTCGTCCACCGGGGCGGGGTACGGTAATATTCCGTGTCGTGTGTCGCCTCTCCCGTAAGCACTTCCTCTAGGGCAGCACAGTTGTACCCTTCTTCTTCTTCCTCCTCTTCTTCTCCTTCTTGTCTCCCTTCCCCTGTCACTTCTT
>BLSH010525240.1:638323-648625 GCA_018402905.1 Glandirana rugosa | reverse complement strand
GGAAATACAAAAAATCATTAGTCAGACACCTACTAAATGCAGCCAAAACACTTATACCACTCCATTGGAGAACATCCCAAATCCCCACCATTAAAGAATGGATTCTTAAGGTAAACACGGTACATGACATGGAAGAAACACTAGCAATTAAGAGAGAGAACAACCAATCTTTCCACAAAATATGGTACAAATGGACACTCTTTAAAACTTCTGAAAACTATAAGAGCCTATTAAAATAAAAAGCCTGAACCATCAACCATCTAACTTTCACGGTTCCGAGACCATTTCCCCCCATTTCCCACAAAAAATATTAAAGGGAAACTCCCTGGACACTGTATACAACCACAATCTTTAATAATAACTGAAATATAACAACTTTTTGGGCATATATGGATATTAATATTACGACAGGTAAACGATTATTGTATGTATATATTTGCGTATCCATGTATGTGGACATATTCATGATATGTATAGTAGTATATATATCCTTGGCTATAAACTAACTCAATGATAACCTGCTACTGTAACATTTTAATTAACAAATTTTTGCTGACACTGCCATGTAATAACGACATTGTTAACAGTTATATGCATTTAAAAAATTTAAAAAAAAATTTTTTCTGTTATTTTGTGCATTATTTCAATAAAGCCTTATTGAAAAAAAAAAAAAAAAAGAATGTAATTGATCAAGGCCCTTAAGTACAGCTGCATCCACCGCCTCAGTGATGATCGGCTGGATTAGCAGCACAACCGCCTGGGCGATGCTGGCTGGTGAGGCTGGGTCAGATGCGGTGGATGTTGCTGGATTCTGGGGAGTGTGGGCACCCGTGATGTCCGTGGATGGCGGAGGGGGAGCCGTTAGTTTGGCAGCGTATGTTAGTACCTGAGGGCCGGCGGCCATGATGGCTGCAGCGTGCAGCGCTTCTCCTCCCTGTGCTTGTGGAGCGGCCCGTGTACGTGGAGCCGATCGCTCCACAAAACGGTCCATCTGGTGCCTGGGGGTAGTTAGGAGGCTGGGATGGTCGACCCTCCTGGATATCGCTGCTTTTGGAGCCGATTTCTGTGGCAGGGGAGCGGAGCTAGGTCTTCTCAGCTCCTCTCCATGCAGCGCCGGAACCGGAAGTGGTGTTCAATATTTAAAAGAAATCAAGAAAGCTTAACAAGAATGATATATTATGTTGGCCAAATAAATGCTATGTAGCAAAATATAGATGTTTTAGTTGTTATTCTTGGTTTATATAGATACAGTATCTACATGAAGACAAACCAGAGCTGTAACAATAGGATTATAGCATACACAAAGATAGGAGAACATTAGCAGTGATAACCTTGTTGAAAGGAATTAAATAAATTACAATCTAAATTGAAGTCACGCTTGTTCCAAAAATATATACAACATGCAGTATCTCACAAAAGTGAGTACACCCCTGACATTTTTGTAAATATTTTATTCTATCTTTTCATGTGACAACACTGAAGGAATGACACTTTGCTACAATGTAAAGTAGTGAGTGTACAGCTTGTATAACAGTGTAAATTTGCTGTCCCCTCAAAATAACTCAACACACAGCCATTAATGTCTAAACCACTGGCAACAAAAGTGAGTACACCCCTAAGTGAAAATGTCCAAATTGGGCCCAAAGTATCAATATTTTGTGTGGCCACCACTATTTTCCAGCACTGCCTTAACCCTCTGGACATGGAGTTCACCAGATCTTCACAGGTTGCCACTGAAGTCCTCTTCCACTCCTCCATGACGACATCGCAGAGCTGCTGGATGTTAGAGACATTCCGTTTGAGGATGCCCCACAGATGCTCAATAGGGTTTAGGTCTGGAGACATGCTTGACCAGTCCATCACCTTTACCCTCAGCTTCTTTAGCAAGGCAGTGGTCGTCTTGGAGGTGTGTTTGGGGTCATTATCATGTTGGAATACTGCTCTGTGGCTCAGTCTATGAAGGGAGGGGATCATGCTCTGCTTCAGTATGTCACAGTACATGTTGGCATTCATGGTTCCCTCAATGAACTGTAGCTTCCCAGTGTCGGCAGCACTCATGCAGCCCCAGACCATGGTACTCCCACCACCATGCTTGACTGTAGGCAAGACACAGTACTGTGTACTCCTCATCTGGTTGCTGCCTCACATGCTTGACACCATCTGAACCAAATACGTTTATCTTGGTCTCATCAGACCACAGGACATGGTTCCAGTAATCCATGTCCTTAGTCTGCTTGTCTTCAGCAAACTGTGGGCTTTCTTGTGCATCATCTTTAGAATATCTTCCTTCTGGGATGACAGCCATGCAGACCAATTTGATTCACTGTGCGGCATATGGTCTGAGCACTGGCAGGTTGACCCCCCACACCTTCAAGTCCGTAGCAATACTGGCAGCACTCATACGTCTATTTCCCAAAGGCAACCTCTGGATATGACGCTGAGCACGTGCACTCAACTTCTTTGGCAGACCATGACACATATAGATCTGGCAGGAAATAATCCCCAAAGAAGGGGAATTCCAATAATAGAGACCAAAAGTATGTAGTAGTGGTGAGAGAGTTGAGGTGCCGATGATTTACATCTAGTCATCCCCAAAAGGGGGCACCCGAAAGGTGGTTCCTTGTGGTGTCTTCTAGGACAGGTGCTGATGCGGCTTTTTGCTGGAGTACTTTGAAGATATCGGGTTGTTGACCATTCAAGGGCGGTGTGTCTCGCAATAACCCTTTCGGGTGCCCCCTTTTGGGGGTGACTAGATGTAAATCATCGGCACCTCAACTCTCTCACCACTACTACATACTTTTGGTCTCTATTATTGGAATTCCCCTTCTTTGGGGATTATTTCCTGCCAGATCTATATGTGTCATCACACTAACCTCGGCCTTTCCCCTTCTGGGAACCCCTCTTGTTACCGTTTTTGGAAACTAATCGTGTTTGACCAATTTTTGTTTGTTTTCCATATCGTTTATCCTGACATCTGAAATATTTTCTGGAGTGGATGTCCCTTGATTACCAGATTATAAGTATGAAACATCCGGTCCCGAATGATTATTGCTTTTAATTACCGACCACCTAGCCCTGAGGAAGATATCTCATTCTGTTACATCGAAACGCGTTGGGTCTTGCTCTACCCCCTATGTGGGGCAGACCAGTGGTCTTTTAACCATTTCACCATTTTGTCATTACATTTGTCATTTGTTATCGTCTTATCATGGGGACACACTCTTCCTGTTCCCTCGTGCACCTATGTTTTATGTTGGTTTGATTATATGCGTTGTCTTACCATTTTTAATGTGTATAAATAAACTGTGATTGTTTTTATAATTTGTTCTCCTCTTGATGAGTTGGTTTTCCCAATTTAAAGTCCCATTTAGGGGGTTCTTGCTCTGTTTTCTAAACATATCCATGGGTGGAGGAGATGTCCTGACAGAAGGGTAACAGCCCAGGCCCAGTCAGGATGAATTCAGTCATGCAGGATGAGTTCAGGATCTTGCAGTGAGAATGGAGCAAAGCTTTGCTGATATTCATCCACCAGAATCTACAATTCACTATCCTTCCTATATCTGCTCCACCTTCATTTGTCACTGCTAGAGTTTATAAATGGTGCATGCTTGGGCATTTGTGGGCCTTTTTGGAGTGAAATTTGGAGACAATGCGCTATATGCGAAAGGTGAAAGATATAATAGGCACATGCACAGATCAACAAGTGCAAAACTGTGGCCACACATTTAAATGACACCCCCCCCCCAGCTCATATGTTAAAATTGAAATTTTAATAGCAGAATAATGCTTTATTTAGCAGCTAAGAGTTACGACTGGTTTCCAGTGCATTTACATAAGCCATGCAAAATAGATGTAATGTATACAGCTGGAGGTTAAGGCATTACCTGGCACATGTAAAATATCTCTCTAGCTATATAGCAGGGGAAGTACTGTGGGGGGGGAGGGGTATAGGCCTGTGCAGAGACAAATTATCTGTGACCCAATCTTGTCTCAGTTGTAAAAAAGAAGGCCAATTATTACAAGGGCATTCAGCTTCATAGTAATTAATTAATCCAGACTTCCTAACACTGTACTTTGTGTATGTCTCAAGCAGAAATATATTTTATTCTTAAAAATACTTTGTTTTGTGTCATTATAGTTGTAAAAATTGTATCAGAAGATCAATATGTAAATGAATTAGGGCTCATGCACATCTCTCATGCAAGCGTCTGCATTGTAACACAGTGGCTGGTATGCGGTGTGAAGCAGCCGAGATCAGTGCAGTGATGATGCGCTGATCTTGGTGCTTTGCACGGTTTTCTTTATTTCTTTTTTAACAAATGTTATTGAGATGTCAGATAGACATCTCATAAAGCTCAACTGTTGGCTGCGAGGTGCAAGGCAGTGGATTGCCATAGTACTCTTTTTCAGCACACCCCACCCGCACTCCATGCAATGCCTTGGCATGCGGTGGGACTGCACAGAAAAAGCCACCCAATGCAGTCCCACTGCATCTGGTGTGAAGCTAGCCTTAGCACTTGTTAGTGCAAAAAATGACCTACTGGTAGCAAAATAAATTGCTGAGTGCTCCATCTTCAGTCTCCTGGATACCTCCAAAACATTTCATACTATTAACGATGAAATTGATATAGGGATTAAAGCCCCCAAATATGATGTTGTAATTTTGTGTCATGCAGTACCAAACAAAACGTGGGGAATATAGTTAAAAATAAGGTATTACCTATTACAAAAAATAAAATGGCATACTTACATTGAAGTAGCTTGCATTCAGTGTGGATAGGCAGAGAACAGGTCAGGCACATCACCAAGTACTGTATATCTGCGAGGGCAGTTGTGGATAATCCTGGTGCTGGCTGGACATGGACCCACTCAGAAGAATGAACTATGTGTTCACTTAGAGTGGTATCCTCCCTACTGTAACTCCTTGTTGCCAAGCTGTACATCTTAGGGATGGGGCGGTAAAGCATTTTGAGGGTTTTCTCTCTTTGTCAAACCGGATGTTTTTTTTTGGACTAAAAGAGGGGACCAAGCATTGCTATGTGTCTTGCCAGCACTGGGACTCACCAGCGCTACTATATCATCAACCAATATTTTACAAAGAGCACTGCAATATGAAGCAAACTTAAAAGGAAAAGGAATGTTACTTCATCAATCAGTGCAAAATTACTGTTGAATTATACTCATGAAATGCTGCATGCATTAGTCAATTAATAGCACAATCATATCTGTAAAATCCACAATTGGCAAATGAATAATAGATTCTGGAATAGTGCATTATGCCTACAATTTTAAATATTAAAATATTTATACAAAATAAATGGTAATGAATAAACAATTGTTTAAATCAGCACAAATAAAATGACTCAAATAAATAGGATTTGGATTATGTGATGCCTTTGATTATTCATATAATCCTTACAATTATTATATGTTTAAAATGATTAAATATAAACAATAACAAACAAATAACAAATTCCGAAGACAAGTTATAAAATTATTGTTCTTGCTATCAGAAAAAGCCTTTTGTTTTGTATTTTCTTTTTGTACATTGATACATACTAAAAAGGTTACAAAAATAATTAAGCGTGTTTCTAGTCACTTTAACTCTAGTGTCTTCTCAACTGACTTTTGTTTCTAATGCTGCAATCCTTCCAGTATATAAAAACCCTCACCTTCAGAAAAGCCTATCCTGCCCACACCTAACAACTGTACTTTGATTTTACATTGCAGCAAAGTGTAATTTCTTTAGTGTTGTCACATGAAAAGATATAATAAAATATTTACAAAAATGTGAGGGGTGTACACACTTGTGAGATACTGTAGCTGTTCCACGAATCTGAAGATAGTATTCTTTATCAAATGTTAAATAATTATGTCCTAGGCAGAACTAAGTAGCAGAACCAAGTAGCATCTATAACAAATTGGGCCTGAATATAATGCAGTCCAACATTGCTAGAATTGCTAGAAAATATTCTAGTGCCGTTAGACCGTTGTCATGAGAAATTGTCTTTATTTTCGAAGTGTATAGTTTTAGGGTGTCTAGTAAATGCAGAGGCCAGTTATAGGTGGAGGCAGTGCCGATTTGTTTGTAATCTAGTAAATGGAGAGAGTGGATTTTTTGGAAAGAAATTGATTATAACACTTCCTAATCTTTAAATTTCAAGCAAATTTGCTCAAAATTTTAAACAGTATAAATAGGTTGGGATAATTAGAGGGGGAAATCATCTATCTTTATAGCAGGGAATGTTAAAAACTCTGTGAGAGGTGTGGAGGGTACATTACATCTTTATGGTGTTACTATTATTGTTGTCAGAGGCTTTTCTACTTTGCTTGTTTTGTTTACCTCTTCTGGTATCTCTTCTTTTATTTTTTATTTCTAGTATCTTCTTTTATTTTTAGTGTGCACATATTTTCACTGGCTATTGTATTGCTTTTTTTGTTAATATAACTTTAATGTAGCTTTCATTTCTGCATGGTTTCTCTTCCATGGCTCTGTTAATGTATTGAAATATAGTGTTTCACTTTGTTTATCTTTGTGTCTGAATTGCAGGTCTTTATACATGTAACGTCAGGGTATTAGTGAAGTCCCACAGTTATTTGGATACCATCCAAAGACTCATGTTATTCAACTTCTCAATTAGTGCACTGTTACTGTTTAGAGAATACTGTAAATGCTCTGCTGCAGTAAAATTCATTACCACCATCAAATTATATAAAAAAAAAAACATAATGTAGCAAGATACATTTCAATAAACAGGAATTTTAATTTTGTAAAGAATAGAATTGAATTATACATTAATACAGTATAAAAGATATTCCCTTAACTCGTCTATTGTGAATGTGCATTATAATGGCGAGTAACAGGGGATGGGGATATGTGTGCCATGATGCAGCATTGTGCCTCTTCATAACAATGAATACTTTCTGAGCAGCAAGAGAGTTGTGTTCTCCTTTAAACCCTCAGGGCACTATAACTAAAAAGGGGTCCTAGGGGCCTTTTTGCAGTTCACACTGTGAGGTGGAACAGTAGTATTAATTGGAAAAATAACGATTTAAAAATGGATTAATTGAAAAAGCTGACAACAGAAGCAGTTCACTATTGTAGAAATTATATTATTCATTTTGGCTAGACATACTGAAGACAGCTGAGATATTTTAGTGCAATCAATACAGTAAAATAGCAATTGTTGCTTGGTCATTAGAACCTAGAAGGAAGCTGGAATAGGACTTTAAGATAATACTATAACATAGACCTTTACCATGCCTAAATTGTAACCATTAAAACAATTTGTCAGACAGCAGGTCTAATTTAATAAAGCTGCAAAGATGTTTCACTTAGAAAAGTGAATGTTTATTTAGCTTAGCAAAGTGAAGTTATGCTCAATGATTCATTTATGCCCAAGAAACAAAATCCTGTTTTTAATTTCTCTTGCACAAGACTGGGTAATTAAAGTGAACACATCTTCAGGTTTTCATTTTATTTGTTATTTATTTATTTTTTTGTTTTTTTTTAGTTGTTGCAAAGAGTATTCCCAAATGTCCTCCCAGTCTTCAGTATCCAATGCCGGAGCCTCATTGCGCCAGCAGGACAACAATTTATCTAGACCCTCATTGGTAGTAGGCTCTTATATATAGTTGATAGTGGTTTAGTGAGAGAATCATCTTGCAGTAAAGATTTGATGCCCTAAGCAACCAGGGCAACTGGTTGATTACCAAATTGCTTTTGAAATGCGTAGCGCAATTGGAGGTATCGGAACAGATATGAGTTAGTTATATTGTATTGCTCTTTGCTATCAAAGGTTTTAAAAGCATCTCCTTCACAGACCTGACTAAGGTATTTAATGCCTTTAGAGGCCCAAACATTGGGATCAGGAAAGGAAGCAAATTCCTTTAATTTAACTTAACTTAATTTAACCATAGGGGAATATAAGGCAACCTAAGGTGGGGGTCATAGGAAGTTTCAAACCCCAGGCCTTAATAATTACCTTCATGGAATGTGTGATGCAGTAGGGGGCCACTATACCTCTATATAACAGATTGCGTAAGGCTTCATTGAAGCTTAAATAAGCTGCTTCCAATACCACTGCAGCATTGGTCTCGTAAGCCACTAGCCAGTTATGGGCATGAGAAAGTTGGGCAGCAATGTAATAAGCATGTGGGTCCAGGCAAGCTAGTCCCCCCTGGGTCCAAGGCCTTTGTAGTGTTGAAAGACTAAATCTGGGCTGCCGAGAGGCCACAAACAGAGATGACTGCAGAGTCAAATTGTTTGAAATATTTCCGTGGAATCCACGCTGGAATATGGCACAGAATATATAGGAAGGAAGGGAGCATATCAATCTAATTTTCCCAATAAGAGAAATAGGAATATGTTCCCAAGCTTTCAAAGGCTGCTTCGCCATTTCCAATATGGAGGAGACCACTATAGCCGGGTACTTGGAGGAGGACATCCATTTCAATGGTAGGGCAGGGTCAGCAACTGTCTGTGCACCATCATCTATTGGTAGAATTTGGGACTTGTCCCAGTTCACCTTAAGACCAGACAGGGGGAAGAAGGAATAACTCAGTGCTAGAGCTTTTCTTAACGAGGGGCCTGGGTCATTGAGGAACAGAACTAAATCATCGGCGTACAACTCCACTTTTTCAGTTATGAACCCACCTGATTTGTTACATTTTAACTTATGGAAAACTGCTATTAATACAGATGAACTACTTCTGAGAACTGTTTTACCGACCAAAAGATTTGTGTGTCTCATGTAGTCCTGTAATTTACACATCTGTTCCATTGTCTTACAGGGCAGGATGCCTGTTTGGTTTCTGCTGCAGTTCAGTGGCACTTACATTTCTCCTTCCCACCCCCCCCCGTGATGAATGAGGGAGAAGAAAAGCAAAACACTGATTGGCTCCTTGTGCTACTTATCCCTCCCTTTGTCTGGGCTCTGCTGTGCAGTGGACTGCAATAGGCTGTTACCAAGTCAAATTTTGGTACATATACTTCCTGGCATTTAAAAATTCCAGTTGCTGGGACATCGCTGCCTCTTTCTGATCTCTGAAAACGAAAAAGGGAGGGGAGCACAGTTTGCTTCAAATGGCACCAAATCCAAGAAAATTAATTAAAAGAGAAAAAATAGATAATAGGATTTTAAGGTGCCAAACATGACTCCAGGGAGAACACAAACATATTATACAATTCTAAACATTTTATTTGAACACAACAAATTTGTTAAAACCACATAAGACAATAAAAACACACTACCCGAACTGGCCATGCTTGAAGTACAGATATCCCTGAAAAGAGTACGAATTCTGCTAGGCCAACATCAAAAATAATCTATCCACCCAGATATATATACAGTATCTCACAAAAGTGAGTACACCACTCACATTTTTGTAAATATTTTATTATACCTTTTCATGTGACAACACTGAGGAAATTACACTTTGTTACAATGTAAAGTAGTGAGTGTACAGCTTATATAACAGTGTAAATTTGCTGTCCCCTCAAAATAACTCAATACACAGCCATTGTCTAAACCGCTGGCAACAAAAGTGAGTACACCCCTAAGTATAAATGTCCAAATTGGGCCCAATTCTCATTAGTGTTACAAGGTCTCAGGTGTGAATGGGGAGCAGGTGTGTTGCATCTTTTGTTATCACTCTCACGCTCTCATACTGGTCACTGAAAGTTCAACATGGCACCTCATGGCAAAGAACTCTCTGAGGATCTGAAAAAAAGAATTGTTGCTCTACATAAATATGGCCTAGGCTATAAGAAGATTGTCAAGACCCTGAAACTGAGCTGCAGCAAGGTGGCCAAGACCATGCAGCGATTTAACAGGACATGTTCCACTCAGAACAGGCCTCGTCATGGTCGACCAAAGAGGTTGAGTGCACGTGCTCAGCGTTATATCCAGAGGTTGTCTTTGGGAAATAGATGTATGAGTGCTGCCAGCATTGCTGCAGAGGGTGAAGGGGTGGGTGTCAGCCTGTCAGTGCTTAGACACACCGCCGCACAACGGAAACATGAGGAGTGGACCAACAACGGTGTGTGCGAACTGTGGTAGATTTGGTTTATGCAAGGTCATTAGGTACAGGAATCAGACGAACAGAAGTCGTTTGACAAATGGCCGAAAGAACACGTAGTAGAAATCCTCTCCGAAGGAAGACTCTACTGTCGGTCTGGTTAAACTACGTCACACGCCGCCACACAGATTCGTGACTGTCCGACTGTGGGTGGGGAAGTGGGAGACGTCGTTACGACCGTCGTGAGTATGTAGATAAAGGGTTTCTGTTGGAGACCTATAT
>BLSH010525240.1:593070-605592 GCA_018402905.1 Glandirana rugosa | reverse complement strand
GCTGTGTGTTGAGTTATTTTGAGGGGACACCAAATTTACACTGTTATACAAGCTGTACACTCACTACTTTACATTGCAGCAAAGTGTAATTTCTTCAGTTTTGTCACATGAAAAGATATAAAATATTTACAAAAATGTCAGGGGTGCACTCACTTTTGTGAGATACTATATACAGATGAACTACATAAAACTATGCTTCCCAATTTGGAGTCCTTTGTAAGGGACACAAAGGATGTACTAAATAAATTAAATGATGTCAAGGTTGAAGAGTATTGGTATTTGGAGGGCATCGATGTGGAGTCCTTGTACACATCGATATCCCACCACCGGGAACTAAAAGCAGCTGAATTCTTCCTTTATAAACTATATCCTGAAATGGCCCAACAGAATGAGTTCATTTTGGACTTATTGGATTCATATATACATAACAATTTTTTTCAATTTAATGAAATTTAATATCAGCAGGTGTCGGGCACATCTATGGGTGCCCCTTGGGCATCTTCATATGCATGCCTACATCTGGGCATGTGGGAGGAAGAGGAAGTCTACAAGCTTCAGTCATTCAAGAGTTCAGCAAATACCTGGATACGGTACATCAATGATGGTGGTCTAGAATGGAAGCAAAACCGAGCTTCATTAGTTTATCCGTGAGTTGAACGATAATGATCGTAACATAATGCTGACATTCGGCTTTGATGCTGGGTTAATACCCTTTCTTCACCTCACAATATCTAAAAATGAGGAACGTTTGGAGACCTGTACCTACCGGAAACCCAAAGCAGCCAGTATGCTCTTACGAGCTGATAGTTTTCATCCCAAATCTTTGGTTCAGGGTATTCCGGTAGGTCAGTTCCTCCGCGTTAGGAGGAATTGCAACAGTGACACCCATGTTTCAAGAAGGAGGCTCATGAAAAATATATAATTGGAAGGAAGATAGGTTACCGCGCTAGGAAGAATCAGATGCTATTGATGCGGCAAGCTGCCACCTGAATCGACCAAAAATAATCGTAGAATAGTGCGTTTATGTGTGGGTGGCGCTAAACCATATCATATGATAAATATTGCTCATTGAAGTAAAGTGCAAGTGTATCAAATAAAGTGCAAATCAATGAGGCTATGAGCCTTAGTGCAGAAACAAGCAAAGTAAACTAGTGCATATAGGCACTAAAACATACAGTAAAAGAAAAAAGAAAAAATATTCATGTAAACTCAATGCATAGTGTATGTACTAGGAAAAAATAAAGGTCCATATGAAAGTCCTGTTTCAAGTCTATTGTGCATACACACCGTGCAAGTAGAGCTGTATAAATAAACTGGGAATGCAACGGTAGTGAAATGTCCACACAGAGTTATCCGAAAGTCCACGAAAGCAAAACTAAATTGCAGTTACTGAATGGTGATGACATGCGGGGTGTGTAGTCCGCAGCGAGCCGGCAGTACAGATTGAATAAATGACAAACTCCAACCCTTTCAGAGTGGAGGCTTACCGGAAAGATGAAATAAAAACGCCTTTGGGAATAGGCTAGTGAAGCCTCTAAGATGTCCAGACTGGTAGTCGCGTCACACTTTCCTCTGGTGTTCCCTTCGCGTCACACTCTCCAGCTGGGGGGGTCTCTCCACTGCAAGGGGGCGAACTGGCACGCTCCAGGTCGAAGAACCTAGTCCAATGGTCCAGGGGGTCCTGTGGAGGTTCTTGTAGCGGCGTCACCACAAAGGGGGTAGATCACTCGGTCATCCAATCATATTCAGAGAGATAAAGACCCCCTCATATCTTGTGTGCGGCAGACGGCGGTCAGGCAGGTCCCCTGCAGGCGATAGCTGTTCTGCGGGATATCTGCAGTATACAGGAAGGGAAGAGGACTTTGCTTGTTTCTGCACTAAGGCTCATAGCCTCATTGATTTGCACTTTATTTGATACACTTGCACTTTACTTCAACAAGCAATATTTATCATATGATATGGTTTAGCGCCACCCACACATAAACGCACTATTCATGAAAAATATGCCTGATTCAGAGAAAGGGGCTAACCCCATAAAGTTCTAAGGGAATCGAAGAAGAGGGCAATGAACCAGGATAGATCTTCCCTATTGGCTGAACGAACTCCCCCCTCTTTGGGACAAGGGAGGGAAAGAGAACCTGTAAGATTCATAACTGAATACGGGACACAGTGGCCAGAGGTGAGAGAGATCCTGGGTCGACATTGGTCTAGCCTACCTCGCTGCCCTCTATTGTCTAGCATTGTAGGGGAATATCCTCATATGGTGGCTCATAGGACCCCAAATTAATCTGACATGCTCACTTGGCCTGAGTATGTGTGGACTATTGGGGAATTGTGATTATCCCTAGAACAAAGGGTATGGTGCCCTGTGGGCATTGTCAGATTTGTAAATTTGTTTAACGCACTGAGACATTCACAGACGCAGACAATCTGAATACCTACAAAATTAAGTTTGATCAATTGCGCTACGACCAAGGTCATTTACAGTTTACAGTGTCCGTGCAATAAAATATACGTAAATAAAACCAAGTGCGAATTAGGTGTCCGCATAGGTGAACATCTGGGTGATATTAAACAAAAGGAACCTAAAAGCCCCCTTGCACAACATTTCCTACTCCACCATCAAACAAAAGTTGATGGACTAAGGGTGAAGGGATATATGCTCTTAAGTTGAGCAAAAGGTGGGGTGACTTAAAAAGGAAATATTTTGGGCTCTTGTGATCAAGTTGGAAGTGATGAAATGCGTCAGCACGTGGCCATACGGCGACCCAGACGGAGCGAGAGGGAACTGAGAGTGACGCTGTGGAGGAGTAGGGTCCAGCCACGGTCACGGATCGGTAACAACCACTCTTATATTTACACACCAATGACCATTTGCTAGTTTGAACATGTAAGCGCATCTTTATTAGAATAAAGCATATTTTTTAAAGTGATACACTATGAGAGCTTTTTCTTGCTTGCCCCTTCTATGAATGGTTGGTCCGGAGGAGACCTATGGAGGAAGCAGGAACTCTCTGATTTGGACAAGCTGATTGATTCTAATAGCTCCAACCCAGGGAGGAAGCTGGAGTTCTCTTGTTTGGACATGCTGATTGTTTTAACAGTTCTGGTGAGCCTCAGTGTGTTCGTTTTTACACGTGGGGATACAGGTGGAGGAACATCCAGATTGGACTTATAACACGATCTATGGAGTTTTTTCACTATGTTGGACGTTTATGAGCACTAGCACTTTATATGTTATTGGTTATTTCAGCACATTTGCATTTTGCACATGAGAGTTAATTGCGCTGCTATTAAACATAGTGATTTAAGGTTTTTTATGTTTACATTTATAAATATACTTACAGCAGCTAAAGGTTTATGTTTGGATTAATCACTAAAAAGTATTAATTTAGCGCATTGATTCACATTATATAAATAGTCTGTCTACTGGTCTTGGGGCTGGGGGACTGGCTGCCGGTGCCTGGTTACTGGTCCTGGGGCCGGGAGTCTGGCTACTGGTCTTGGGGCTGGCGGGACTGGCTGCTGGGGCCTGGTTACTGGTCCTGGGGCCGGGAGTCTGGCTACTGGTCCCGGGGCCGGGGGACTGGCTGCTGGAGCCTGGTTACTGGTCCTAGGTCAAGGGGTCTATCTACTGGTCCTAGGGCTGGGGGACTGGCTGCTGGGGCCTGGTTACTGGTCCCGGGGGACTGGCTGCTGGGGCCTGGTTACTGGTCTCGGGGGTCTGGTTGCTGGACCCTGGCTACTGGTCCCGGGGCTGAGGGAATGGCTGCGGGGCCTGATTACTGGTCCCGGGGCTGGTTGTCTGGCTGCTGGGCCCTGGCTAATGGTCCCGGGGCTGGGGGTCTGGCTACTGGTCCCGGGGCAGGGGACTGGCTGCTGGGGCCTAGTTAATGGTCCCGAGGCTGGGGATCTGGGCTGCTGGGCCCTGGTTACTGGTCCTGAAGCTGGGGGTCTGGGCTACTAGGGCCTGGTTACTGGTCATGGGGGTCTGCCTGCTGGGGCCTGGTTACTGGTCCCAGGGCTGGGGGTCTGGCTTCTGGGCCCTGGCTACTGGTCCTGGGGCCAAGGGTCTGTCTACTGGTCCTAGGGCCAGGGGACTGGCTGCTGGGGCCTGGTTGCTGGGGTCTGGCTACTGGTCCTGGGGCTGGGGGTCTGGCTACTGGTCCCAGGGCCAGGGGAATGGCGGCTGGGGCCTGGTTACTGGTCCCGGGGCCAGGTGTATGGCTGCTGGGCCCTGGATACTGGTCCCAGGGCTGGGGGTCTGGCTACTGGTCCAGGGGCCGGGGGACTGGCTGCTGGGGCCTGGTTACTTGTTCTGGGGCTGGGGATCTGGGCTGCTGGGCCCTGGTTACTGGTCCTGGGATGGGGGTTTCTGGGCTGCTAGGGCCTGGTTACTGGTCCTGGGGGTCTGGCTGCTGGGGCCTGGTTACTGGTCCCAGGGCTGGGGGTCTGGCTTCTGGGCCCTGGCTACTGGTCCTGGGGCCAGGGGTCTGTCTACTGGTCCTAGGGCCGGGGGACTGGCTGCTGGGGCCTGGTTGCTGGGCCCTGGCTAATGGTCCTGGGGCCAGGGGTCTGGATACTGGTCCTGGGACCGGGGGAATGGCTCCTGGGGCCTGGTTACTGGTCCCGGGGCCGGGTGTATGGCTGCTGGGCCCTGGCTACTGGTCCCGGGGGTGAGGGTCTGGCTACTGGTCCCGGGCCAGGGGACTGGCTGCTGAGGCCTGGTTACTCATCCCGGGGCTGGGGATCTGGGCTGCTGGGCCCTGGTTACTGGTCCTGGGGCCGGGGGTCTGGGCTGCTGGGGCCCGGCGCCAAGTCCCGCCTCCCCTCACATGAAAAAAACACTCACCTGCGCCGCATGCTGAGGCAGAGGGGGGTGCCATGGGGGGAAAGCTCATACTGATGTCCCTAGGCTGCCGCAGAGAAGGAAAAGGGTGGGCGGAGGCTGAGTGCAGACTGGGCGCCGCGATCTGTAGCAATTAACCACTTCACCACGGAAGGATTTCCCACGTTAGGACCAGAGCACTTTGTGAGATTCGGTACTGCGTTGCTTTAACTGACAATTGCGCGGTCGTGCGATGTTGTACCCAAACGAAATTTGCGTCCTTTTTCCCCCACAAATAGAGATTTCTTTTGGTGGTATTTTACCACTTCTGCATCTCTTCTGATCACCGTTATAAACAAAAAAAGAGCACCAATTTTGCAAAAAAAAAAAACCAATATTTCTTACTTTTTGCTATAATACATATCCAAAAAAAAAATATAAAAAAACAAATTTATTCATCAGTTTTGGCCGATTTATATTCTTCCTCATATTTTTGGTAAAAAAAAAATCACAATCGGCGTTTATTGATGGGTTTGCGTAAAAGTTGCCACGTTTACAAACCATGAGAATTTATTTCTGGCGTTTTTACAATTTTTTTTTTTACTGGTAATGGCGACGATCTGCGATTTTTATTGGGACTGCGATATTGCGGCGCACATGTCCGACATTTCTTACAGTGAAGTGGTTAACCTGGGGGGGCACTCTAGGGGATAAATGTGTTCCCTGGGCGTATTCTAACTGTGAGGGGGCTGGGCTGTCAGGAGCATGAGAGATCTAACTGATCCGAGTGACAGGGATCAGTAGATCTATGTTATGCTGCCTGACTGCGTGGGGAACAGGATCGGCGGACATTGGGTCCACCCGAGCTGTGGAAACACTCCTGCAGAGTGCAGCAGGCATGAGAGCGCACCACCGCGGGGCACTCCCGCTCGCTAGCCACGCATGAGCGAGTTGCTGTTTATAGACTGCAATTCGCGCAACAGCACCACTCTGCAGCAGTAAATACACACAACACGGTCGGGAACTGGTTAAAAGAAGCCCAGCTGACTCTTTCCTCACTTTCGGGTGCCGGGTGGTGCGCAGTGATCACAACAAGTACATGACAGTTCCCGTCTCTCCTCTTCTATATCTATCTACCGGGCAGGCGGGGACTGTAATGTACTTGTTGTGATACGACAGATCACTGCGCACCACCCGGCAACCCGAAGGTGAGGAAAGAGTCCGCTGGGGTGGGGAAAGTTTTTTCTTTTAATTGTACAGATCGCCCAGTCTGCTCTCTGCCTCCGCCCACCCTCTTCCTTCACTGAAGCAGCCTGGGGACATCAGTATGGGCTGTCCCAGCGCCCCCCTCTGCCTCAGCTCGCAGCGCAGGTGACAGCTTTTTTCATGCGAGGGGAGCACGGGGAGTGGGCCTGACGCCGGGCCCCTTGAGACGTTCGGGCCCCATACAGGAGTAGTCCCTGTACCCCCCTGATGGCGGCCCTGATTACCAATATTCATATAAAAGAACATCTGGGTAACTGTGACCATAACATGATTTCATTTGAAACACTTAATTTTAAGAGAGCAAATTTTACAAGGATAAGGGCTGCTCTCCAGGACTTAGACTGGGAGGGAATATTGGCATAGATGAACACAGAACAGAAATGGGGAATTTTTCAAAAAGACTGTAGGCAAACTCACTGCAAAGTATATTCCCATGGGCAATAAGTTTAAAAGGCTAAAAATAAAACCTATGTGGTTCACGGCCAAAGTTAAAAAGGTTATAAATGATAAGAAAATAGCATTTAAAAATATAAAAATGAAGGAACACTATCATATTTTAAATGTTAAAAAAGAATATAACAGAATATGTAAAAAGGAAATCAAGGACGCAAAAATTCCAAACGAACGACAGATTGCAAAAGATAGTAGGACAAACCCCAAAAAATTATTTAAATATATCAATAGTAAAAAAGTCAGGTCTGAGCATGTAGGCCCTTTACAAAATAATCTAGAGTGCGTGACTGGGGAAAGAGGACAAACTTATTAACAGCTTGCCGACTGCGCTATAGTCAAAAGACGTCTACAGCGCGGTTGGCTTATTCTGGGAGGGCGTCCATGGACGTCCTCCCGGAATCGTGCTTTTCATGGGACCTGGCGCAACACAGATCGTGGTAAAGGGTCAATGACAGTGGCACTTTAACACGTGATCACTCCCTCCAATGAGGGAGCGATCACAATGTCAACAAACTGGAGTCATGCAGAGTTCCTGCTCTCTTCTCTCCTCACACTGATACAGTGTGTGAGGAGAGGAGAGAGCTAATATGACACAGTGAGTCTGATTGCCATTTCCAGCGTCCTGCTGTGCCCAGCAGTGCCCTATAGTGCCAGTAAAGTGCACATCTGTGTCCTAAAGTGCCACTACAGTACCAATCAGTGGCACTACAGTCAGGGCCGGTGCAAGGATTTTTGTCAACACAGGTGAAGGAGCATTTTGGTGCCCCCCCACTCCATCGTCTTACTACTACCCTCTTTCCCCTCTAGAATACAACCTCCCAGGCCCATATGGCAACCCATCTACGGCTAACCACACCCTATACAATCTGATTGTACAATACTTTTAGATTTATTAACAATTATGTAGTATAATGGCCTGCCTGATTTGATACTTATTGAAAAAAAAATGTTCAGGTTTGTCTTCATAGGACTCATTTTGGTGAAACTAAAGGAGATTGTACAATTAGATTGTATAGTGTATAGCTTAGGCAGCTTAACAGATTCCTCCATCCACACTAACAACAAAGATGGATGAGCACCCCCTACCCCCTTCTGGGCTTTGTATTCTGACAGAAAACACCACTGGCTGTCAGAATACCTGAATAGATGTGACAACTGCATTCGTTTTCTTTTTAAGGCTTATTTCCCTCAATTTTCACCTGGTGATCTGACCAGTAACACACCTCCTGTATTAGATTTCCCCCACTCTGAATTAAGGAGCACAGGGGGCACAGCAGCATTGTCAGTCTGAGAGGAGGTGGTGTCTGATGTACTAGCAAAATGATATACACTAATAAATTGAAGACAAACTCCAGCTAACACTTTATAATCAGTTAAAGAAACAGTGTTTTCCTTTAGGGATAAAGGTTTTACATAAATAAAAGCTGATCATTTAAGCACCCCTGTCAGTGGTAAAAGGTCTGTCTCATCCCTCTAACTGCTACATCTGCAGGACAGTTTGTGTAAAAACAGCAGACTAAGACAGTCCTCCAGTGTGTTAGACAAAAAAAAAAAACAGTCTTGATTTTCTAATCCATAACCTGAAGGTGGATGGGGAAATCCTGCCAATTGAGCTATTGTATTCTGATTGAGGGAGATTTTCTTACCTTCAGAATACACAGATCAGCATTGCTGGCTATAGCTCATGATGCTAAATAAGCAGAGAAAGTCCGGTAGGTTTCCATCAATAATCGTAATTCCACAAGATAATGTATGACGAGTGTCAGAAAGAAGCATGAATGTCTCAATGTACTGCTGCACAGCAAAAGACAACACAGGGGGCTCAATACAATCCTCAGCATACAGCCTGCAGAAGGATAAAGACAATACATGGACACAACTACTAGGACTGATCCCAACATACAGCAAGGGAGTCCTACAGGAGACAAAGCTCACATCCTGCATGTGTGTTCACCTATGCAATGCTGGGGTCATTGTCACATCTCACCTGCAGCGCTGTCACCTACATTCAATAATGATCACCCCCCCATCTGAGCAACAAATCTCATCCAATGACACCAGTACTCTCCACCTCCTGAGCTTGTCTAAGTTTAGAGAAAGCATGCAGCCTGTAAAAGCCTGGGCTACCTGGACAGGAAATCACCCTGCTAAGTGTGTGAAGCTCCTTTAAACACAAAGCTGGGGAGGGAGACAGATGGGGGAGAGAAGAGATGGAGAGAGAGAGTTCAATTCCCACTCATCCAAGGCTGCTATCTGATGGCTCACACAGGGGCACCATTAATGCAGCCATAGCCCAGATGCAGCTGAAGCTGCTGTGTGACTTTGAATCTCCCGCCCACATCCCCTTTCTCATACTGGCTGCATGCTGGGCATAGGAGTGTGGGTGGGGCAGACACAGAGGGGGAGGGGCTGGACCAGACACATCGTTCTTTCTCTTCTTCGTTCAAGCAGGGAGAGGAGAGGAGAAGCGGCTGGCTGGGCTCAGTGAAGTGAGATGGTCACAGACTCACAGACACTGCAGCCAGGCTTCCTGCCCAGGCACAATGTCCACGGAGGGGAGAGATGGGCCGGGGAGGGGGGCATCACAGAACCATACCATGCTTTCTTCTAAGGCTTCCCATAGCATTCCTGCTCCTGCTGGCGGCTCCTCCTGGTCTCACTTGACTCCTCCTCCTCCTCTCACAACTTAGCAGGGATTGTCTCTGTAGTGTACAGGAGCCGTGGCTGAAGCTGGTTCAGGGCTCCCTCCCGCTGGTCTCACTCAGCTCATTCCCCCCAGGCAGCTGAGCTAGGTAAAGCTGTGAGCAGAGCCGATACCAGCATACCTGCTTGTCGAGGAATGCCTGGGTTTGGTGCCCCCTCCTGGCCTGGCGCTGTAAGGCAGCTGCCTGAGCTGCCTTATGCTGGCACCGGCCCTGACTACAGTACCCAGCAGTGCCACCTGTGCCACTACAGTACCCATCAGTGACACTACAGTACCCATCAGTGCCCTACAGTGCTCACCTGTGCCCTACAGTGATCATCTGTGCCTTACAAGGCCACTACAGTGCTCATCTGTGCCACATTGTGCCACCAGTACCCATCAGTGACACCCGTGCCACTACAGTGCCCATCAGTGCCACTACAGTGCTCATCTGTGCCATCAGTGCTGCACCGGTGCCACTACAGTACCCGTCAGTGCCACTTCAGTGCCACATCAGTGCTCAGCTGTGCCACTACAGTGGCCAGTGCCACTACAGTGATCATCAGTGCCACATTAGTGCCACTACAGTGCTCATCAGTGCCAAAACATTGCTCATCATCAGTGCCACTACAGTGCTCCTCAGTTCCACTACATGCTCATCTGTGCCATCAGGGCACCTACAGTAATCATTAGTGCCACTACAGCGCTCATCAGTGCTACTACAGTGCTCATCAGTGCCACATTAGCGTCACTACAGTGCTCATCAGTGCCAATAAGTGAATGCTCATCAGTGCTACCCTATCAGTGGATGCTCACCACACTACAGTGCTCATCAGTGCCACATTAGTGCCACTACAGTGCTCATTTGTGCCCTACAGTGCCCATCAGTGCCACTACAGTGCCCATCAGTGCCACTACAGCGCTCACCAGTGCCCATAAGTGACTGTTCATCAGTGACACCATATCAGTGGATCCTCATCAGCATCCGTCAGTGCCGCCTTATCAGTGCACATCAGTGCCAGCTAATCAGTGCATCATCAGTGTGGTGCATTAGCTAGTGTACATCAGTGCAACCTCATCAGCGCACATAAGTGCACCCTCATCAACACCTATCAGTGCACCCCCATCAGAACCCATCAGTGCAGCCTCTTCAGCACCCAGCAGTGCAGCCTCATTAGAACAGCCTCATCAGCACCCATTAGTGCAGCCATATCTGTCTAAGTGTACCTACTACAGCAGTTTGTCACCATAGCCCACAGTCACCAATACGGCAAGAAAAATGTTTTCCACTGAGGAGGCATATCAACTTCTTAGTTTAACTGACGAGGGCAGCGGGGAGCTCTCTGATTCTGGTTCAGAATATGAACCCTTTGTAAAGCAGTGGGTCTGATACAGAATCAGAGGAAGAGGAAAGCGTGCCCATGAATCAAAGGCATTCTGGCATGGAGCAGCAAGCTACCACAAATAGCGCAGTGGCATCAACCAGCAGCTCAGTGCCATCCACCAGTAATGCAGTGGCATCAACCAGCAGCTCAGTTCCATCCACCAGTGGCGCAGTGCCAGCCACAAGAAATGAAATACCAGTGCAACAAAGGCCAAGCACTAGCGGGTTGTCATCTCAGCCTCAAAGGACTAGAACCCATGCCGGCCTTCCCTATGCCCTTGAAAATCCTCTGTGGCTTTCTCCTAATTCAGGAGCAGCAAATATCCCACATTTCAGCGCCCAGCCAGGTGTCCAGGTGAACACAGAGAATTTTGCCTTTATTGATTTTTTTAATTAAATTTTTACCCTTTTATCTTACATTGTGGCCCAGTGCAACCTCTATGCACAACAGTACATAACAAGCAACCCTGGTTCAAGTTAAGCCCGTCCCTATGAGTGGAGAGAATTGACAGTAGAGGAATTTTAAAAATGTTTAGGCCTAACGTTCAACATGGGACTAAAAAAAAAATGAATTATATTCCTATTGGTCTACCCACCCCATCCACCACATGCCCATCCAGTCATCGATTATGCCAAGATTAAGATACCTGATGATTATGCGGTTCCTCCACTACAATGACAACTCCCAGTGCCCTCCCCGAAGTGACCCATCATATGAAAAATTATTTAAAATTCGGCCACTCCTAAATTTTTCCTCTGAGAAATTCTCCCAATTATTTACCCCGACCAAAAAATCTCAGTGGATGAATCACTTGTTCATTTCACAGGCAGGCTTGGCTTCAGGCAGTTTATCCCCAACAAAAGGGCCCGATATGGGGTTAAACTGTACAAGCTATGTGACCGAGCCACGGGATACATCTACGCCTTCCTGGTGTACGAAGGGAAGGACATTCAACTGCATCCCCCTAAATGCCCAGAGTACATGGGAGCCAGCGGAAAAGTTGTATGGGAGCTTGTATATCCACTCCTTGGAAAGGGTTACCACCTTTATGTGGATAATTACTATACAAGCTTGCCCCTCTTCCGCACTCTTCACCAGAGGAGCACTCCAGCATGTGGTACAGTGAGAGCGAATAGGAAGGGCTTCCCTCAAAGGCTCGTTACTAAAAGACTACGAAAGGGGAAGTCGGCTTCTTTGCGAAATAATGAGATATTGGCTGTCAGGTGGAGGATAGACGAAATGTCCACATGCTAACATCTATCCATAACGACACCTACGTGAAAATCCAAAGAAGAAATGGCCCAATCCAGCAACCAGCATGTGTCCATGACTATAATTTGTACATGGGGGGAGTCGATTTTAATGATCAAATGATCGAACCCTATCTTCCCACAAGAAAAAGCCGCCATTGGTATAAAAAAGTCTCCATTTATGTTTTCAGTTTGGGATTGTATAAAAGTTATGTTATTTACCGTAAATCTACTGAGAACCCCGTATCTTATCTTCATTACCAAGAAGCAATTATCTCCACCCTTTTGTTCCCTGAGGCCCACCAGAAAGCATTCGCTCGGATTCAGTGAGCAGACTTAGCGAACGGCATTTTCCTGAGAGACTCCCCCACCATGAAACAGGCCGAAAATGTCAGAAGAAATGTCGGGTGTGAGGAAGAACTAGAAGAGACACCATATATTATTGTCCATGATGTCCTTCCCAACCAGGCCTCTGTATAGGTGAATGTTTCCGCCTTTACCATACTTCTGTACATTATTAGTGAAGTATGGTAATTCTCATTCCCTGACAATGAGGAATTTAAATAGCGAAAAAATGGACTTTATCGGCACATACACAGGTATAGAATAAAAGCAAATTTATTAGATAATTATAAAATTGTCATTAAGCACCACATG
>BLSH010525240.1:551291-564158 GCA_018402905.1 Glandirana rugosa | reverse complement strand
AATAATAAATACAATTGTAAAAAATAATAATAAACAAAATGTAAAAATAATAATAAAAAAGCTGTTGACACCATCCACTGCCCTATTGACACCAATCTCTGCCCGACTGACACTGTCCAGTGGTCTACAGACACTATCCTCCACCCTACTGGCAAAGTCCACTGTCTGACACCATCCTCTGTTCTACTGACACCGACCTCTGCTCTACTTTTTTTTTAAATTTAATATGTTTTTATTAAATATTATTAAAAGGGTTCAAGTACAGAAAAGAAATACAGAGTAACACATTCCAGTCAGTACAATAGATTCCAAGTGAGTATAATAGTAACAGAAAAAGGAAGAAAGAGGGAACGAGGATTGAGAGGAAGGGGGTATGGAGAGGAGGGGGTGGGGGGGGGGGGTAGGGAGTCGCTGCCTCAAGGGTTAGAGTAATATACACTGCTCAGATTTAAGCAATCAGGTAGAGAATGCGATATTAGTTCCGTGTAGGAGGATGAATAAGTAAAAGCAAGCCAGCAAGACCAGATTTTCTTAAAGGTTGAACACTTATCACAAAGGGTGTAGGTGATATCTTCCATGTGGTAAAGGTGTTTAACAGTCGCTAGCCACTGAGTAATAGGGGCAGCTTTAGATTGTTTCCAATATTTAGGGATAAGTGACTTTGATGCGTTTAACAAATGTGGTGTGATGGATTTTTTTATAGGTACTTGCTGATTCACTTGTACAATGAAAAAGAACTACCCATGAGTCATTGGTAACCTGTGACCCCTGGATTATTTCAATCCAGTGAAGGATATCTTTCCAGTACGGGCGGATTAATGGGCAAGACCACCAGACGTGGGCATGTGTGGCCTTTTCTCCGCATCCTCTCCAGCATCTATCTGAGGCGTCTGGGAAGGGTCTATGAAGGGTGTCTAGGGTATAATGCTACCTTGTCAACAGTTTGTAGATCATTTCTGTAATTGTGGAGGAAGTGGAGGTTGAGTGTGTTAACTATAGGATTGTAGAACATTGGTCCTCGGATAGGACTTGTTGCAAGTCTTTTTCCCAGTTTGTTATGAACGATGGGTGGTGTTTTATAGTTAAAGAGAGTAAAGCTTGGTAGAAAAGCAAGATCAGTTTGCGTGGCGGTTTGGTGTGCGACAATATGAGTTCCAGAGGGGTAAGATCAGAAAACGTTCTTAATGGTGAAGGTAAAGATCTCACAAACTGTGAGAGCTGATGGTGTTGCCATCTGCCCATATAAGATATTGTAGGTGCGCTTTGGAGCGCGGATATAGAAAGCACATCCTGGTATGAGATAACTTGATGGAGGAGAACCGGGGTCGCTGAAAACCAAGCGGAGAAGAAATTTCCATCGTCCTTACCAGGAACAAAGTATTCATGCCCAGATAGGGGAAGCGACAGGGATTTGAAGGGCTAATTCTGCCTCCTAAGGATTGTGTCCCACACAAACGAGGTAGCTTTAGTCAAGGGTGACGTGGTACCCGACAAAGATCTGTAGACTGGGGGAATCCAGACCTGTGTGTATAAGTCGCAGGTGCTGAGGTCGAATTCAACTTGGACCCACAGTTTGTTATGTTTATGATGTTTCCAATCTGAGATCCTGGAGAAAACTACTGCATGATAATAAGCCCTACTGTCTGGGAGGGCAAGCATAAATCAAACATAAATAGCAGCCTGGGCAGGATGTTCATCTTTACAACATGTATTCTTCCTAGCCAAGTATGGGCCAGGTGGGTCCAGTTATTTAGGTCTTTACATATAGAGTTTAGGAGGGGGATGTATTTGAGCCGAAACAAGAAGGATAGGAAAATGCCCAGGTACTTTAAACAACCAGCTTGCCATGCAAAAGGGAAGGCAGGTTTGAGGGAGGCCACTGTTGAGGGAGGGACGGTTATGTCTCTAATGTTCAGGATTTCGGATTTAGAGAGGCTGATTTTGAAGTTGGAGACACTACTGTAGGTTTTAAAGGCTAACATTAGGTTGGGCAGGGAGATGGTGGGCTCCTGAATGTAAAAAAGTATATCATCTGCGTAGGCTGCGTATTTATGCTCATATAGACCCAGTTTAATACCGTGTATATTGGGGTTATCGCGAATTATTGCCAAAAAGGGCTCTATGGAAAGGGCTAATAGAATGGGGGAGAAGGAAGCAGCCTGCTGAGCTCCAGCTAATCCATCGCCATCCAGCACTCTAAATGCTTGGTGAGTCCAACTACAGCACATCCTCCATCCCTGTACCTCTCACTCTCCACCTAGGAGAATTTTGGGGCCACAACCGAATGGTACAGCGCGCGATTGCGGTCTAGGCCGTCTGGAGCTCAGCCGGCGGCATCCCGCTCGGCCTGTACTCCTTCAGCAATGCTCGGCAATCAGCTCGACATCTACCACGGGGCCCTGTCCATCACACTCTGCCTGGCCCGCATTTAAAACTGTAGCAGCGGTACCAAGTACGGGAGCGACCCAAAATCGAGCCCCCGGCTTCAGTGAGGCCTCCACGGTCGCCATACTGGAACTCCCGACGGCAGGCCTCAGGCCTCAAGCGGTACCAACAGAGACTCAGAACCTTAAAAGAACCTGCTACAGAGTGGGGAGACATTGTTTAAGTCTGTGGGGTACCTATGTATATATGCTACAGGGCAATAATCCAGGATTCCCCACACGGCGGCCATATTGGTACACCCAGGGTCCCCCTGAGAGCACTTCTACCCTTCAGCACTACTATTTAGCCAGCTTACGCAGCAGAGCGCTGAGGCTTAACCTCTCTATGGCCCTGAATTTAGTGATCCAACCTAAAGAAGTAGTGGCTGCTAAGAGGAAATTGGCCACCAAGCGACATGTGAAATAATCTTAATTTTAGGAAGCCAAGGAAACCTCTATATCTACCTGGCCTACCACCCCACATTCTTATCTCTGAATCCTACAAACTAAAACTAATTTCAAATCAAGGCGACCCCGCCAGCTGAAGCCTTATTGGGCCACACAGCCTTACATGGATCCTATTTGGCACCCTTACTCTACTGTGTCCATACTACATTATAACACTCCATCCCCGCTTC
The DNA here is from genome assembly GCA_018402905.1 of Glandirana rugosa. NCBI lineage: Eukaryota > Metazoa > Chordata > Amphibia > Anura > Ranidae > Glandirana > Glandirana rugosa. The sequence goes on along the minus strand of BLSH010525240.1, from coordinate 561,097 downwards.
CACCAGCAAATTCTACATTAACCAGCGGATAGCCGGAAGCTGAAATGGCCTCCCTACCCTAAGCTCAGTACTCCATTGCGGGCCGCACAAAGTGATCCCAACAGTTTTCAACCAGACACTGAGCAAATATCTGCTCATAAATCACCCTACGCTCAAGACCTAGATGGCCAGCAAAAGAAAGGAAGATAGACCTATACAGAAACTCACAGCCTATATGTTCCAACCTGTAGACCGAAGGAACCAGGAGAACCCTGCTACTACAACCATATGGGACAGAAGCCCTCACCATACAACATCCCCTCATAAGGGGAATCTCACTACAGAAATGGATCCTATTCTAGTCAATGATTCCTCAGAGATGGATAGCACTCCCTCAAACCTCAGCGGGCCGCCTACCATTACTTCGATATCAGGAAGCCCAACCAAAGCAAGGATGAGGTTGGACACCCCAGAACACATTACCAAAGAGACGAATCATCCACCTTCCCATCTGCCTACCTCTATCAACAGTGGAGACGCCATAACTCTATTCCGGACCACCAACCAACCAGTAATGGATACCCTGCTTAAGGAAATGTTAGTATCCTTGAGGAACACGATACAAGCTGACATGGTTTCTATGATGCACCAATTCAAGCAAGAACTGTCCTCCATTAATAACAGAGTATCCCATGTGGAAAATCAACTGGCCGCTTGTTCCTCCACGGTCAACGACTTGATCAACACTCATAACGAGCACAAAGAAGAACACAAATGGATAAAGGACAAGCTGGCAGACCTTGAAGACAGGTCTCGCCGGAATAATTTAAAAATCCGGGGCGTATGAGAAGAAAAACAAAACCAGGACTTAACTACATATGTCTGCACCTTAATCAAGTCCGTGTGCCCAGAAGTCAAAAACATAGAATTGGTTGTTGACCGAGCCCACAGGCTCCCCAAGCCATCTCACCTACCCAACTCCACTCCACGGGATGTAATACTCAGAGTCCACTTTTATCATGTAAAGTCTCAATTTATGACAAAGGCCCGTACTCTGGGGACATTGCCTGATCCATACTCTCGTCTTCAGATATTTGCGGACTTGTCCCAGCATACACTACAGAAGCGTAGACAGCTCAATACTATTACAAAGGCTCTTCGGAACCACAAGCTAATATACCAATGGGTGAACCCAGCAAAAATTCTGGTTACCCATCAGAACGCCAAATACCTCATCACATCTCTTAACGACGGCCTGCAGCGGCTACGAACATGAGGGATTGTTCATTAAGCTGAAGATCAGGACACCAACCATCATGCCGCTGGTCTTACGCCCACTACTAACCCACTGCCCCCATGCTCAACCCATAAGCATCGCCCACGCTGACATGAGTTGCGACACATGCAACTACCATGGCCCGGAACGGTGTCAAGAGCTCCAGGTCACCTTAACCTTTTACCCCAGGTAGAAGCTTTACAGCGCCAAAGTTCGCGCTCATTATACTTTTTGTATTTTTCTTTTTCCTTTTGGCTCTGCTTTTTTTCCGTTCACATTTGTTTGCTCCGGTAATCCAACTCTGTACTTGACCTATTGATCGCAGTAAACTATGGGTATAAAACTGCTGTCCATTAATGTTAAAGGACTTAATCATCCTGCAAAAAGAGCCTCTCTTTGGAAACTTGCAATTCAATCCAACTGCGACGTCTTGTGTGTACAGGAGACTAATTTTCATGCCTCACACTACCCGGAATGTAAGCATAAGCTTTTTCCTCAATACTTTCCTGCCTGTGCCTCATCAAAAAAATGCGGAGTACTTCTAGCTGTTAAACATACGATATCTTTCAAGCTCATAGCAAACCAATCGGATGAAAATGGTCGCTACATTATCCTAATCTGCTCCCTGAACGGCACCATATATACTATTGTGAACGTTTACGCACCAAACACCCATCAAATACGCTATCTTTGGAAACTCCACAAGTGGATCTCTAAAGTGTAACAAGGACCTCTAATTTGGTGCGGGACTTCAATACCATTGCAGATCCGGACCTTGACACTACAATTCCGCGCGTAAGAAGATCCGTTGGCCTCAACCCTCTGCTTAAAGACCTACGACTCTTCGATGTCTGGCGTTGCCAGCATGCTGAGGAAAAAGACTTCACATTCCACTCACAGTGCCACAATTCCTATTCATGCATAGACCTTTTCTTGACAGATCAATGGCTCTTGCAAAAAGTATCGACATCCACTATAATGACTGCTACATGGTCGGACCATGCACCAATCTGCAATACTATCGAAGACAGACCCAGTCCCAACCCAACTTTTGTATGGAGGCTGAACCCCTACTTACTGCAAGCAGCCCCATTCTACCAAGTGTTACAGGACTCTGAGTTTTTTTCCATCAATAATGGATCAATTAGTAACCCGGAGACCTTATGGGCATCACATAAGGCATTTATCCGTGGAATAGCTATCAAGCTGGGGCCAGAGCTAAGAGGGAGAGGACGCAGCAATTGGAGAAACTCATAGGGGAAATACAATCCATTGAAAATATCAACAAACAAAATCCCCAACCTGCGCTTAAAATCAAACTGGGGCGGCTCCGCTTAGATCTCAGAAATCTGCTCCTGGCCAAATACGAATCACAACAGAGAAAGATTAAAATTACCTTTTTTGCTTCAGGAAACAAAACAGGTAAACTTCTATCCTATTTGACCAAGCAGAGACTGAGATCGAGCATACCCTATTTGTACCACCCATCGTCTGGCAAACGTCTGACTAATCCTCAAGAGATTGCAGATGCTTTTAGCTCCTACTACGGAACCCTATACAACTTAAAAGAGGATCCCACCGTACATCAGCCCACATTAGCTGATATCCAAAGCTTCTTAGACAACATTAACCTTCCCCAACTGTCAAATGACCAACTAGACGAGCTCAACAAACCTTTTACTCACTCAGAACAAGGTAAAACCATAGACTCCCTGCCCAATAATAAGTCCCCGGGACCGGACGGTATAACAGGGGAATACTATAAAAAGTTTAAGGATACATTAATAGCTTTGTAGGTTCTTCAATCCTGCAGCCTCCTCCTCAACTCTCAGCACAGAATCTTTAAAAGCGCTAAGTGTCACCTTGCCGATGCCAGGGAAGGATACTTCCCTTCCACAAAACTACTGCGCGATATCGTTACTAAACCATGATGTAAAACTTTACGCAAAGATGCTGGCCATTCGCTTGATGGACATTCTGCCCACTCTGATCAACCCGGACCAGTCCGGCTTTACCAAAGGGCGGCAAACGTCAGATGCTACCAGGCGAATGATTAACATCCTGCATCATCTAGAAAAAACTCGAACGCCTTCTCTGCTCCTTTCTTTGGACGCGGAGAAGGCGTTTGATAGAGTCTATTGGCCTTATGTTCGTCTAACGCTACAAAAGTTTGGCTTTCATGGACGCATACTCTTCGCCATTATGGCCCTCTACTCTAACCCCTCTGCCCAGGTATACTGCTCTAACATGATGTCTAAACCATTTCGCATTTCAAATGGCACCAGGCAGGGGTGCCCACTATCGCCCTTAATCTTCAATATGGCTATGGAGCCCATGGCGGAGAGGGTGCGTTCTAACCCCAAAATCAGTGGCATCAGCATAGGCCATAGGACCCACAAAATCAACTTGTTTGCGGACGACGTTATTTTACCGCTGTCAGATCCCCTTCCCTCCCTGGCTTCGGTTCAAGAAATACTGTCTGACTATACAAAAGTCTCTTACTACAAAGCAAATGTAACTAAATCTTTTATCCTAGATATTAATATCCCACAGGCTCTCAAAGCCGCGATTCAAAATCAATAGTCATACAGATGGGCAGATAGCTCCATTACCTACCTGGGAATTGAGCTAACCAAAAGTACCGCAGCACTTTACCAAGCAAATTACTCTCCTGCTCTAAAAACCCTACAGGGGGACCTGGATGCACTATCAAAGCCTTTCTTGTCTTGGTTGGGACGCCTGGCACTTTTTAAAATGTACAAACTTCCCCAGCTTATTTATCTATTTAGATCCCTCCCTATCCCGGTCCCTAACTCATTTTTCTTAACAGCACAACGTATTCTCGGCCAATTTCTCTGGCAGAGAAAGAGGCCATGCTGCTCACGGACCATCCTACAAAATCACAAAAATGCAGGGGGTGCAGGATTGATAAACATTAAGGACTACTACATGGCATCCATCCTAGCTCAACTTAAGTATTGGATATCGCCTTCTGCCTCCCAACCTTGGTGTGATATAGAGGCCACCTATGTATCCAACAATGATTTAAGTTCTTGGTTACTGTCCGGCATTACACATCACATAGCCCCTACATTAAAAGCCTCCGCTGTAGCTTTCCAATACCTTAGGAACAACACTGACTCAGACACGGTACCCACATACCCTCCCCTTCCCCTGTCCCTACTACAACACCACATCCCCAACCTGCCTATTCATCAATGGACATCAACTGGAGTCACCGATATCCAAGACCTATATTCCCAAGGTCTCTTGAAGCCCTTCACAACTCTACAAGAGTCTTACTCTATCCCTACCTCAGAATATTTTAAGTACATGCAAATGTCGCACTGCTTGTTAAGAAACCCGGCCCTATTAAAACCCCTCCATAAACAAGCTTGGCAATATTTACAGGACGATATCGCTAAGATAAAAGGAATCTCCTTTTTCTACAATCTCCTACACCACAAACAAAACCTTTACAAAACTTCCCCAATTCTCAAATGGGAAACAGATTTAGATAAATCGTTTACTCCTAACCAATGGTCCACAGCATTACGCCACACCTATAGATCAACAAGGTCGGCAAACCTTTGGGAGCTACACCTTAAAATCATGATCAGATGGTACGCCACTCCCAGCAAAATCCATGCAATGAACCCTACATCCTCCTCATTATGTTGGAGGAATTGCGGAGAACGAGGGTCCCTGTTGCATTTTCTTTGGACCTGCCCTAAACTTACAACCCTGTGGAAGCAAATATTTACTCTGATGTCCACTATTAGCGGAGTACCCATCTGGGGATCTCCAGAACTTTCACTCCTACACCTTGGCATAACGGAGGTCCCGACCAACGCAAGAAAGGTCATTGTCAATGTTCTGCTAGCTGTAAAATTGGCAATAGTTAGGAATTGGCTTTCCTCGGATGTTCCGACCCTAGAAAAAATTGATTTTTTGTATAACTTACCATAAAATCCTTTTCTCTGAGTTCACTGACAGACGCAGCCTTTTTATGACACATGGGGTTATGCTCATCCTACTAGGAGTAGACTAGGCAAAAACAACAAAAGTGTAGGTTGGCCCCTCCCAGGGGGCCATCCTCACCTCAGCATATAATCCCCCCGCCCTGTACAGCACATCAGTTCGTAACAAGCCGTACAAAACCAACGCAGAGGGGTGGGTGCTGCGTCTGTCAGTGAACTCAGAGAAAAGGATTTTACGGTAAGTTATACAAAAAAATCAATTTTTCTCTTCCGTTCACTGACAGACGCAGCCTTCTTATGACACATGGGGACGTCCCAAAGCTGTGCCAATCAAGAGGGGTGGGTAAACCATAACAACTGTACCCAACAGACAGACGCCCTCTCAGGCGGCGCTAACCGCTCCTATACTGCCGCTTTTAATACCTTGCGGCCAAAAGCAGCATCCGAGGCTGCTAGAAACTTTGTAAAACTCAGTAAACGTGTGCACTGAGGCCCAAGTAGCTGCCTTGCACACCTGGGACACCGAAGCTTGGTGTCTAAACGCCCAGGACGTACTAACTGCCCTGGTGGAATGAGCCGTGACTGGAAACGGGGGAACCTTACCCCGAATCTCATATGCATGAGTCACGGTCCTCCGTATCCAACGTGATACGGTAGCCGACGAGGCCGCCAAACCTTTGCGCGACCCTTCTGTCAGCAAAAATAAAGAATCAGACTTCCTAAAAGAAGCTGTAGAACTTAAATATACCCGCAGAGCCCTCACCACATCCAAAGAATGCAGCTCGACCTCTTTAGGATGTGACGGGTGCGGACATAATGAGGGAAGAACAATATCCTCATTTAAATGAAAACCACCTTCGGAAGAAATGAAGGTGAAGGTCGCAGAACTGCCTTGTCCCTATGGAGGACCAAGTAGGGTGACCTGCAGCACAAAGCTGCCAGCTCCGACACCCGCCTGGCGGATGTGATAGCCACCAGAAAAGCTACCTTCTGCGACAATAAGCGTAAGGGAATGTCCCCGATCTTTTCATATGGCGGTTTCTGTAACACAGAAAGCACCAAATTCAAATCCCACGGTACCAAGGGCGACCGTATCCGAGGGGCGACATGACGTACTCCCTGTACAAATGTACGGATCAATGAGTGAGACACCAATGGTCGTTGAAAAAGAACCGCCAGGGCCGAAATCTGCCCCTTAAGCGTACTTAACGCCAGGTTCTTGTCCAGTCCTTGCTGCAAAAATGACAGCACTCTGGATACTCTATAAGAGCGGGGATTCCATCCTCCCGCCTCGCACCAGGTAATATAGGCCTTCCAGGTCCTATGATAGATCTTACGTGAGGTGCTCTTACGTGCTTTTACCATAGTAGGGATTACGGAGTCTGAAACACCCCTATCCCTCAATACCTGGGCCTCAATAGCCAAGCCGTCAAAGCCAGCGAGGGTAAAGCAGGGGGCAAGATGGGCCCCTGAGACAGTAAGTCTTCGCGAAGTGGAAGACGCCATGGAACATCTGCCACCATCCGTACTCTATTGGCGTACCATGGACGCCGCGGCCAATCCGGAGCCACCAGGATCATCGTGATTCCCTCTGCTTCTATCCTGCGCAAAACGCACGGTAGAATCTTCAGAGGAGGCAAGATGTACAGTAGCCGATACCGACCCCAGGGAGTTACCAGTGCGTCCGAGGCAACCGCCAACGGATCCCTTGCTCTGCACACAAAGGCCTGTACCTTGTGATTGTACCTGGAGGCCATCAGGTCCACCTCCGGGGTGCCCCATTTGGAGCAAATCTGGTGGAACACCTCTGGATGTAGGGACCACTCCCCCTGATCCAGAGTCTGGCGGCTAAGAAAATCTGCCTGCCAATTTTCCACGCCCGGGATGTAGATTGCAGAGAGAGCTGGCACGCGAAGCTCTGCCCACCGAAGGATCAGAGCCGCCTCCGCGGATGCTGCTGCGCTTCTTGTTCCGCCCTGATGGTTCACATACGCCACCGCTGTGGCATTGTCTGACTGGACCCGAACCGGGGCGGCCTCGCAGCCTTTCTGTCCAATGAGACAGGGAAAGCCTGATCGCTCTCAGTTCCAGTACATTTATCTGAAGACGAGCTTCTCGTACTGACCAATGACCCTGGACGGAGGATTGTCCCAGGACTCCTCCCCACCCTGACAGGCTGGCATCCGTTGTCACTATCGACCAATTGAGGGGAGGAAAACCCTTCCCCAACCTTAAGGGCGGAGCCCGAATCCACCAAATCAGAGACCCTCGAGACTGCTGATCCAACCTGATCCGTCTGTCTAGGGATAGGGGAGACTTGTCCCACTGAGACAGAATTGACTTCTGTAGGAGCCGGGTATGACACTGGGCATAAGGCACTGCTTCGAACGTCGACACCATGAGACCCAACACTCGCATACAGAACCGTAAGGAGAACCACTGGCGTGACAACAGGGTTCGCACTGCTGCCTGAAGAGTCAGTAACTTGCCCGGTGTTAGTGTAGCGCTTACCCCCTTAGGACCAGCTGAGTTTGAGGATATAATTTACTACTCTGACAGTACAACCCTTGTACGCTCGTATCTCCAGTTGTCTAGGGGTATATTGAAAGAAGTTGAACACCAATCACTTTTCTGATGCTTAAACAGAATAACTTTTATTCTTCACACAAGAACAAGGAGAGAGGGGTAGGGAGCTCAGGACACCCTTTTAGCGACAATCAAAAATATGAATAGGCAGGCAGACTCTCAGGCAAAAATACAGTGAGACAGCATAACAGGCCGCAGCCTCTTCTGAACACTCTGACACGTGGCTGTCTCACTTAGCAACCCCAAAAATGAACATTACACTTGCGGATCTGTAGAACTCCCTCTTAGTTCTCTAAACTTCAGTGGATCCCAATTTAGCAACAACAGAATGTACTCACAAAGATGTAGAACTCTCTCACAGTTCTCTGGGCTTGTAGAACTCTCTCACAGTTCTTTGGGCTTAAGTGGATCCTGACATAGAAAATGAACAGAGTACACTCACGGGTCCATGGAACTCTCTCAGTCCCCTTACTGAAGCAGATCCTGGGCAGGCGCACCACAACACTTTACATCTTCCGGACAGGCATGAGACTCCTGGCAGCCGGGACTCATGGATAGGCCTAAGGACTCAAGCCTAGCAGCCATGAGGCTTCTGTAATGCAGGCCCCTCCCAGCGAACTGGGAGAGCGACTGGGGCCTACCCCAGCAGAGCTGGGCTGGACGCTCCTTTCCCCAGAGGAGCTGGGCTGGACTCTGACCAACTGGGCCCTGATCACATGACTTCCTCCCCATATATGGTCTCCTCCCACCTACCCACAATGCACTTGCACCGAGTGGATTGGCTAGGAAAAGAATGAGATCATTCCAGAATGTTCTGGAATATTATGACTTATCTCACCCATGTCTTAGGCAGCAGTGCCACCTACTGACGTAGTGGAGAAGTGCAACAAAAGGAGGAAATCCAGTAATCTGGAACTACAAATTACAGCAAGACCAGTACTATCTTGCAAATATATTTTGCCTAACAGCCTAACAAATTTAGCACCCCGCTACATTAGAAACACCCTTGCTTGTACCGTGTCCAGAATCAGACCCAGGTACTCCAGCCTGCAAGTCGGAGTCAATGATGACTTTTGTAGGTTGATCAGCCAACCGAACTCCTCCAACGTGGCTACCGTGATTGTCACGTTCTCCTCCAGAGCTGTAGCTGATTCTGCCCTTAGCAGTAAATTGTCGAGGTACACTACCACCGCGATACCTCTCCGTCTCAGTAACGCCAGCATCGGGGCCACCACCTTGGTGAGCACCCGGGGAGACAAGGCCACCCCGAAGGGAAGCGCCACAAACTGGTAATGCAGCTCTCCCACTGCGAAATGCAGAAAACGCTGCTGACTGAGCCAAATCGGAACATGGAGATATGCGTCCTTGATCTCCAGGGACGCCAGAAATTCCCCTTGGCGTAGGGAGACCACGACCGAGCGGATGGATTCCATCCTGAACCCCTTCGTCTCCATGAAGCGATTCAATGCTCTTAGATCCAAAACTGGTCTGACCCCGCCCTTTTTGGGTACCACGAAAAGGTCTGAATAAAATCCGTGAAATCTCTCCATCCTGGGTATCGGTATTGGTCCGCGAGATCCGCGACAGGCTCGAGCTCGGCTTGTCCCCCACTAGTATGGCTATGGGTCCTACCTCTCTAAAGTGCCTAAAATAAGTCTGGAAAAGCACCATGGGTTTTTCCCGCCCCAGTCTGGTCAAAACCTAGATTCTCGTAACTTAGCGAAGTACCTCTGCTTCCCCAAGTCCTACCTTAGGTAGGCGAGCCAGCACCAGAGGGATGCGGTTCCCCTTAAAGACCGCAGGGACCTCTAGTTCCTGCGTATAGAGGTACAAGGCTAAACCGAGTCAGTCGTCGCAAAAGACGTAAAGCGTCACCCTCTCGACGTAATGGTCAAACACCGCGAAGGGAAGCCCCACCGGAACAGAGGGGCCCACGAGTGGTTCCACCACCGGGGCTACGACCGCAATGACTCTGCCTCTCCATA
>BLSH010525240.1:519559-530996 GCA_018402905.1 Glandirana rugosa | reverse complement strand
CCACCAAAAGAAAGCTCTATTTGTGAGAAAAAAATAATACAAGTTTTGTTTGGGTACAGTGTAGCATGAGAGAGTAATTGAGATTCAAAATGTGAGAGCGCTGAAAGTTGAAAATTGGTCTGGGCAGGTAGGGGGTATAAACGTCCTGTGTTGAAGTGGTTAATTCACACATCGCATACATTCACTGCTGCAAAGTGGCAGGATGCTGCGATTTGCCGTCTATAAATGACGCTCGCGTCCGCGACCTATTCACTAGAGGACCGATCAATCTACAGAAATAGACCAATGATATTTGGTCTATTCCTGCTGATCATCAGAAATGTGAGTGCACCAACACCACACTAACACCAGTACACATAGGCACACTTTCCACCCCCTAAGCGCCTCCTGATCACCCCCCCCCCAGTTAATCCCTTCACTGCTGTCACCCCCATGTCACTGTGTCACTGAGTGCAGCGATCAGATCGTTCACTGATCGCTGTACTTGTGTCACTTGTGACACTAATCAGTTTTACGTTAGGTAGTAGTAGGCCTAGGTAGGTATAAATACCCCCTTACCCACAATAAAGTTTTTAACCCCTTAATTGCCCCCTGTCACCTGTGATCACTGTATAAGGCTGGATTCACACCAGTCCGGTGCGAATTCCAGCCTGTTTGCTGCCGAGAAGGGGCGGAGCCGCTGTTCGGTGGCTCCTGTACGATCTCACAGCGCAGCAGCTGTGGGGGGAGGGAGGGGCCGCGAGCAGGGGAAAATATCCCTGTTCAGTGAGGAGTGCATCTCCGTGTTAGATGCACTCCCATTGAACACAACGGGCTGGGAATTCGCACCACATTGCACAGAAAACGCACACGTTTTCTGTGCAATGCAGAGTGTGAATGCACCGCACATATGTGAACCTGACACATTGAAAACAATGTTTTTTCAAGTGTCCTGCGAATTGGATGCGGTTTAAGCCGCATCCAATTTGCATAGGTGTGAATCCAGCCTTAGTATCATGGTTGACGCTAGCTAGATAGTTAATTTTTTTTCTCCCTCAGATTACGCGCAGTATATATTATATATATCTTTTATAGGCTTTAACCCCTGATCGCCCGGCGGAGACCTCAGTTATGTTTCTAGATCTAGATTAGTGTCCCCACTAGATTAGTGTTCTAAAAAATGCGGCGTTAGCGGATCAGCCCAGATACCTGCTAGCACCTGTGTTTAGCCCCTCTGCCCAGCTCACCCAAGTGCAGGATCAATAGATTACTGACACTTACCAAACACATCACACATATCTGCAGTGTTCGCAGAGATCCCGTCCGATCCCTGCAAAAACTGAAAGTGATTTTGGTAGAGACTTGAAACAGGCTCTGACAACCATGTGCGCTTTTTTGCCTGTGAGTCACACTAGTGTACGTATAAATTTAGAGCCCAAAATGTCAAATCAGACATACACTAGTAAAGAGGCCTACGCGATGCTGAGCATGACAGATGAGAGCGATGGGGAAGCTCCACTGTCAGAATCAGGCTCAGCATACAAACCCGTAGACAGCAGCGGCACCCTGTCAGATAGCCCTGACGATGGAGTTGTGGTCCCTGCTAAGGTCAGGCGTACCCAATCCCGCTCTGCTGTCACTGAGGTACAAGAACCGCAGGGCTCTCATTTGGAGCAGAGAGACAGTACTAGGGTCGCTACTCCTTCTGGTGACCTGGCAAGCACCAGAGGCCTACTACATCCTGGTCATAGACAAACCAGTACAGCAGTAACACTTAGTGACATGACGAGTCCCATAAGTGCAGTTCAAGCTGGTGTGGCTAGCACAAGTAGTGTCCCGCAGCCACGAAGACAAACATAGGCCTGCAGAGCCCATAGTGCCCTTTCTTCCACACTTACAAACCCTGATTGGCAACCCACCACTGGTGCAGCGCCCGTATTTACCCCATTCACTGGCCAACCTGGAATTCAGGTAAATACAGTTGACTTTACGGCCATTGATTTTCATTAGCTGTTTTTCACCAAAGATCTCTATAGATCTATTGTGGACCAAAGCAATTTATATGCTGGTCAATTCATCGCAGCTAACCCCCATTTGTCACTTGCCAGAGACTGGAAACCAATTATGGTTCCAGAACTTAAAACCTTTCTGGGCCTTACCCTCCTCTTGGGCATAAATAGAAAATCTGAGTTGTGGTCATATTGGTCCACTGACCAAATTCCCCATATGCCCTTGTTCTCTCCTTCCATGGCCAGGACACGATAAGAGAAGATCCTGCGGTTTATGCACTTCAGCGATAATGATCTCTGCACAAAATCAGCCCCTCGTAAACCACTTCAACACCCAATTCACAGCACTGTTTATTCCTGACCAGGTTGTCTGCGTAGACGAGTCCCTGATTAAATTATCTGGCCTTCTTGCTTTCAAACAGTACCTCCGCAGCAAGCGTGCCAGATATGGGGCCAAGTTGTATAAGCTCTGACAGGGCCACAGGCTATACATATAGCTTTATGGTTTACGAGGGTAAAGATAGTCACATGGAGCCGAAAGGATGCCCAGACTTTACAGGGAGCACTGGCAAAATTGTGTGGAGCTTGGTGTCACCCTTATCCGGAAAGGTGTACCATTTGTACATGGACAATTACTACTCAAGCGTGCCACTTTTTAGTCATCTGTTGGATCATCCAATTGGGGCATGTGGCACCGTGCGATCTAATTGGTGAGGCTTCCCCCAACAGCTGGTAGAATCCTGACTTAGATGGGAGGAGAGAGCCTGCTTGAGAAGTAGTAATTTTCTTGCGGTGAAGTGGAGGGATACAAAGAATATTTTCGTTCTTTCCTCCATTCACGCAGACACGGCTATCCAAATTACAATGGCGAATGGTGTTGTGGAGAAACTCCTCTGTGTCCACGAATATAACCAAAATATGGGAGGGGTGGACCTCAACAACCAGTTATTGGCGCTGTACCTAATTGCCCATAAGGCCAGACACTGGTATAAAAAAGTTTCTGTATACTTATTTCAATTGGCTTTGCTGAACGCTCATGTGTTATACAGAGTGTCTGGACGGACTGGATATCTCCTTCAATTCCAGGAAGAGATAGTCAGAGCCCTTCTGTTTCCAGATGGTTTTGCACCCCATCTTCCCAAACCAAATGCAGTGAGCCGGCTGCATGGGCGGCATTTTTCACATGCCATCCCTGGTACCCCTACCAACCGAGCCCCCCCAAATACACGTGGAGTCTGCAGACAGCGCGGATACAGGCGTGACATCCATTATTATTGTCCCTCCTGTTTTGACCAGCCTGGTCTCTGCATCGGTGACTGTTTTGAGCGCTACCATACACTAGTTGAGTATTAGCGTAGGGAACAGCACTACACAGGAATAGGGCACACTGTCACAGGGTCTCCAAGATGTCACCACATTTTGAGTGGCCCCAACTTGGAACTACTCTTGTTAAAAAAAAAGCGTACCAAAAAAAAGTAAAAAATTAGAAAAAACAAAAAAAAATAAAAAAGTTATAAAAACAAAAAAAATATAAAATAATAAAAGCCAAAACAGTTGTACGTTTCTTGTTTTTCTATCTCTATTTTCTCTCTATTCTCTTTCTATTGCTCTCTCTATTGTTTTTTATGCATACCTGTTATTGTTACTGTTTATCATTGGTTTTTTTTGCAGGTATGTAATGTTTTATTATTCTTTCTTCTTAGCAGGAAGGTAATTTTTTATGTCACTGTGTTTTATTAATCTTTATTTGGTTTTCAGGCATGCCAGCTGCAGCACTGATTTATTTATGGTGACAGCAACAGCGTTTGCTCCCACCATACATAAAGCAGCGACTCCAGCGCTATTGGAGGTGATTTCACCACCACAGTTAAAAAAAAGAGCATATATACTGGACCATTGGGGCAGTGGTGGAAATTGGGGCGTATTGCCCCAATGCTCCGGTATATGTTTTTAAAAAGGGGCTATGCCCACCTTTAGAAGTGGGTGGATGAAGGGTGGTTTTCTAATGGTGGGCATACCCACTGATTGATTTTTTTTTTTCATCTAACTCACAGGCTGCATGAAAAAAAGAACATTACAACATATGCCCAACAAGGACCAGTGACACACTAGTATGCTGCTGGTCTTAGAGTGGTTATACCGGAATGATGCCTGCAGGAATAGGTATCATCTAGGTATCGCTCTTTTCAGCCGTCATTCAGCTTTCATGTAAAAGCAATCCTAGTGGCTGATTAGCTGCTAGACTGCTTTTACAAGCAGTGAGAGGGAATGCCCCCCCTCCCACCGTCTTTCATGTTTTTTTGGGCTCTCCTGTCCCACCGGGGAACCCGAAAATGCAACCGGTGGTTTCTCATAGCTGACCATATTGCTGATCGAAGGCTAGAATGGCTCCAATCATCTCTATGGGTTAAGAAACCGGAGGCTATGAGCATTTCATGACTTCGGTTTCGCTGGTTATAAACAGCGCCATTGGGAAATTGAAGAAGCATCTTATCACACCAATTTTGGTGTGGTCAGATGCTTTAAGAGCTGAGGAGAGATCTAGAGTCTAATAGACACCAAATTAAAAAAAAAAAAAATGTGACACTACCTAGTTTTATCATAGAGGATATTTAAATTTCCCGTGAGAACAATAAAAATGATTTAAAAAAATGAAAGGGGCAGCGTAAATATAAAATAAAAAGCAAAATGTATAATTAAAAAAAAAAATGCATCTACATCCCCCCATGCACGTGCACAAAGGTGAACGCAAGCGTCGGTCTCGTTTCGTATGTAAACAGCAATTGCACCAGCTTTTAAAGACCAGCTTTTAAAGATGTATATAGTTTGTCGTCGCTGCACGGGTATGCGTTATTTTTAAAGCATGTTATGTTTGGTGTCTATGTACTTGGCATGAGATCATCTTTTATATTTCACCAAATATTTGGGCAATATAGTGTGTCTTTGTGCATTAGAATTCAAAAAAGTGTTTTTTTTTCCTAAAAAATAGCTTTTGAAAAATCGCTGCGCAAATACTTTGTGAAAAAAAAAATTGCAACATCCACCATTTTAATCTGTAGGACCTCTACTTTTAACTACTTCAGCCCCGGAAGGATTTCACACTTTAGGACCAGAGCCCTTTTTGCGATTCGGTACTGCGTCGCTTTAACTGACAATTGCGCGGTCGTGCGACGTTGTACCAAAACAAAATTTCCATCTTTTTTTCCCCACAAATAGAGCTTTCTTTTGGTGGCATTTGATCACCGCTGCGTCATTTCGCCGCTATAAACAAAAGAAGAGCGACAATTTTGCAAAAAAACCCACATTTCTTACTTTTTGCTGCAATACAAATCCAAAAAAAAAAAAAAATAAAAAAACATTTTTTTCAACGGTTTTGGCCGATTTTATATTCTTCCTCATATTTGTGATTAAAAAAAATCGCAATCGGCGTTTATTGATTGGTTTGCGCAAAAGTTGCCAGGATTACGGATGATGAGAATTCATTTTTGGGGTTTTTATTTTTTATTTTTTTTTTTACAAGTAATGGTGGCGATCTGCGATTTTTAGCGGTACTGCGATATTGGGACGGACATGTCGGACCATTTTGACACTTTTTTTGGACCATTGGCATTTATACAGCGATCAGTGCTATAAAAATGCACTGATTACTGTGTAAATGCCATTGGCAGTGAAGGGGTTAACCTGCAGGGGGCGCTGTAAGGGTTAACTGTGTTCCCTGGGCGTGTTCTAACTGTGTGTGGGCTGCCCTAGCAGGGGAAGGGAAGTGATCACAGCTTCCATGTAGAGGAAAGCTATGATCATCGCCCTTCCCCCTCTCACAGAATGGAGGTCCGTGTTTACTTACACGGACCTCCGTTCTTTCACTCTGGGGGGGGCATCGCGGGTAGCCAGCGGAGATCGAGTCCAACGCAGCCAGCTCCCTGGCCTCCCCCGCCTCCGGTGGCGCGCGCGCGCTCACAGTGCTCGATCTCGCAGCCGCCGCCGTATGACGGCGTTTTGCGATATCAAACCACTTTGTCACCGTCAACCTGCGGTTGGCGGTCGGCAAGTGGTTAAAAAAATATACTGTTTTGGGGTTCAAAGTAATTTTCTAGCAAAAAAAAAAAGACTTGGTGGTCCAAGTGGTTAGAAGAGTGGGTGATGCGTGGCATAAGCTTCTAATGTTGGGCATAAAATGCCAGGACAGTTCAAAACACCCCAAATTACCCCATTTTGGAAAGCAGACACCCCAAGCTATTTGTGGAGAGGCATATTGAGTCCATGGAATAATTTATTTTTTTGTTTAAAAATTACTAAAAAAAAAAAAAAAAGTTGTCACTGAAAGGATACATTGCTCACACATGCCATGGGTATGTGGAATTACACCCCAAAATACATTCTGCTGCTTCTCCTGAGTATGGGGATACCCTATGTGTTAGACTTTTTGGGAGCCTATCCACGTACGGGACCCCAAAATCCAATCGCCGCCTTCAGGATTTCTAAGGGCAAAAACGTATGCCTTCACCCCACACTATCTATCACAGTTGGGGAGGCCATGAAATGCCCAGATAGCAAACTCCCCCAAATGACCCCATTTTGGAAAGTAGACACCCCAAGCTATTTGCTGAGAGGCATGTTGAGTCCATGGAATATTTTATATTTTGCCACAAGTTGCGGGAAAATTACATTTTTTTTTTTTTTACACAAAGTTGTCACTAAATGATATATTGCTTGAACATGCCATGGGTATATACGGAATTACACCCCAAAATACATTCTGCTGCTTCTCTTGAGTATGAGGATACCGCATATGTGAGACTTCTTGGGAGCCTAACCACGTACAGAACCCCACAAACCAATCACTGTCTTCAGGGCATAAAATGGTTATTTTTCTCCTCAGTACCTATCACGGTTTCGGAGGCCCTGAAATATCAAGGAAGTACAAAAGCACCCCAAATAACCCCATTTTGGAAAGTAGACACCCCAAGGTAGTTGCTAAGAGGCATGGTGAGTATTTTGCAGCTTTCATTTGTTTTGAAAAATGAAGAAATAAACTGAATTTTTTTTTCTTTTTTCAAATTTCAAAACTTTGTGACAAAAAGCGAGACCTGAAAAATACTCAACGCGCCTCTCAGCAAATAGCTTGTAGTGTCTACTTTCCAAGATGGGGTCATTTGAGGGGGTTTTGTGCTATCTGGGCATTCCATGGCCTCCGAAACTGTTATAGGTAGTGAGGAGTGAAATCAAAAAAGTACAACCTTAGAAAGCATGAAGGCGGTGATTGGTTTTTGGGGACTGTACATGGCTAGACCACCAAAAAGTCTCACATATGTATTCAGAAGAAGCAGTAGAATGTGTTTTGGGGTGTAATTTCACATATACCCATGGCATGTTCAAGCAACATATCATTTAGTGACAACTTTGTGAAGAAAAAATAAATTGTCATTTCCCCGAAACTTGTGTCAAAATATAAAATATTCCATGGACTCAACATGCCTCTCAGCAAATAGCTTGAGGTGTCTACTTTCCAAAATTTGGTCATTTTGGGGGGGGGGGTTGCTATTTGGGCATTTCATGGCCTCTGCAACTGTGATAGGTAGTGTGGGGTGAAGGCATAAGTTTTCACCCTCAGAAATCCTGAAGGCGGTGATTTTTTGGGGTCTCGTACGCGGATAAGCTCACAAAAAGTCTCACACATGGGGTATCCTCGTACTCAGGAGAAGCAGCAGAATGTATTTTGGGGTGTAATTCCACATATACCCATGGCATGTGTGAGCAATATATAATTTCATTGACAACTTTGTGTAATTTTTTTTTGTCATTTTTTTCAATCACTTGTGACAAAAAAATAAAGTATTCAATGGGCTCAACATGCCTCTCAGCTAATTCCTTGGGGTGTTTTCTTTCCAAAATGGGGTCATTTGTGGGGGAGGGGGGGTTTGTACTGTCCTTCCATTATAGCACCTCGGGAAATGAGATAGGCAGTCATAAAATAATAGCGTAAATTCCAGAAAATGTACCCTAGTTTGTAGACGCTATAACTTTTGCACAAACCAATAAATATACACTAATTTACTTTTTTTTACCCAAGACATGTGACTGAATGCATTTTGGCAAAAACGTATGACTAAAATTGAGTTTATTGTATTTTTCTAATAACAAAAAGTAGAAAATATCATTTTTTTTCACAATTTTCATTCTTTGTTCATTTATATCGCAAAAAATAAAAAGCGCAGAGGGTATCAAATACCGCCAAAAGAAAGCTCTATTTGTGGGAAGAAAAGGACCTAAATTTTGTTAGGGTACAGCATTGCATGACCGCGTAATTACCAGTTAAAGCAGCGCAGTGCCAAATTGTAACAAATGCTCTGGTCCTACAGTGAGAATCCTTCCGGGGCTGAAGTGGTTGATGGGCTATACTGTACTTACTGTCTAGTAGTGTTTCTCGTCACCCTAATCTTTCAAGTGAATAATACATTCTGTTTGATACTATACTTTGTCTATGTGTTGATTATGTTTACAAATATCCACAAAGCCTAGATTTACACTTGGAGAACAACAAAAACCAAACCCTACAGTAAAATAATATATGTACCACACTGTGTCCCGTGAATACTACACCTGGCAAAAAGTATGGAATCCCCACTTTTGGAAAATGTTCATTCAATTGTTTAACACTTAAAAAAAAAAAAAAAAGAAAACTGTAGTCAATTGAAACTGTTTTTGCAGATCAAGTAGAGAAAACAAATATGGAATCACTCGATTCTGAGGAAAATATTATGGAATCATGAAAAAAAACTACAGTACACCACTAGTGCCTCACCTCTGGCTTTTATAACAGCTTGAATTCTCTGAGGCATGGATACCAAATTAAAATTAAAACAAAATATTTATAATGTGATCCTCCTGGTTGAAAAGTGCTAGGAATAAGCACAATCAATAGCTTTCTAATTATCAATCACAATCAATCTCACAAATCCTCATAATATAATGTCCATATAAATAAAGTGCTTAAAAATATATATAATCAATCCGTGCAGTCCAATGTGCAAAAATAAATAGTGTTCAACACATCATCACAGTGATATCTTATTATGCTTTATCCATACCGTGTTTCTAAAATTGAATTCTTGATTCTATCAGTTAGAATCCCCCTGAGGAAGCCAGGTGACCCTGTGGCGTAACTCGTATGGGAGGGGCAATTGATGCTCTGATTGTTCAACCAAAATAGTAGTGCAGCGTTAAATTAAATAATTAAAATCACCTAAAGTACTGATGAATTTACTCAATAATTAATATCACTGTGCATAAGTATAATAAAATTATATTTACCTAAAGTGCTAATCAATATGCTCAATTAATAATATCACTGTGCATAAAGTGCTAATAATAGTGCAAAATATACAAACTGTTGTACAACTTCCAAATAGTGCCAATAAAATGCCACCCTGTCACCATCACCATACATATAACTGTGATGAATATTTCCAAAAAATTAATGCGTTAACCATCAAAAATAAAGGTAGCAACAATGTGTGCAATAAAGTATCCAATAGTTCATAATATTAAACAAGCCAGTAGGAATCTGAAGAAAGATCCATAGACAGAGAGATCTTGAGAGAGAGGACCTCGATCGTGGAAAATAAAGTTAAGCCACACGTGCAAGAACTCAATCCTCAACCAACTGAATTGGCCTCTCACCTTATTAAAAGGCAAAAAATGCTTATTTCCCTCTCAGTGGTAAGTGTAGTGTTCCTCTCTGACTCGATCTCCAGCTCTTCAGCTTTATTGTCATATATCACTCACTCTCCAATGCTCCCATTCAACCGGCATGGAAAAGAAGAAGGTAAAGATCTAATGCTCTCTGTAAAAACTTTTATTTTCTCGCCCCAAAGCAATTTAAAACACTTACGGAATCCAGCACTGTAAAGCCATGCGAGCTAAAAACAGCATCGACCTCAATGGCTGCAGTGTGACGTGCAACAGCAGGCTCCTCCCCTTAGACACGTGTCGTCACTGATTGGACTTCCTCAGTAAGGGGTGGAGTAACTATGCCTGACACAACACTTTTATCTCGAGCCCGCCTATCAGGGGCGGAGACTATCACTAACAAAAACCTAGACGGCTCAGTAAACGGCCGCCCATCAGCTGTCCGCAGTATATGTACTAGCCGCTGGAAGCGGTCATCACTTGACCGGACGGGGACATGCTGACAATCATAATATAACTACTAAGGGGACATGTAGCTTATATTGAAAACGGTAAAATTACCTCTGAAAATATAAAAAAATTACAAAAATAAAAAAACGAGCCTGCATACAAGCCCTACTCACGGTGCAGCCATCCTTACAATAAAAAGATCAGTATTTTACATTTACATAAATCTTAATCGGATATAATAAGGGTATGTACCGCTTATGGGTTCTTGTACTCGGCTACATAAATCTTAATATCCGAACAATAAGGTATATTTCTAAAACCATAATCATATTAAATGAATAAAAAAGGAAATACATTTTTTATTTCATGAAGCCTGTGATCACAGCCCTCCGTTCTTTCACTGCGGGGGGGGGGGGGGCATCGCGGGTAGCCGACAGCGATCGAGTCCGCCCTACCCGCTCTCTGGCCCCCCAGGACACAATGCCGATTATCGTGGCCACCGTCAGGCGATGGTGTTTTGCGATAACGAGCCATCTTGCCGCCGTCGCGCTGCAGTGGGCGGTCAGCAAGTGGTTAATGTAAGTGTGCATTTGTATTTGAATATAGAACTCAAAATTAGAAGCACATCACGGATAAACCATAAGAAGATATCACTGTGAAGATGTATTGAGCACTATTTATTTTTGCACATTGGACTGCACAAATTCATTATATATATATTTTAAGGACTATAGTTGTATGGACATTATATTATGAGGATTTGTGATTGAATATTAGAAACGTATTGATTATCTTTAATTCTATCACTTTTCAACCAGGAGGATCACTATATATATATATATATATATATATATATTATTTGATTTATATAGCGCCAACAGTTTACGCAACGCTTTGCAACTTGAGAGTAGACAGTACAACTACAATACACTTAAAGTAGGAATCAGAGGGCCCTGCTCGTTAGAGTTTACAATCTAAGAGGGAAGGTCAAGTGATACAAGAGGTAATAACTGTGGGGGATGTGCTAATGTAGAAGATAAATGTACAGTTGTTAGGTGGGAGCCAGATAGGCTTCTCTGAAGAGATGAGTTTTCAGGGATCGTCTGAAGGTAGACAAAGTAGGAGAAAGTCAGACAGATTGGGGTAGAACATTCCAGAGGATGGGCAGGAGGTCTATGGAGGAGCGAAGAGATCGATTTGGTAGGTATTTTGAAACCAGGTTAGCGAGATATATATATATATATATATATATATATATATATATATATATATATATATATATTTTTTTTTTTCGATATATTTAGTTTATT
>BLSH010525240.1:493671-509843 GCA_018402905.1 Glandirana rugosa | reverse complement strand
ACGGACTGCATCACATTGTCATCCAATATCTCCTGGTACTGAAGAGAATTCATGGTACCTTGCACACGCTGAAGCTTCCCAGTACCTGCAGAAGCAAAACAGCCCCAAAGCATGATTGACCCCCCGCCATGCTTCACAGTAGGCAAGGTGTTCTTTTCTTCATAGGCCTTGTTCTTCCTCCTCCAAACATAGCGTTGATCCATGGGCCCAAACAGTTCTAATTTTGTTTCATCAGTCCACAGAACACTATCCCAAAACTTCTGTGGTTTGTCCACATGACTTTTGGCATACTGCAGTCGACTCTTCTTATTCTTTGGGGACAGCAAGGGGGTGCGCCTGGGAGTTCTGGCATGGAGGCCTTCATTACGCAGGGTGCGCCGTATTGTCTGAGCAGAAACTTCAGTACCCACATCTGACAAATCTTTTCTCAGTTCCTCAGCAGTCTCACGGGGACTTTTCTCCACTCTACGCTTCAGGTAGCGCACAGCAGTCGAAGTCAGCATCTTCTTTCTGCCATGACCAGGTAGCGTTTCAACAGTGCCCTTTGCCTTGAATTTGCGAATGATGCTTCCTATGGTGTCTCTTGGTATGTTTAACATCTTTGCAATCTTCTTATAGCCATTGCCCTTCCTGTGAAGAGTAATCACCTGTTCTCTTGTCTTCCCGGACCATTCTTTGACCTCACCATGTTTGTAACCACACCAGTAAATGTCTAGGAGGAGCTGAGTATCACAGTCATTTTAAAGCTGCCTAATTGGTGCTTATTAGGCTTTATTGCTGCTCCCTGATATCCACAGGTATTTTCAATGCCTGATTGAAAACACGTCATTGAACCTCTGTTCTTCAGAGTGGTAGTCTTTAAGGGGTAGAATAATTATGTCAATGAAGAATTCACAAAAGAAACATTTACTACTGTATTACAAAACTAATTGATGTCATTTTAGTTGCATATGGTTCTTTAAGAAGTCCTTGTAGGATTTCATTCAGAATACAATTACAAATGTACACTAAATTCCCTAAAACCATTTAAAGCATTGGGGGTTGAATAATTTTGAACACAACTGTACATACGGGAGAGGGCGTCTGGCTTGACATTCTTCGATCCGGGCCTGTCGGGGTTTTAGTAGTTTGGCAGCTCTCAAGTACTCCAAGTTCTTATGGTCGGTATATATAAGGTTGGGTGGACCGCCCCTTCCAGCAGGTACCTCCATTCTTCTAATGCTGCTTTGATGGCCAGCAATTCTCGATCCCTCGCATCATAGTTTTTTCTGCCGGGGAGAGTTTCCTAGAGAAAAAAGCCACAGGGTGCATCAAATCCTTGGTACCTTGTCGTTATGAAATCACTGCCCCAACTGCTGATTTTGATGCATCCACCTCCAAGTCACAGGGTAAAGTTGTATCTGGGTGTCTGAGAATGGGTGCTGAAGTTAAAAAACTTCTTCAGAGTATCAAAGGAGTTCTGTGCTTCAGAGTTCCAGCTGAATCGGAAATGTTGCTTAGTTAATTGTGTGCTGAGGGTGATAATTGCAGAGAATCCTTTCATAAATTTCCTGTAGAAATTTGCAAATCCCACAAAAAGTTGTACCCCCTTCTTGTCGGTGGGTACAGTCCCTTCAAGTATTGCAGAGACCTTCTGTGGATCCATTGCAATTCCTGCTGGTGATATGACCAAGTCCAGAAACTGGATGCTACTTTGCTCAAACTCGCATTTCTCTGGTTTGGAATACAGTCTATGTTGGCAGAGTTGGCCCAGTACCCAGCGAACATATTCTCGGTGTTGGCTTAGGGACCCAGAAAAAATGAAGATATCGTCCAAATAGATGATTACAAAAATGTCCAAGAAGTCTCTGAACACGTCATTAATAAAGTGCTGAAACGCGGCGGGGGGCATTGCAGAGCCCAAAGGGCATGACCAGGTATTCAAAGTGGCCAAACCGGGTCCGGAAAGCTGTCTTCCACTCATCCCCCTTGCGTATGCGGATTAAGTTATAAGCCCCTCTTAAGTCCAACTTGGTAAAGATGTTGGCAGTTCTTAATCTCTGGAATAGTTCGGGCATCAGGAGTAGGGGTAACGGTTTTGACTGTTATCTTATTTAATTCCCAGTAGTCTACACAGAGCCTTAAAGATTGATCTTTCTTTATTACAAAACATATTCCTGCCCCTGCTGGTGATGTGGATGGGCGGATAAAGCCTTCCTCCAAGTTCTCGTTGACATATTCTTTCAATGCCTGTTCCAATTCGGACAGCGGGAAAATGCGCCCAAAAAGAATCTCAGCCCCAGGGAGGAGCTCGATAGGACAGTCATAAGGGCGGTGGGAGGGTAAGGTATCAGCCCCCTTCTAGCTTAACACATCGAGGAACTCATTGTATGGAGCGGGGACTTTTTGTGGCAAATGTTGTTCTGAGTCCAGGCACAGGAGGGTGGCTGGCCCCTCCGTGGGTTGAAGGGTGCAATGTCTCTGGCAGTAAGAGGATGTAAACTTGACTTTCCCAGTTATCAAGTCAATCTGGGGATTGTGTGCCAGTAGCCAGGGCAGGCCCAGGATGACTGTCACGGTCCTGGTGGTGGAGTCTGGCTTATGCAGGGAACAACCGCTCTTGTGCACCCGATTCAAGGACCCCTGGTAGAGTAGACAGGAAGTCACAGAGTGCAGGATGGCACGAGGGCTTGATGGTCACTGGTGGTGGTGTGAAACTCCAGGTTGTCGTGCAGGTTAGAAGGGTGGTCGTGCAGGCTGGGTCGGCAACTGGCGGGCTGTCCAAGCAAAGTTTGTTAACAGACTGGCAGCAGAAGTACAGAGGGGTCAAACAATCGGATGGTCGTGGATAGCCGGGGTCAGTGCAGGCAGATAATCAGCAGGTCAGGTCAAGCCGTGTCGGATCAGGAAAACAGGTAACAAACACAGGAACAGGTTACAGGAACAGAGCTGGGGCTCACAGGTACTAAGACGCTGTAGAACAGACAGCACCTGCTGACATGTGCAGGGGGACCAAATAGCACTGTTTGGCGCAGTTTCCAGTGTGTGCACTGGTACACGTGAACGCGCATAGGCGCGCACATAAGCACAAAAAGTCCAAAAAATAGCCAATCTTCTCCTAACACTGCCCCCCCCCCAAGGGGTAGCCTCTGGATGCCCAGCTTGACCAGCTTGGTGGGATTGTTATCCTTGAAGGTTTGGATACAGTCATCGGCATGAAGGTTAGCTTCAGGCTCCCAAGAGCTCTCTTCTGGCCTGTAGCCTTTCCATTTTACAAGATACTGAATCCTGCCGTCACTTCTTCTGCAATCAAGTATTGACTCAACCTCAAATTCCTCCTCTCCATCAATCAGGACAGGGGCAGGGGGAGCGCTAGCTCTATTGGGGAAGGGATCCAAGGCCACCGGCTTCAGTAAGGACACATGAAATACCGGGTGTATCCGTAAGGACGGTTGGAGTTCCAACTCATAGGAGACCTGATTTATTTTCCTCTTAACAAAGAAGGGCCCATGAATTGTGGGCCCAACTTTCTGGACGGGCATGACAGCTTCAGATTTTTTGTAGTGAGGTGGCAAGATGGCTTCTCAGAGCAAAATGGCTTTGCTACTGAAAATATTAATTTGAGCTTATTTCTTTATCTTACATGTACACTGGCATACGGCATAAATAAGTCTGATGACTACTGAAACATATGATTTATATTTGGAGAACCTGTGGCCATACAAGTTCCTCAAGTCCCTGGAAAACCAGCCAGATGGCTGTCTGGCTAAGGATGTCCGAAAACCATAAGCGATAAATACATTTTGATGGTGACTTCTTGATGGTCACAAGACGTTTAACACTAAGCTTGCTGTAGATTTTACTAACCTTTGATTGGTCAACTATATCTTGACCCAACCTATCCTTACATACGTAATTTACGGTATATAACCTGAACGCGTCAAAATTAAAGCAGATCAACTGACTCAAACTTACTTGATTCTGTCTGGTCTCTATGTAGCTACATATGTTATCTTGAATTTGGTATCACTGACTAACAGGTGTCGGGTATCTGTACCTGAGTTTGAAAGGATCCACCACAGTTAATTGGCAAGCTTTGCCCAGGAGAGGTAGAGTCATCTACAACGGAGAAGCACACCTGGAGTATGCTGGGAACACTGAAAAAAATCTGGCCAGGTAAGCCCATTGTTTGCTTACAAACTTTTCAGTCTTCTCAACAGTACCTAGGTAACTCTGTTTATGTTGACATAATACCCTCTTTAAAGAACCTAACCTTTAGTCGGTATATATATATATTGTTGCTGCTAACATGTGCTGAGGAAAAGTTGGGGTTGGGTCAACCCCCACCGCTGTGGGTGTCTTGGAAACACAGGTCCGTGACCCAAGGTTGTGTTTTAGTAAGCAATCTCATTTCGGAGTGTCCATTTGAGATGCAGCAAGCACTACAACCATACCTGTGACACTACAATTCTGCACTACAACCTTGCAACTAATCTACCTCCATCTCAACCTGTTTCCTCAAACTCTCTATATTTGCTCAGTGAAGGGGCTGATATTGTGGTAACGGTTTATTTTTGTGAATAGGAGATTGTCTGTTGTAATAACTGTATTGGTCATTGTAATTTTATAGCTGGGTACCATTTACTGTCTAAGTGCAACCAAGGACCAGGGGCCTGGGCAGTCTAAAGGCAATTCTAACACAGGGTGATAGACAACGAAAATGGGTAACCGGGTTACCAGTTGTTGGAATAAGACATACCAGGGGTCTGCATCCAAGGAAGTTATTAAAACTACTGCCTTAGACTATATATACACTACATCCAAGGAAGTTATTAAAACTACTGCCTTAGACTATATGCTTCGGAAGCATGGTCCTTGGGTGACAGGACCAATTGCTGTTTTTTGCAAATGGACAGTGAATGATCCCAGTTGTAAAATAAGGTGAGAGGGTACTTTTGATACCAAGGTATGGCAGATCTTTTGTAAAGTGTATGAACCAGAGTTAGCGAGAGCTAATCTGTTAGCAGCTGCTTTGAAGTGGAAGGAGGAGAGCATGAGGCTTACTGAGTTGGGATGTGTTGAATTGTTTTATGTGAAAGAACAGCAGGTTTTGTACTCTTGGGTTGAAGCCAAGGAAGAAAATTGTCCGCTGGTGTTTGCGAGAGATAGGTTTATCCCCACAGCACCAGTACATGAGGCTGGAGCGAGAGCAATGACACCCCTGCCTCATCCTAACACTTTCCTCTTCTTCCACACAACAGCAGCAGGCTCTGCCTCCGTCTATTCAGGAGGGAGGGGGGCAGCCCACAGTGACATGCGTCGACTGTCTCACTGCCCCCAGTGACAGCTCTGACAGTCCCAGGCGGAATTGATAGAGTGCTGCGTCATTCCACGCGGTGTCAGCACTCCAGCGCCCGAACTCTGCCACATAGTCCTCAGAGGTGCGCCAGCCCTGCTGCAGGGCATGCAGGGTGGCCTCGGCTGTGGCTGCAAGGTGGGGATCCTAGTATAGCCTGGCCATGGCATCAAAGAAGGCATTCAGGGTTACAACTTCAGGTGCTCTTTGTTCCCAGAGCAGATGGGCCCATGTCTGGGGTTCACCTTGCAGCAGGGAAATCACCAGGCCCACTTTAGTGGCTTCCAAAGAAAAGGTGCGCGGCTGCAGACCGAAATACAGCTCGCAAGAGCTGCGGAAGGCCCTGAACTTGCTCCGATCCCCCGCAAACTTGTCAGGCAAGGGGACCTTAGGCTCAGATGGCAGCGCCACAATGGTGCGGGCCGGTGCGGCTCCAAATGCAGAGGGGGTGGAGAGCTCACGCACTTGCTCCTTCAGCCGGGTATAGCCGTCTTGCAGGTTCTTCATGGCTTGCGTGAGCCTGGCCAAATGGACGCACAGCTCGTCCATAGCAGAGGGTGTTCCCTGTGCAGACTCGGACATGGCTGTCCGTTACTGTCACGGTCCTGGTGGTGGAGTCTGGCTTATGCAGGGAACAACTGCTCTTGCACACCTGATTCAGGGACCCCTGGTAGAGTAGACAGGAAGTCCCGGAGTGCGGGATGGCACGAGGGCTAGATGGTCACTGGTGATGGTGTGAAGCTCCAGGTGGTCGTGCAGGTCAGAAGGGTGGTCGTGCAGGCTGGGTCAGCAACTGGCGGGCTGTGCGCTACTAAGGATCAGGCAAGAGAGTGGTCAAAGTCCAAGCAAAGTTTGTTAACAGACTGGCAGCAGAAGTACAGAGGGATCAGACAATCGGATGGTCGTGGATAGCCGGGGTCGGTGCAGGCAGATAATCAGCAGGTCAGGTCAAGCCGGGTCGGATCAGGAAAACAGGTAACTAACACAGGAACAGGTTACAGGAACAAAGCTGGGGCTCACAGGTATTCAGACGCTGTAGAATGGACAGCACCTGCTGACAGGTGCAGGGGGACCAAATAGCACCATTTAGCGCCGTTTCCGGCGTGCGCACGTGCACGGGAGGGCGCACTCGAACGCACATAGGCGCACACATAAGCACAAAAAGTCCAAAAAATAGCCAATCTTCTCCTAACAATGATGGGAAAAAGTGGTGAAGAGATGGCATCTAAATTTAGTAGTTCTCTATGCTGGTCAGATGAGACGGGTAGTGGAGTAGTCTCTTGAGTCACTAATCCGGAACTTATGCAGGGACCATCAAGCAGGAAAACAAAGTCTTTGTGTCTTAGATTGAAGAGGAATGCGTTGCTGGGTGGCAAAACCAAGGTCTATGAAGCAGCTGCGGGCCCCAGAGTCAATAATGGCGTTGACTGGGATTGTTCTTCCCGGTAAATGAAAAGAAAGGGGCAAAGCAATATGAGAAGCATTCCTGGATACTGCTGACAGGTTAGCTGGCATAGGAGTGGAACACTTATGGTGCTTTGCTGGACAGCTACGAACAAAATGTCCTGGTTCCCCACAGTATAGGCATAAGTTGTTCTGCCGACGGCGAAGTCGCTCCTCAGGAGGCAGCATGGGTTGCATGAGGCCCAATTGCATGGGTTCAGGTAGGACAGAAGAAGAATTGGCTGGTGCAGGACTGGCAGGCATGGAGCTAAACAGAGGGGAGAGTGGAGCTCTCAGGGTCATCCAAACGGGGCGAGCTGGATGGTTAGATCTTTCCAGACGCTGCTCCTGGAGTCGGCGATTGATCTGTATGGACAAAGCAATCAGTCCTTCAAGGCAGTTGGGAATTATAACCCGGCCCAGTTCATCTTTTAGTCCTTCAGATAGACCCATGCAGAACTGATGACGTAGGGCTGCATCATTCCACTGAGTATCCATGCTCCAGCATCTAAAATCTGCAACATAGTCCTCGGCTGATCGACGGCCCTGCTGGAGCAAGTGTAGAGCAGACTCTGCCGTGGTGGTTCGTGGAGGATCATCATAGAGTGCTGCCATAGCATCAAATAAGGTGGTCATGGTCTGGACAAGCGTGCTGTTAGTCTCAAACAACCGATGGGCCCAGGTCTGGGGTTCTCCTTGTAGCAATGAAATGATAAACCTGACCCTTGTGGCCTCCAAGGAGAAAGTCCGGGGTTGCAGAGAAAAGTACAACTGACATGCGTTGCAAAACGCACGAAACTGGCAGCGGTTCCCAGCAAATTTCTCAGGCGTGGGAACCCAGGGTTCAGGTGGCAGCATTACCACAGTGGGAGAGGAAGCAGTCTGTGAAGGTGCAGCCGTAGCCAGAGCAGGAGATGCAGCAGTGGATCTTTCTGGACCCAGAGTCCGCACATGTTCCTCTAATCTGGCGTAGTCTGCTTGGAGACTCTGCACCGCTTGCGTGAGTGCTGAGAGATGTTGGCAAATCTCCTCCATAGGTGTGGTTCCTCCTGCAGGCTCAGACATGGCTGTCTGATACTGTAATGTTTGTCACGTACCTTGGTGGAGAGCCTGACTTCCGTAGGAGGAGACCTCTCATACAACTCTGGCTTACTGACCACTGAAGTGGAGACAGCAGTCAATGAGCACAGTGGGGTAGGAGTGCCTGGTGGAAGCCGTAGAGGCTGACAGGTTACCAGATGCAGGTGAGTGCAGATCTTCACCAGATGCGTTGCAGATGATGACAGCTGGGCACTTGGTACAGGGAGGCAACCCTGAATACTGGATACAGCAGACTGGAGCAGGTGAGACAAGCTGGGTCAATACAGGAACATCAGGTATATCAGACAGTAGATAATACAATGGTAAGCAGGCAGAAGAATCCGATAAGTCAGAACAAGCCGGGTCAATTCCAGATAGCAGATTGCAAGTAACACAGAATCACAGGGAAAGCTGCAGATCAGACTGCACTCCAGTCAAGGTCTGACTTCCTTAT
Organism: Glandirana rugosa; assembly: GCA_018402905.1. NCBI lineage: Eukaryota > Metazoa > Chordata > Amphibia > Anura > Ranidae > Glandirana > Glandirana rugosa. The sequence goes on along the minus strand of BLSH010525240.1, from coordinate 501,531 downwards.
AAAGGCCCATGTGATGTGTTGGCGGAGATGCTGGGTCCTAGAGCCCTCCTGCTCTGATGGATTCTGGGTCCTTGAGTCCTCCTGCTCTGACTAACTCTGGGTCCTAGAGTCCGCCTGCTATTGGTGCCCTGACACTTTTCTGTGTTAAATGGTTTGTCTCATCTCTGTAACTGATACATTCTGTTGGAGAGCTTGCTCTTTTTAAAAACAACAGGCTTACTGGCTGGAACACCAGATGAAAATAGAAGAAAACCTAAATAAAGAAAATGAATGCAGCCTTTACATCTAACAATTAGTAAGCTGTAATATAATACATGTTTATTCCTGGGTTTAATACCACTTTAAATTGCATAAACTGAACCCCTTTCCACAGTTGGTAGTGTCAGTAGGGAGTGTATATAAATAAAAAAAAATATTAGATGTGTTTCTCAGCAAACACAATGTTCAGTGATATGGAAACTTGTAATGACACACATACACATAATTTGAACTGGATGGACCTGTGCCTTTATTCAAACCTTATCAACTGTAACCTGTATCATTTATATCTTCATTTTTATCATGGATAGATCCAAAAAACAAAAAATAAAAATGACTACCTGAAATATCTAGGTCCAGATGTCCTACACTGTACCGTAAAAGACTCCTACTCTACTACTTCACGTGTACATTTCTGAAGTACTTAAATGCATTTACAATGAAGAAATGTACTGTATATTTCTATACTACTCATTCACACCACCAGGTTTCTGCCCTTATATTTCCATTTATTTAAAGTTGTAAACCCCATTCATAAAAGACATGCATCATTTGACAGCTTGGGCAATAAGCATGAAAACTGCATAGCGTGTACCTCATTATTTCTTTCTGTTTTTCCTGTCACAGCCCTCTGAATAAGTCCAGACCCATGGAGCACGGGAGGCATGACATCACAGGACTCCCCTCCCAGTTTTACATGCCCAATGCACTATATTCACAGCAGGTAGCTGAGCTGTCTTTGACGGATCTTAATTTCCGGGACTCAGCCCGGGGGAAGGTCTGATTGGAACAGCTGTCCATGAATGTGCCTGGAACTTTGGGAATGTTGGCAACTATGATGGTCATGGCCCAGAGGAGATGAGCAGGCAGAAAGTGATGATACAAACACTCCCAGTTTTGAGCTCTGTCAAGCCAAGGCTGCAGGAGCCACGCCTCCTTCACTCATGCTCATTCATGAGACTCCTCTGCATGTGTTTCAAACAAAAGAGAGTGGGCGTGGCGACACTTTTTTTCAGGTGTTGAGTTTATTTTCTGTTGCAAAGTGGGAAGGATTACAGATGACAAGTTGCTCCTTTCCCTGCCAGACTGTGCACAAATGAGTTGGGCTGCTTTGCTGAGCAAGCTACAATGTTCAGTTTAATTTTTAGTTATCTGGGTTTACAACCACTTTAATGTTTTCTAACTTAACCGCTTCCTGCCTGGCCTATAGTAATATTGTCAGGAACCATGAATCAGATCAAGACAGAAGTGCAGTAAAATCACACTTTTTAATAAAAAGGTAAAATGATATAAACAGAGTAAACGCGGTCAAAACATAGCCAGGGTTCGGTAACCAAAGCAGATAGTCAGAGCAAGCCAAAGAAACAGGAGTCCAGAGATCAGTGAGGTCTAACATACGAAAAGTAGGGTCAGGAGCCAGGAGGAGAGTCAGCTGAGCAGGGTCTTGAATCCATGAACCAGAAGGGAACGCCAAACAGGCAAAGTCTTTAACAGGAAAACACAGCAGAGATTTCTCCGGAGATGTTGACCAGGCAAAGGCATCTGAGATCTGATCCAGGCAGTTTATATAGCAAGGAGAGCTGGCTAACGAGCAGGAAATGGACATCAGGTGAGACACAGTGGAAGCTGAGACTGGCAATTAACCCTCAGCTGAGCAGCTAGCTCTGAGAAGGACGGGCTGGGCCCAGACCTGACAAATATGATGGCTGGGTGAGAGTGTTGCCTTTCTGGGTGGATATCATATTATATCCTCCCACGTTCGGTGGACACAGCAGATGACTGATCAGTGTACCGGGCCGCTGCTGTTACCATGTGATCATTGTGACCAATCATAGCAGATCACATGACAATTGTACACAATGGATAGCTTACTTTCATGCCATTCATTGTGTACTATTGTGATGATCTCTGCGATTGATCACAGTGATCACATAGTACAGACAGGGCAAATCACAGCCCATCTGTACCAAGTGATTAGCTTTGGCCAATCACACATTTACCATATCAAAGATTAAGTCATGCATGTTGTGCGGCAATGCCCATCGCTTCCAGACCCCTATTCTGGGATAACCCTGTACGCCGACCTATCCCAAGCCACCCTGATGGCAAGGAAAACCCTAACTCAAATTACCAAAATACTTCACAACCACAAAATCATTTATCGCTGGGGGTTTCCTGCCAAACTTCTCATAGATAAAAACAATGAATCCTACCAGAAGACTCAGACGACATCACAGATAAACCTTCCCATGGAGCCTCACCCTCTCCCTGGCAAGCCACCCTGGACTGATGCAGGCTTGCACCTTTCTTCCCTATCCTGAAGTGCTTTCCTACATTTATTCACGTTGGCATGTGGTTGGATACCTTTTCACTATCCCCGTTAAGTTCAAGTGCTTCCAGATCCTTTTGGAAACCAAAATGGTCAAATGGATTCTGTTTTCTTCTTCCTCCAATATTTTTGTGTAGGATGTTCCTTTACACTCATCCTACATGCCAGTTCTTGTTTTTTTCTATTGTTTTTTTTTTTTTTTTAAGAAACATCTTTTCCCAGGCTCAGATTTTGGCAACTGATGTTCACACTGCTGCTATGCACACTACCATCTGGATTCTTCACCAGCACCACTAGACGACAGCAAATCTTCTGCGTGCATATTAATGACAATTAGACTGCTCTCTTTGAATGTAAGAGGTCTGAACAGTCCCTATTAATGCCAAGCCTTCTGGGAGGAGGCTATGAGACAACATGTGATATCTTATGCGCTCAAGAAATGCACTTTGCAACGGACAAAGCCCCTAAGTGTTACGTTTCCACATATTTTCTTAGCTACAGCACCTAAAAAGAAAAATGGAGTCCTGGTAGCTTTCAAGGACACTGTCTCCTTTAACCTTGTGAACAAAAAGATTGATGTTCAGGGCAAGTTCATAATCCTAGTAGCTGAGGTAAATAATGTATTGTATACAATTGTCACCTTATATGCTCTTAATCAGCATCCTATAACCTTTTTTTTTCAAATTATACCGACAAGTGAAAAGGATGCAACAGGGTAAGCTTCTTACATGTGGAGATTTCAATGCTGTGATGAATAAGTCTATGGACTCCTTCTGTCACCCTGTGAAACAGTGCCAGGGTTTGGGTCCCTTCTGCCTCAATAAGGAATTGTACCATCCTTGGCTGTATCTTCACATGTCTGAAAAGGATTATTCATTCTTTTCCCAGGTTCATAACAGCTACTCAGGAATTGATTTCTTTCTAAATGATGAGCCTTTATTACAGCAAGTATCCATAATATCACGTCGGACCATGATCCTATCACACTAGATATCATGGATGCGCAAGCCGGTCAGCGAACCAATTTATGGAGGAATAACACCTATATTCTGTTTGCACCACAGTACTGCACTTATTTCTCAACCAAATTGAAAGAATATCTCTTGTGCAATGATACTGGCATAAGTTCTTCCGTTATAGTATGGTGTGCCCATAAGGCATTTAAAAGGGGGATAATGATTCATATGGCTTTCAGAGAGAAGAAACGGAGGCAGCAGCATCTCTCTTCCCTACTTAAGGAAATAGCAGAGCTAGAATTTCAACATAAACAATCGCAGCACCTAGCTTCAGTGATTCCCCCTCGTCTTACAGCCTGAAGGGAGGAATTAAGGCAACTACTTATTTCCAATTATGACAAGTCCCTATAAAGATTGAATGATCTTACTACTCCCAGAACAATAGAGAGGGCAAACTACTTGCCTGAGTCTCTAAACTTAAACAACGGCAAGCAAAGGCTAAGCTTTCTAGCTTGCAGCATCACTCCTCTGGTAAGATTGCAGATGCCTTTGGGGAATATTATAATTCCCTCTACAATCTCAAAGGCGACACAGACACCCCACAATGAACAAAAGAGGACATGGTAGAATTTCTCCTCTCCATTAACCTCTCGACTATTGATGAGTCTACGCTTACCTCATTATATCACCCCATTACCGCCTCAGATAGTGTAAGAGAGTATACACCGCTCAGGTGAATAGATGCTTGATGGTTCAATGTGGGTGCTGGCTCCGGCTCGCCACCTTGGAACATAGGAATAGGAGAAAATCAGCAGCGCATCACCAGGAACTCAAATGCAAAAAGGTTCTTTATTCACATGTGCCAGAAAAATGCCAGAGGTAAACAGGATACAGGCACAGGTAGACGCGTTTCACACTCAACGTGCTTGTCTACTACCAGAGGTCCAAGCAGTTATCAAATCACTCCCCTTGAATAAAGCACCCGGGGAAGATGTCTTCTGTGCCAAGTGTTATAAATTTTTTTTAGACATAATTTCCCCCTGCCTTACTAGGGTATTCAATGATGCTGCAGCCTCTGGTACCTTCTTGAAGGAAATGCTTCAGGCAATCATAGTTACACTCCCAAAACCAGGGAAGGACTCAATGCTTTGCCAAAACTTTAGGCCTATCTCATTACTCAACTCTGACCTAAAGATTTATGCAAAGATTTTGACCAGTCGTTTACTGGAATTCACTCCCCTATTAATTGGCTTGGATCAAGTGGGGTGTGTTAAAGGATGCCAAGCCCCTGGTGGCACCAGGAGGATGATAAACCTCATTAGATATGTTGAAATCTCCCTCTCTGCTAATAGCCCTAGAGGCAGAGAAGGCATTTGATAGGGTTCATTGGGGCGGCCTATGCCAAACCTTAGAGAAATTTGGCCTATCAGGGTTTATCTACTCTGCTATAATGTCTCTATACACTAACCCATCCGCACGGATGTTTACATCAAGGATGCTCTCTATTAGCTATGACCTAACCAATGGCATCCTCCAAGGATGTCCTCTGTCCCCTATAATCTTTTCCTTGGCGATTGAGCAGATAGCAGAGCTTATTAGATCCAGCCCTTTAGTGTCCGGTACTAAAGCGGGGGTATATGAGCATAAGCTCAGCCTTTTTGCGGATGATATCATACTAACATTATCAAATCCGCAATCCTCATTAGCCTCCATACAAAATATCTTACAGAACTTTGGAAATGGCAACACAAGCAAATGCTATGCACTTTCCATAGAGCTATCGGACTCCAGTTTGCAACCCTTAAAAGCCATGTTTGCTTACCCCTGGGACTCCCTCTCTATCACCAACCTAGGTGTGCAACTAACTTCTCCATCAGATAACCTTTACCATGTTAATGTTCATCCCCTACTAGACCAGTAGAATACTAAATTGCAACATATTGGCAAAGGGCAACTCTCGTGGATGGGCAAAATAGCAGAATTCAAAATGCAGATCCTCCCTAAGCTTCTATATGCATTTAGGCCATGAGCAGAAAATATATCTGAGTGGGTAAAAAACTCCAGGTATCTACAGTATCTCTTAAACAACAGGATAAGTGGTCAGATTTGCCTGGGGGAAAAAATATTGGAGAGATAATCGTAACCGGTCCTCCCTAGGGGCAATAACGCTCACAGCAAATATGCGTGGGGCTCCATGGCACCACATGAGGACTATGTCAACAAACAATGCAAAACAGCAGACACCCAAGAACCAGGGTGTCGCACAGAGCCATAGGCAGGGAGCCACTGGGAATAAGCCCAACCAAAAGGAAAAAATATTAATAATAATTGATTGAAAAAATGCAATACAAAATGTATTGAATTTAAGTAAAAATGCAAGAATTCAACACATATTATAAATGAATAGGACAAGACAACCATCCCACCACCAACATGACAACGTTGTCAGGTTAAAAAATAGGTCCAGGCGCCTGTCATGCATTACCCGCCAAGCAAACCCTGCACATACATCCCAGACCAGTTGCTACATCAAATGGACACGCATAATCATCGGGAATAGTTAGTCCTGAAGTACCAGGAATATAGAGTAGTAGCAGGTGATGGGCATAAGCTATGAATGTCCGGTTTAGCACGGAATCACAGTCATCAAGCGGGTGATGGAAATATTGCTAGATACCACTGTATCTTGATGGAGCCAGGAAACTCAGAGAAACTTGACACAATGTCCAATGATCTCAACCATATGAGCTGATTCTTGAAGCTTAAACCATATATCAGGAATAAAAAGCTTGAAAATAGTCAGTAGGTTAGTAGTGATGTTTCCAGGAGTGGAATAGAACTACTCCAGATAGGGCAGATGAGGCCAGAATCAAATGTTACCACAGTCCAATGACCATTCATATCACACATATAGTGTGTAGACGATACATAGCCATGTCTATCCCTATTAGCAGACAGATGGGTCAATTGCACAGCACTTCATGTACTGAAACCACAGCTCTATAATACAGTGTCCACTGCATGGTAACTAATCCGCTGACTGTGTGGTTAAACCACCAGCTCCATATAAATCACCATACTGGTCCATACATAGTGTAGTGTGATCTACCTGAGCTCCTAGGTCGTCTGCCATTCATAAAGGGCTTCAAGGTTGCAGCCGTTCACTTCACACAGCTTACCGATCAGATGGTCCTGGACCAACCACCCGATGGAACAGATTGTTCGGCGTGCCGGCTTCGTGACGGCCATACAGGTCCAACGGTCGCTCAGCAACGAGCGTACGGCTCAGCGTTCAGAGCGGGAATCAAGGGATCACATGACTACTTGGCTCTGGAGCTATAGCGGAAAACCAGGCATCTGGACGCTAGCCAAGCGTGGACGCGTTTCGCTGGGATACCCCAACTTCGTCAGCACAGTATCTCACAAGAGTGAATACAACCCTCACATTTTTGTAAATATTTTATTATACCTTTTCATCTGACAACACTGAAGAAATGGCACTTTGCTAAAATGTAAAGCAGTGAGTGTATAGCTTGTATAAATTTGCTGTCCCCTCAAAATAACTCAACACATAGTCATTAATGTCTAAACCACTGGCAACAAAAGTGAGTACACCCCTGAGTGAAAATGTCTAAATTGGGCCCAATTAGCCATTTTCCCTCCACGGTGTCATGTGGCTCATTCATGTTGCAAGGTCTCAGGTGTGAATGGGGATCAGGTGTATTAAATTTGGTGTTATTACTCTCACTCTCTCATACTGGTCACTGGAAGTTCAACATGGCACCTCATGGCAAAGAACTCTCTGAGGATCTGAAAAAAACAATTGTTGCTCTACATACAGATGGCCTAGGCTATAGGAAGATTGCCAAGACCCTGAAACTGAGCTGCAGCACAGACCATACAGTGGTTTAACAGGACAGGTTCCACTCAGAACAGTCCTCACCATTGTCAACCAAAGATGCTGAGAGTGCTCAGCGTTATATCCAGAGGTTGTCTTTGGGAAATAGATGTATGAGTGCTGCCAGCATTGCTGCAGAGGTTGAAGGGGTGAGGGGCCAGCCTGTCAGTGCTCAACTCATACGCCTCACACTGAATCAAATTGGTCTGCATTGCTGTTGTTCGAGAAGGAAGCCTCTTCTAAAGATGATGCACAAGAAAGCCTGCAAACAGTTTGCTGAAGACAAGCAGACTAAGGGCATGGATTACTGGAACCATGTCCTGTGGTCTAATGAGACCAAGATAAACGCAAATAGAACCAGAGTAATCTGGTGTCCTGTACCAAGGTCATTAGGTACGGGAATCAGACGAACAGAAGTC
>BLSH010525240.1:480574-493661 GCA_018402905.1 Glandirana rugosa | reverse complement strand
ATTTGGTTCAGATGGTGTCAAGCGTGTGTGGCGGCAACCAGGTGAGGAGTACAAAGACAAGTGAGTCTTGCCTACATTCAAGCATGGTGGTGGGAGTGTCATGGTCTGGGGCTGCATGAGTGCTGCCGGCACTGGGGAGCTACAGTTCACTGAGAGAACCATGAATGCCAACATGTACTGTGACATACTGAAGCAGAGCATGATCCCCTCCCTTCAGAGACTGGACCATAGGGCAGTATTGCAACATGATAACAATCCCCAACACACCTCCAAGATGACCACTGCCTTGCTAAAGCAGCTGAGGGTAAAGGTGATGGACTGGCCAAGCATGTCTCCAGACCTAAACCCTATTGAGCATCTGTGGGGCATCCTCAAATGGAAGGCGGAGGAGCGCAAGGTCTCTAACATTCACCAGATCCATGATGTCATCATGGAGGAGTGGAAGAGGACTCCAGTGGCAACCTGTGAAGCTCTGGTGAACTCCATGCCCAAGAGGGTAAGGCAGTGCTGGAAAATAATGGGGGCCACAGAAAATATTGACACTTTGGACATTTTTACTTAGGGGTGTACTCACTTTTATGGTCAGCAGTTTAGACATTAATGGCTGTGTGTTGAATTATTTTGAGGGGACAAGCACATTTATACTGTTATACAAGCTGTACACTCACTACTTTACATTGTAGCAAAGTGTCATTTCTTCAGCGTTGTCACATGAAAAGATATAATAAAACATTTACAAAAATGTGAGGGGCGTACTCACTTTTGTGAGATACTGTATATATATATATATATATATTTATTGTAATTACACTATGACTAACTGCTACAATTGTACTATATGTACAAAGGGGAGGCATTTTACACAAGGAGGTTGTGTTTCCTGTAGAATAGTGATGCATAGTTAAGTAGAATTAAAGCTTAATATTTTTAATAGAAAGGCACCTGCATAAATTAACCACTACAGCCCTGGAAGGTTTCACCCCATTCATGACCAGGCCATTATTTGTGATTCGGCACTGCATTGCTTTAAATGACAATTGTGCAGGCGTGCAATGTTGTACCCCAACAAAATTTATGTCCTTTTTTCCCCCACAAATAGAGCTTTCTTTTGTTGGTATTTGATCCCCTCTGTGTTTTTTATTTTTTGCGCTATCAACAACAAAATACAGACAATTTGAAAAGAAAACAACATTTTTTACTTTCTGCTATAAAACACATCTAACAAAAAAATGTAAAAAATCGAATTTCTTTATTATCAAACATCTAAGCTGATTCTGGCTTTGTTCGGGTCTCCGGCCAGCCGGCGGACGTGCCAGCTGGTTGCTCGGGCCTCCTGGTGGAACAGGAGACCCGGGCGGAGCAGCAGAAGGGGGCGGGGGCGTCCCCTCCCACGGCAGGTGATAATGGCTGAGCCACATCACTAGAAATCCAACCGCCAGCTCTAAAAAAATGGTACCAGGGTGAAGCCAGCACATCCAGGCATGAAGTTTCGTGGAAAGTGGTTAAAAAAAAAATTCCCAGAGTTATCATACAGACTGCGTCTACATGCACAGGCAATCAGGAGTATGCACACAAGATACAACCCCCCCCCCCCTCCACCTTCAGGATTGAGCATTTTGACATTTTGAACATTTTGCCATCAAAAAACGCAACAAAAACATGCTGCGTTTCTGCAGCATCTTGCGTTTTCTCGCAGCCAGCGGTCAAAATGTTCCAATCCTGAAAGCAATTCTTCAGTGTTCAGGAGAGGGAGGTTTAAGCTCACCTAAATAAGGCAGCTCCTAAACTCTGCTAAAAAGCCTATGTGTACATTGATACATAGGCTTTTATGGAGTTGAGTTTAGGAGCTTTGGCAAAAAAACACAAGTTTAGGAGCTGCCAGTGTAGGCTAGTGTACATGACAATCCCATACAAAAAATTAGAGTGTTTGGCGCATAACCTCTAACATAAAGTGCATTAGTGTACATGAAGCCTTAGGGTTTGTCTCATCCCTATAACTGTAAAAAGCTTATCTGTTGAAAAACAACAGACTTACTGGCCAGATCACCAAATTAAATTAGAAGAAAGAAAGCTTAAAGAAGGAAACTACCACAGCCATCACATCTAAGAATTGGTAAGCTGCAATGTAATAAATACCTGCTTTTGGGTTTAATACAGCTTTAAATAATAATAAAAACATGCTGCATTTCAAGGTTCAAAATGTCTTTTTAAGCCTTTTTAAAATAGAGTGAGACCGTTTAATATACAAGAATGAATCCACAAATTGAAATTTATAAAGTACAGGCTCATTCCCACAAGGCCCCTAATGCAGGATGTTTAATGTATACATACAATCCATGGTGACCTAGATTTAAAAGAAAGTCTGACTTGAGTTGTGGAAGTTTCTGCAGTGTTTTCATTTAACTGTCAGATTTATTTTACACTTAATACTTTCAATAAAAAAAAACTTAGGCTACAAGCTCATTTGAATTAAATCTGACAACAAAGAAGAACTGTGTAGTACATTAACAAGAAATGGTAGGAATTATACATCGATTGGCAGAAAACTTCTGACTGTAGAAACAAAAGTGCTTTGATTTTAGCAGTTAATTTACAATTATGTAAATGATTCAAGTTGTATGCTCTATGTAGCTAGAGAAACTATGTGCACCTCTAGTGCGTTTACTTTGCACAAGTCCCTTGCAAATAACACTTAGGCTACTTTCACACTGAGGTGCTTTACAGGCACTATTTAGCTGAAAATAGCGCCTATAAAGCGCCTAAAAAATCACTCCCTATCCACCCCAATGTGAAAGCCAGAGTGCTTTCACACTGGGGCAGGGCGCTTGCAGGAGGTTACAAAAAGTCCTGCAAGCCCCATCTTTGGGGCTGCGCGGTGAGCGGTGATATACCACTCCTCCACCGCCCCTGCCCATTGAAAACAATGGGCAGCGCTTCCGAAGCCGCTGCACACTGCCTTGGTAGCGTGGTGCGCCGGCACTTTTAATCCCGTTTTAACCCCTTGTGGGGGGTTAAAAGTGCCACGCACCCACCTGCATAGCAGTGCCGTATCGCCGCTATAACAGTGGTAAATCCCTGCTGAAACTAGCAGGGATTTACCACTACGACCCGCCCGCCCCAGTGTGAAAGTAGCCTTATTAGCCAATCTATAGCTACAAAATGCTCAAGACCTGATACGCCATTCTTTATTTTGACAAAACTTCAGATTCTGGTGCTAGGTATCTTTCATTGCAGGAAGGGTTGGTCTTTGGTGCAGAAGAAGGGAGAATCCAAACAAGGGGTTATGTTTAAACTTGTCATACGCAACTCAAATTTCAGCTGATTTATGGTGAATTTTAGCCATGGGTGGCCCTGTTGGCACTACCTAGCACAAATTGAAAAATCTCCCGGGTGGAAAATTGTAGGCTGAACAGTGATAGCATCGGATCAGATCAGGTATTCTGACAGCTACGGGTGCTGACAGGGAAGATTTCTCCATCTATGATGCCTGGATGAAGGAATCTTTAAGATTTTTCTTGTTCAACTAACTTATATAGCCAGCCCTACCTTTTGAGGTGATAGTGTTAGGTTTGAGGTTACAGAAAGGGTTAGTGTGAGGATAAGGGTTAATGTGAATAGCAAATTGCTATGTGTGTCAGAAGCTTTGCACCAAAATCTATGGCATGGAAAGCAAATGCTGCCAGCAAGCAAAGGGGGACTATTAATACTTGCTTCTAATTTTTATTAAAAACAGAGGTCTCAGTTTTAAAGTGAAATGAAATCTAAAATGAAAAATGAACAAAGCATGTCCTTCTATACTGTGTACTTGCCCATCCAAAGCGCATAGTGTGATTTCTGTCTCTTGTCTCATTCCTTTGCTGTCTACAGGAATCACTTCTGACAGTCTATACCAGTGGTTCTCAACTCCGGTCCTCGGGACCCACTAACAGGCCAGGTTTGCAGGATAACTGAAATACATCACAGGTGATATAATTTGCTGCTCAGTGATTGCAGTATTCTAGTCTGCATCTCCCCAAGGTAATACTTATAATCTGGCCTGTTGGTGGGTCCCGGGGACTGGAGTTGAGAACCACTGGTCTATACCAACACTAGACAATCATGGGAGACTGCCCTGCCCTCCCCCCCTGCAGCACACAGCAGGAGATTGAAGCCTCAGTTGTGCATCTTTCCCTATGAGACTGTGTAGAGGGGGGTGTGTCCTTTGCCTTCACTCAGGTTATACTCAGCTCCCTGCTCCATGCTGTGCAGCATGTGACATCAGATCCCTGACCCCTGCCTTCTGAAGCTCAGAAATGCTGTCTAAATGCTGTAATTTCAGCAGCTGTAGAAGAGAGGGCTGCAGAAAAACAGGTACAATTTTTATATAGGAGGATTTGTTCCATCTCTGTATGACCTGAGGCTAGTCACTTTGGTGGGGTTAACAACCACTTTAAGCATTTAAAAATATACAGCATGTTAAAGCATTTGTCACGAGAAGACACCACTGTAAATTCAGCCGTAATCTATGATAGTACCAGTACCATATATTTAACATAAACAGTAACAAAAATTGACCTTAAGTAGTTAACTCCTACTTCTGTGAATTTCTTTATTTAGCTATAAACATATTGAGTATCTTGCCATTATCTATTTTTGCTCTGTTTGGTGCACACATATTTTTCAGCTTCAGTGTGTGAGTCATAGGGACTGATTTACCATGGTTATCACAAATTTACCAGTGATGCGCTAAGTCACAAATGCCAAAACTGACGTTATCCCAGCATTTATGAAGCTGTGGAAGATACGGCAGATTGGCATTGTAACAACTGATTCATGATGGTGGGTCAGAGTGTGCCTGGGGCTAACAAAGATCTTCCAGCTATGTAATGGCAAGCAATGGTTTGAAATAGATTTATCATGCAGACTCATGACTTTCAAACACAAGATTGATACGTAGCTGCTCAATGTGCAAGGTGTAATAAATTTGAAATGTAAACATCACAGTAATGTATGTTAGGAAACATGACTAACATACCTGAAACAAATAGAGCACTCACCAAAAGAAAGAGGTAGCCATGTGCATGTGTAGTAGCTGGTCAGCGATTTTACGTTTTAGCTCATCAGTGCCAAGTAAGCTGCATTAGGTGTTACATTTCCATATGACTGAAAATGTTAAAGCTTAATACTCTGGTGCACAAGCATTTTCATGAGCTGATTGTTAGAGGTACATGCTGATCCTAGCAATTATTAAGACTTTTTTATTCTATTTTTTTAAAAACCATAGCTTTTATATGGATGCATTGGCAGTGGTGCAGTATAATTAGCAATCTGTAACACATATAGAACCAACTTAGGGAGACAAGCAATGACAGCAGCCATGATTGTAGGCCTTTCAAAATGTAATATTTTGCAGCACTTCCCAAAAGGAGCCACTGAGGATTAGATGGACTCTTCCTACGTAATACAGTGGCTGCCAGTCACACAAACAACTGTCCATCCGCTCCGGCTCCATTAAACAGTCTAGGGGATTTCTTATTATGATTTATTGCTTGCAAAGCTTTAACAGGAGAGGGATAAAGGGCATGGGATACCCCAAAATGCTGAGAACCGTTGGCAGAGGATACTCTTCTCTTAGTAAAGTCTAGCTTTCACGGCTGGGAACCATAATGTAGTGCACTGAAAAGTCTATTTTCTCATAGCTTGGGACCACAAGATAGCTCCAGAATAGGTAAATAGGTAAAATCTCATAGCTGGGGACCATGAGGCAGGTCTCTTGGATTTCACTGTTGTAGGGAGTCAGTCAGGGTCTCTATTAGGGTTGTACCAATACCGTTTTTTATCGGTGAGTATGAGTACCAATACTTTTGGTTCAGTACTCGCAGATACCGAGTGCCGATACTTTGTGATGCGATTTGCGTCAGTACAAAAAAAAATTGCCGCAAATCGCACTGCAAAGAATCGCATGCAATTTCTGTGTGTGTGTGTATAGGCACCATCTAGTGAACAGTTTAGAACTCACAAAATTCAACAGAGGGATCTATTCACAAATCCTAGAGCAGTTACAGCCTCAGACTCGAACCCTTGATAGTGAAATTCAGAATTCAGTCCAGAGTTGCGTCAGGGGCAAGCAGCCTCCTAAAGCTCACAGATCCATCCCTGGTGGTGAAAATACAGTCTGCCCAGGGCTCCAGCTTATTTACCAACTTCCTGACCCCCTTTTGGGCACACCTCCCCAGGGATTGGCCAGGGCATAGTAGCCAGGGCATAGTAAATATTCAGGCTGGTCATTTGAATTTCCAGCCCTAAGCTCAGGAAGATTCTCACAGAAGCTGGAGGAACAAACTCCCAGACTGTAAAACCATGAGCCGACCAAAGCAACACATCACTGCTCCTCTGATTACAGAGCAAGCCAAATTCCTAACAAATCATGTGTCACACATATTTAAGCCCCAACAATATGGAGTTTTTCAAGGTTGCCTTTTACAGAATATTCAGATGTTGTATTTCTTTTGCAAATAATAATTGGACATAGGCAGGCTGGTGTGATGTTTTTTGGGAGCTATGTACACCACATTGGGACCCTCACACCAACCATGATTTTTCACTATTGAATAGAGAAGCATAGAGAGCCAGTAATGGCATCACAGGAACCAAAATCAGCCATGATTAATGAACAAGAGGAAAATCCCTTTTAAACAAATAAGTGTCTCCATTTGTAGATTTCACATCTATTCCATTCCCGGTGACCAATACAAAATCAGGATTTACTCTCACTTTCATTCTTGGTGACAACCTCATTACTGTTTGAAAATAAAAGCAGGCAAAGGAAAACATTTTAAAAAAAAAGTCCCTTTCACTCTTGGTGCACATTTTGCCAAGTCTATAGTGTGACAGTCCATATTAGTTTCAACAAATTACAGAAAAGAGAAAAAAGAATCAATTTTATTCCACAAACATGCACATGTCCACTTTGTTTTGCTAGGGGTTCTCATCAGCTGCTCATCAGTTTCTCATCAGTTTTTACATCAGTTTTTTTTACATCCACTACCAATGCAAAAATGGATGCAAAAATGGATCGTTTGTCTGTTTACATCTTTTTTTTGTCCGTTCTGTTTTTTTAACAGAAAAAAAATAGGGCTTTGATCCATTTAAAAAAACAGATATTGATGAATGCAGATATAAACTGATGTAAATGGATGATCCGTTTACATTTGCTTTTCCATATAGATGCATTGATGTCCGTTTTTTATCCATCAACAGATGGATGAATAACGTACCAATGGTCCGCAGGTGTGAAAGAGTGTCACATTTCCTGGAGACGGCACTGCTGAGCTGGCTGACTGTGTGGGCTGGGCATCCATGAAGGAAGAGACATGTGGTATGGTATTGGGCAGGCATCTTCTTTAGTAAACAAAGTTTTTTTTTTGCCTACAAGGATGATTACCCAAATTCAAATGCCATTACTAGATGAACAGGTGGAAAGCAGAACAAAACATTAAGAAAAGTCCTTCACCTTCTTAGAATGCTAAGACCTAGTCTACAGGTCATTACCAGCATTTCCAAAAACTTGCTACTACGCTTGTACACATGAATGGGCATTTTAATAATAGAATATTATGTGTTGCCAATAGGTCACACGCACATGTCTTCTAAAAGAAGGTCATTCACAAGTGAGAAAAGCGAAGAGGTGCACAAAAAGTTATAAAATGTACAACTGGTTTACAAAAGAGATTACAGGCTGCCAAAAGCAGTATCAGTTCCTGGTCACAAAACATTATGCTTGCAAAAATGTTCTGCTATTTCTAACTGCAAAATCCACACAAAAAAAATAAGATCTTTGATTGGACAGGATCTTCTGGAATCCCCTATTTTACTGAACACTGAAAGGGATAGCCACATTGCTAAAGTCTACATAAATAATATCAACATCTTGAGGACTGGGTAATACATTGATTCAGCTCTGTACCATTGGTCAGCATCCTCATCATACTGAGACTCTTGCTTGACCAGTTAGAGGTTATGTAACTTTCCGATCATCTGTTTCCCAGCCGGTATATACATCTGGAAGGATTGTCAGAATCCATATTTCTGAAAGGTTTAAAAAAATATAGTGGCAGAAAATTAAGTTGAGTGCTTGTTATTTGGTTTTGGCTAAGTGAGATAGTTGGATGGCTCAGTGGATTTTATCTTTTTTGTCACAGAATTAACTTGGTCCCAATGAATAATAAAGATAAGTGTGTGTTTATCCTCTTAGCAACAATTTTAGCATGTCATTTAAAGTGTTTGTTAATGCACTATTAGTACTCACTGGCAGCCCCTCCAATATATTAAGGCCTCATGCACACAGGACGTTTTTTGACTGTTTTACAGCTGCTGTTTTCAGCTGCAGACGTTTTTTTTCTACAGTCAATTTAATGTTTTTAAGCAGTGATGTTTTTGAGCTGTAAAAAAGATACAATACCAGAGGGTTCTCAGAGACGTTTTTCAGCTGTAAAAACGCTCTGACGCCCAAAAATGCTCAGTAACGCGCATTAACGATCACTAACGCCACTCACCAATGTTTTTGGATGTTTTGTATCCATTGAAAAAGAAATAATAAAAAAAAAAACGCTCATTGACGCCAGCGCAAAAAAAGCTCATTAACGCCGCCGCAAAAACACCACAAAAAGCTGAAAAAAACACTGATAAGCTACTGACATTTTAAGGACGTTTTTTTAACATCCAGTGTGCAGGAAGCCTAAGGCATAGCACACTGTATATATCTTTTCCAAAAACGAGGCTTGTAAATACCTATTTAGAGCTCTCTTCAGGCTGGTCACATGACCCGCAGCAGCTTTTCAGCTCCGATACATGGCTTCTGCAGGAGGGCCAAGACCTCCCTCTGACATCAGCTGGGGAGATCACATGGCCAATCAGCCTCTCCTGCAGATGCCTTGTCTTGGAGCTATAATACGGCTGCGAGTCACATGACCACTCTGAAGAGAGCTCTAAATAGGTATTTACAAGCCCTTTTAATGGAAAAGATATATACAGTGTGCTCTGCCTTAATATATTGGAGGGCCTGCCAGTGAATATTTAATTTTTTTTTTTGATTAGTACTAATAGCGGCGGAGGGCGGAGACGGAGACACACAGCAAGGAGCTGACAGGCAGAGAGAAGGAAATGAGGGGGAGGGATGAGAGCAGAGCAGGGCTGCGGATGACACGGACATCTCAGAGCCCTGGTTTTCCTTGTCTCCGCAGAGAGGGCATTCAGGAAGTGTCAGGTTCAGAGAGGTTTTTTTCCAGTTTAGAGGGGGCAGATTACACAACACAAGCACTGTGCTGTTTAATCTGCTTTAAGGGTCCAGGATATCTTTTTTTTTTTTTGGTCTCTCATATTTGCTCCTTTTGGTCTGTTAAATATACTATTAAAAGTATTTTTACATCTGTTTGACCTGTGCTGTTGATACTGCCAGAACTTCTCTCAGCTCATAACTTTTTGTGCACTCTGCACACTTCTCATTTCATTCATGAATGACTTGTTTGTATTTCACATTGAAGGCTATATAATCACATATATCTTCAATAATATTAAGCATATATTAATTTTAGACACATACAAGTATACTTTCTATACTGTATATATTCAGATCTCTATATATATATATAATTTTATTTATTTATGTATGTAATAATATACTACTTCTTCTTCATCTTTTATGTGTCACTTTTGTGTTGTTTCTAAACTTTAGCATGTGACATGAAACTAAATGTTTGATTTATGTATGGAACAACACTATCTGATAATGAAGTCATAGGAGGCTTAAAAAAAGAGGGATTAATGAGAACAATTTTGCTTTGATCTTATTTGATATTTCTAAAATCTGTAATTGAAAATGAATCTCTGATGAGCTCTTTGCCACTTTGAAGCAAATAATATCCTGCTAATATTTGTTAATATCTTTCCAAACTGCAGTCCTATGCCACATAAGATACTGTGCAGCATAAAGAATTTACATTTCACACACTATGCTTTCCACTTTCATGTAGAAATAGAAAACTGGAATAAAACATGCAGATTAATTAATGTATTTTACTTTCAAACTGCATTAAATATCAATGTCTTTCGAATGCAAATGTCATTTTCTTTTTTTCTTATTTTGTTAATAGTGATACCATATGCCCATGAAGAGTAGGTGGCTAAACATCATCCTTCGTTATATAATGCAGAGCCCAGAAGGAATTGAAAATAACATTATAAATATTCAGCGATCTAAATCTGAAGCTGTCAGTTTGTTTCATTTCACTGTCATGCGTAATACACACATCTACTTAACCTCTTCTAGACAGGAGAGGAAATACCTCTTTTGATAGCATACTACAACAAACATTTTGATATTGTTTAGAGGAAAATCGTTATAATGGTGAAAACTGCATTTATATACCGTACTTTTGAGGGTTTTGTGTTTTTCTCTGACATCAATTTTAAAGCATTATTAGTAAATGTGGAATGCAATCTTTCAATTTCAAAGCAGATCTCATATAGCAGTGTACACTTGCTTTTAGTGTTGCTTTTCCCATGCTAATTATGTTATTTTGCTGTAGTCAATGTGAGTTTGCATCAAACCCAACCCATTTGAAGTGCAACGTGGACTGCACTGAACATGTGTATATATAGAGCCAAACAACACATGTGAAAGGTATCACAGGACTAGGAGAAGCACTTCAGCAAAGAGGTAAGGAGGACACAGGCAGCAAAACTTCAGGCTAAATCATGACAAATACAATTAAGGTGTAGATCCTGAACTATTTGTGATTTCTTGGTCCTGTATGCCTTAATATTGCAAAATAAACAATATATGTGAATTTATTGCATTTAGTGGTGTTCTGTACTTTACTGCTTTTATCTTTATGGTAAAAATTGATTATTTTAACATTTGTGTGTGATTTCTCGATGGCACATACAAAGACCCATCCATGGTCTCCCTGTTTTGTCTGGCATTTAAAAAAAGGGGGGGGGGAGGGGGGTTTCATTTGGGACCATGTACTCTATATCTCATTCAAAACAGAAAGAAGACAACTACAGTTTGTTGAGCTTATACAGTATCTTTGATTTGATGGCACTCTGATCAGATTTCTTCCTTTGGAGCATTTGAAAAGCTCTGAATAGGGAGGTGACATAAATAGATCACTTCTCCAACTAGAAACATAATGGATCTTTAAGATGGAAGTGAGAAATGCACATGTGCATATCGTGGACTCCTTGTGTTTCCAGCTTCTCACTCTGGTGGGGCAGAGCGACAGTGTGCTTCCTTCACCTTTACCTCATAGCGACAGGGCATGCACAGCTTCTTTGACCACACATGTACAGTGGCAAATCCATCCATGCCCGACATGTTTGTGTTAGTGGTAGTAGATTGGGGGCAGGATAGGTACATATTTCCCAGGGCAATGCTCGACGATCAATGCAATGAGGTACGGGTTCATCATCCAAAAGTCTTTGAAATTCGACAAACCCTGCTCGAACCAAACCCGCGGCAGTTTGGATCATCACTAGTCATGCAGAATCTGATGCTGACAGCCCAGGCATATGACCTGGCAGAGGAGGGCTCAAAAGAGACAGGCCATTAAACCTAAGCTGTTGAACTAAATCAAAGCTCATGTGGGAGGGGTCATGCTTTGGCCTTTTCACCTTGGTTACTCAAGGACCTTGTCCTGACAATGAGTGCACGCCTTTTGCTGCTTACTTTTCTTATTGATGTCTTGCTCCCACTCAGAATTTTGGTATATAGTCCTGTGTTTCCTCTTGCATGTACTTTTACCATGGCTGCAGACCACAACAGTGCTGTTGGCAGCTGATATCTTAAAAAAAGGCCCACACTGTACAACTTTTTCAATTTGTTTCCTATTCAAGTTTTTATAATAACTTGAATTAGGGAGAGGGGGTTCGGGAAATGTGAGGTTGTGGTTTTGAATTGTTTTGGTGCTTCCGCCGCACGTCTCTTTTCTCCTCCTGGTAGACGCAAGGCATCCAATAGGATTGCCTGGCGTTTTGGCCAATCGGGAAACGGGTATCGCGACCTGCTTCCTGATTGGCAGGAAGGAGATTTAGTGTGAAAATAGCGAATATTCATTTGTTGTTGTCACACAACCGGCCCCACCTTTTTTTAAGCATATTAGAGCCTCAGGCTGTAATCATGTGCTTCAAAAATACACACCACCCCATTGGAATCCATAGTCTGGCACCCTGTATGTAGATCAGGGGGCTGGACGCATGGATGGGGGAGCAGTGCCCGTGCACCCCTAATGGACAGGATGCCACTATATGAAAGCCAAGCAATGATATAAAAGTGAAAATATATTTTATATACAGAATATGTGATGGCAGCATGTGGTGTGACTGACACTGTCCATAAGAATCGCATTATTCCATAACACTATATAAGGCTTAAAGACATCACCCAAGCATGTAAACTGAAAAAGGTTGGTGTTTCCCAATGTCATCCTCAAGAGAGGACTCCACTACACTAAATAGTACTTTTTAATCACTTCCAGTCCAGGCCAATTCTGACATTCCTCTCCTATAAAACTACTTATAGCCCCCAAACATTACATTAAGCAGAGACCCTAGGCAATAAAATGATGGATGTTGCATATGTTTATGCATGTATGATATTTGTGCAGCTTTTTTTTTTTTGGAAAAAATACACTTTAACCACTTGCCGACCGCCGATCGGCATCTGACGGCGACAAAGTGGTTCGTTATCGCAAAACGCCGTCATACGACGGCGGCTGCGATAACGCGCACTGTGTCTCGCCTCCAGGCACAAATGTATGTGCCTGGAGGTGAGTAAGCGAGGCCCCCCCGGTAGCGCCCATCGGCCGCCGTTAGCTTCGGCGGCGTGGGCGAGGGACCGGGAGGGGCTTGTGTCACTCGCGCGCCCGCGCGGAGGCCGCCGCGCGCGCGCGAGTGTCACGCGCAATAGCGTCGGCGGCAGCATACTGCCGCAAAACGCTATTGCTTGGTGAAACAGCGGCAGTCTACGGCTAGCCGCCAGCCGTTCACCAATTTCACATAAAAAAGGTTTTTTTTTTTTCGACGTGTTTATAGTATGTACGTATTTGTA
>BLSH010525240.1:462736-480359 GCA_018402905.1 Glandirana rugosa | reverse complement strand
TTTTTTATATTTTTTTTTTGGATTTGTATTCTAGCAAAAAGTAAGAAATTTGGGTTTTTTTGCAAAATTGTCGCTCTTCTTTTGTTTATAGCGGCGATCAGAAATGACGCAGAGGTGATCAAATACCACCAAAAGAAAGCTCTATTTATGGGAAAAAAAGGACGCAAATTTCGTTTGGGTACAATGTCGCACGACCGCGCAATTTTCAGTTAAAGCGACGCAGCGCCGAATCGCAAAAAGGGCTCCGGTCCTAAAGCTGGAAATCCTTCCGGGGCTGAAGTGGTTAATGAGTTTTAATGTACAAAAATACAATATAATACCCAATTGTTTAGGAAAATATAAAAAAAATATGTTACACCGAGTAAACAGATGCCAATCATGTCACGCTTTTAAAATTGCGTTTGCCCGTGGAACGGCGCCTAAAAATCTTCATGGCGACACTTTAAAAGCCTTTACAGGTTATCAGTTTAGAGCTACAAAGGAGGTCTGGTGCTAAAATTGTATAAGGGAAGTGGCTATGCGCTGCTTATAATTGTAGTAGAGGGGTCACTCCTGATAAATAAGAATCATTAAAATAGAAGGAGAAATCCAGCTGCTGCTACCACTAGTTGTGTATTGCACAATAATGGGTACAGATTTAAAAAGTGTGGTTGCGCTGCTGTGCAAATAAATTGTGTGGAGAAACTTCCTTTTACAAACATTCAAGTGATACTAAGGGGTTGATTTACTAAAGCTGAAGAGTGCAAAATCTGGTGCAGCTTTGCAAAGAAACCAATCAGCTTCCAGGTTTTATTGGCAAAGCTTAATTGAACGAGCTGAGGTTAGAAGCTGATTGGCTACCATGCACAGCTGCACCAGATTTTGCACTCTCCAGTTTAAGGCTCCATGCACACTGGACGCTATCTGGGCTCTCTCGGCATCGGGCAGGAGAAGCTGCTTACAAAACGTTCTTTTGCAGCGTTTTGTAAGCAGTGTTTACCGGCGTTTATCGGCGTCTGCGTTTTTTGGGCATTTTTTTTTCTTCATTAGCTTCCATTGACTGCAAAAAACGCCGGACGCCGATAAATAGCCATTTAGCGGCGTTTATGAGCGTTTAGCATTTTTTGTGGTCAAAAGAACGACTTTTGAACGCCAATTCAGGGCGTTCAGATAACAGCCCAAGAACGCCACTGCTGATAAACGACAATTAACTTCCATGTGTGCATGGACACATAGGATAACATAAAGTGGCGTTTTTGGGCTGTTAAAAAAAAATGCCAAAACTACCAAAAATGGTTGTTTATCAGATACAGTGTGCGTGGAGCCTTAGTAAATCAACCCCTAAGTGTTTTCCCCATTGGTTCAAGAAAATATATTAATATAATATAAATACAATAAAACAAATAAAACAAATAACTCTGTGAAAATTAATACTGTACTAAATTCATCCAAAAAAAGTGCTCAGTGCTTAGGTGCTAAAAGTGCAAATATAAATAACGCAGTCCCCTTCAAAATTTCAGGAGTAAGCTTCCTTTACAGCAAAGGCAGGCTATGTACAAAGTAATAGTCCACTATAAACCATGCATAAAAAACATAAATATAAATGATATAATATATAGTATTAAATATAAAACCAGCATAAAAACATCAGTTAAAGCAATCAGCGTCTCACTTGTGTAAGGATACCACCGCCAGGCTACGGCTCTACATATTACGCCACCCACCGACGTGGCTTCATCTGGAGTAAAACTTTTACTTTTTATATTTAATAAAAGTGAGTACCTTTTTAAGGGGTAGTGTGGTCATATTTTGGTTGCTTTGAACGTATTACACTATGGGACCCCCCCCCCTCTTTTCTTTACATGGCTCTGGGGTGTGATGGGAAATACCCCATGTGATTTACTTTAAGAATTTTTTCCAAGTTACTGCCAACGGATAGAGGAAATAGACCTGCCAAGGTCAGAGTGTGAGGAAGTTGGTCAAGGAGAGAAGTGGAGGATTAATAGTTAATCACATGCGACCAAACTCAGGGGGGTTGCTTATTGAGATGAGCCTCCAATTCACCTGGTGGTGGGAGCACAGTGCATTTTACCACGCTGCAGGTTTGGGAAGGATAAGATTGATTCTAAAAGAAGATTTGCACCATTTATGTTTTTTTGTGCACGGTTTATAGTGGGCTATTACTTTGTACATAGCCTGCCTTTGCTGTAAAGGAAGCTTACTCCTGTCATTTTGAAGGGGACTGCGTTATTTATATTTGCACTCTTAGCACCACTGAGCACTTTTTTGGATGAATTTAGAACAGTTTTAATTTTCACAGAGGAATTTGTTTTATTTGTTTTTATTGTATTTATATTATATTTATATATTTTCTTGAACCAATGGGGAAAACACTTAGTATCACTTGAATGTTTGTAAAAGGAAGTTTCTTCACACAATTTATTTGCACAGCAGTGCAACCGCACTTTTCACTTAATCTGGTACTAAAATTATTTCCCTCCCTCTGACATTTGCAACAATACCACATGTGTAGAAAAAAACAATGGTGATGTCACCTGTGGTTGCCGTCTTTAGACCCACCAATCAGCGCAAATATGGAACTATTGAGTCTTTAAAGGGAACGAATCCTGATAGGATAAGGGCTTAAAAAGCTGCCATTCAATAAAAAACAGACATTAACATAAAAAAGTGCACAATATCTATATGGCTCTAATAAGCCAACACCCTGCAGTGCGATAGCGCTAATGTAAGTCCATAATAGAATCCCACACAAAGCAAACAAAGGGTGGACAAAAGTTCCCAGAGATGGCCTGGTATCTTGCAATAGAGATGGTCAATATGAAGACAAATTCCAGTCACCCAGAGAGATCGAGCGAGATAAAACACCACGTGCAGCATGCAGGTCCACAATCTGCTTACCAGAAAGTGAGAATCATAGAGACCTGTATTCAATCAACTGATATGCTGTCTTGTGCCGCAGTCTCTGAGCCTTCTGTCTATCTCTGCATCTTGTCATCAATCTCCATCCATATTAATCGATCATAGCATAGGAGAAAGGACACATACCATAGCGTAATCCCATAAAAACAAATTTATTGCCAACCCGCCTTAAAAATCTCACTTACAAACATGCAATAAAATCTCGCAGTTTACTCTGTCAAATGAGTAATGTGTAGACGTCTCACTGCTCCACGCTTGGATCCAGCGTGTGTATCTTTGGATTTTGCTTTCACTTTGCGTCCTGGAGCGCAAAACGTCACTTCCGGTCGTGGGGTCACGCCCTGACGCGTTTCATCATCACAACTTCTACGGAGGACCATCTCTATTGCAAGATACCAGGCCATCTCTGGGAACTTTTGTCCACCCTTTGTTTGCTTTGTGTGGGATTCTATTATGGACTTACATTAGCGCTATCGCACTGCAGGGTGTTGGCTTATTAGAGCCATATAGATATTGTGCACTTTTTTATGTTAATACCTCATGTGTGATGCGATCATTTACATATGCATGTTCGAATTTGTGCATGGGCACAGGGGGAACAGGGGCGCTTTAAAATGTTTTTTTTTTTATTTTATTTATTTTATTTTAAAACATTTTTACACTGTATCCTTAAATTTTTGTATCTTTTTTATTGCTATCAGAAGGGATTAACAACATCCCTTGTGATAGCATGGGCCATGACAGGTCCTCTTTATGGAGAGATCTGGGGTCTGTTAGACCCCAGATCTCTCCTCTGCCCTACAAAGCATCTGATCAAACTAAGATCGGTTTGATCAGATGTTGGTTTAAGCCGGTAACAGCTTGTTTACACAAGACCAAATTCTTGCTGCTTCCGGTTCCTGACAGCACACAGTGGGAGGAACAATATCAGCTCCTCTCAATTTGTCCCAGAAAGTGGATACCACTAGTGGCATCCTTACCAGGCTCCCCAATTGCAAGTAAGAGCCAAGGTGGTGGTGATGGGTGAGGGGTAGGGCCCCCTTCTGCTGCCTGTAAAAGTAATCCAGTGGCTCTGCAGAAACTAGGATTACTTTTACATTGAAGAGAATCACCGGCACAAAACAAATGTCTTGATTATGGCTGCAGCTGCAGTGATGACCAAGATATCACCCTTCCAATACAGGTACTTACTGATACATTGCTGGACAGGAAGGTGTTAAAGCCTTAAACTCCTCCTGACAAAGACAACAACTGGAGGTTCAAAGGAGAGGATAGTATCCAGGTTGACTGGGTTCAGTAAAGAAACATGAAACGAGTTCCATATAATTATGGGGGTTCAGATGTTTTATTGACTGTGAAAGGTCAAATACATCCTAGTGCTAGCTTCTCAGAATGGCCCTTGAGACATGTGGCAGGTGGATAGCCACAGAAAGTCACTTACCTTGAGGTGGAAGTAACCAAATTTCGGTTATTAGCAGGGACTTTCTGGGAGGTAGAGACATGCACAAGGTTTTTATTCACAGAGTGCATCCAATTATTAGAGGCCAACTCACAGAAGGAAAGGGGCCGTTTAGCTTGTCTACTGGAGATTAAGAAGCAAAGAAAGTCTTCAAAGGATTGATTAGTGAGTTCCATGTGCTCAATACA
Organism: Glandirana rugosa; assembly: GCA_018402905.1. Taxonomy (NCBI): domain Eukaryota; kingdom Metazoa; phylum Chordata; class Amphibia; order Anura; family Ranidae; genus Glandirana; species Glandirana rugosa. The sequence continues at coordinate 475,793 of BLSH010525240.1, read as the reverse complement.
TTGAGGGTGGTACGTGGAAGAGATGGAAAGATTAATTCCCAACTGGAAACAGAGGCCTTCCAATATCAGGAGATGAATTGTGATCCATGGTCTGCAAGAAAATCCACTGAGAAATAAGTCAAGGGATATTCATAAACAGGTAATGCTTAGAGTAGGCTAGAAGGCTTATCCCTGGTGATATTTAATCACCCGCAGGTCATGCAGGTTCTGGTGTAAGCTGTAGCATCTCTCCTGAGAGAAGGCCATCAGGCAAAAAAAAGAAATCGGAGCGATGGTCTTGGGAATGCCAAGATACTGGCAGACTTGACATCACATGACTGTTGAAGTACCTTGAGCACAAACAAAAGGGGCACTGTTAGAAGCAGATTTCTTAGCCACCTCGAATAGAGAGGAAAGGTTAGGAGAGAGGGAGGAAATAGTCTGGGCAGAAGGAAGAATGGGTTGTTCATCAGAGTCGGTAGTAGAGCAGGGCTTAAAACTTCCAGAAAGGGCATCTGCCTTTATATTGTTGGAATCCAGGCAATTGATCATGACACAATTGTACCTAGAGAAAAAGAAGGATCACTGGGCATGCCAATAATTCAGATCCTTGGCTGACTTATTATGTTTAGGGCTTCTATGATCAGTATAGATTGTAACCAAATGTCGGGTGCCATCCAGCCAAAGTCACCAAGATCCACTTTTCACTAGTTCTCTGTTGCCAATGTTGTAGTTGTGGGATACCATTGTGAGAAAATAATGCATAAGGGATTCTAGGTTCTGCTTTGGCAAGCACTTTATATAAGCCTAAGCAGTCTTTGGCTAGCATAGGGGCCTTTTTAAAGGTCTTTATGTACCTGTCCACCCTCAAGTGGTTCACCACCTTAAAACCAACATATAACGATATCATAAAGAACTTGATAAACCACAAAAAAAAGGATAGGAAAAAATAAAAATAGAGTTTTCTCCTTGTGTGGACAAACAAACAGTTTGCATCCATGCAAGTAAGAGAAATCCACTATAAAATTCAATAACCACCAATAGATGATGAGTAAATTGATAGTGTGGCATGGGGGTGTTTAGCTCTCGTGGTAGATGCATTTTTAGTGAGTTCACACCAGCCAGGATCTCTGTTTGAGGGCATGACAGCCCATGATTATTTAAAAGAAAGTTCCAAACAACAATCAAAAGGGTTTCCCTCGCAGGGGATTGTCACCATCAACATCCAGAAATCATAGACTCGGCCTCCTGGCTCATAAGCGATCAGTAGCCCTCCTGGCTATAACGATCAGTAGCCTTCCTGGCTATAACAATATCCTAGCCCTCCTGGCTATAATGATCAGTAGCCCTCGTGGTAGATGCGTTTTTAGTGAGTTCACACCAGCCAGGATCTCTGTTTGAGGGCATGACAGCCCATGATTATTTAAAAGAAAGTTCCAAACAACAATCTAAAGGGTTTCCCTCGCAGGGGATTGTCACCATCAACATCCAGAAATCATAGACTCAGCCTCCTGGCTCATAAGCGATCAGTAGCCCTCCTGGCTATAACGATCAGTAGCCTTCCTGGCTATAACAATATCCTAGCCCTCCTGGCTATAATGATCAGTAGCCCTCCTGGCAGATGCGTTTTTAGTGAGTTCACACCAGCCAGGATCTCTGTTTGAGGGCATGACAGCCCATGATTATTTAAAAGAAAGTTCCAAACAACAATCAAAAGGGTTTCCCTCGCAGGGGATTGTCACCATCAACATCCAGAAATCATAGACTCAGCCTCCTGGCTCATAAGCGATCAGTAGCCCTCCTGGCTATAACGATCAGTAGCCTTCCTGGCTATAACAATATCCTAGCCCTCCTGGCTATAATGATCAGTAGCCCTCGTGGTAGATGCGTTTTTAGTGAGTTCACACCAGCCAGGATCTCTGTTTGAGGGCATGACAGCCCATGATTATTTAAAAGAAAGTTCCAAACAACAATCTAAAGGGTTTCCCTCGCAGGGGATTGTCACCATCAACATCCAGAAATCATAGACTCAGACTCCTGGCTCATAAGCGATCAGTAGCCCTCCTGGCTATAACGATCAGTAGCCTTCCTGGCTATAACAATATCCTAGCCCTCCTGGCTATAATGATCAGTAGCCCTCCTGGCTATAGCGATATCCTAGCCCTCCTTGGCTTATCACTGTATCCAGCCCTCCTGGCTGGTAAGCGATCCGCTGTGGTGTGATCCGCGGGTCACATCTGCCTTCTTGCAGGTGTGGATGCCCAGATTGCCTCCTACAGCCTTTAACCCCTGGAGACCGCCTGTCTTCCTCTCTGGAGCCGTCTCCCAGTGTGACACAGAACCCTGGTCCTGATTTCTCTTATCAGTCCCCCACCCAGCTGGATAATCAGTGTCCTGGTAGGTCACAAAATACAGACCCAGGACTGGGGATTTCATTCCACCCGGACTGCTGAGTTTACCAATGACCATGTCTCTCCGACACTCCCGGTCAACATTACTTTTTAAAGTCATGGACAAAATCTCTGTTTTGTGTTCACCCTTATCTGGTCCTTCTTTCTCTTGAGGGTTAACCTCTGCAGCAACCACCACACCTTCAGCTACAGGCTGTTCTGCAGTCCCCCCTGCTGACACAGCAGAGACAGTGTCCACCTTATTTTTGTGCATAAAAGCCTTTTCTATCAAGGAGATCATATACAGTATTTATCCCAACTATCCCAATCCATTGCATTTGTGCTCCCTTCACTGGTACTCCTCAGCACCGATCCATCTGCCCAAGGAGACACATACAAACAGACGGGCTTAGCTGCAGACTTATTACACAAGTCATTGTGAATAATATGAGATTTCAGCAATACAGATTTTAAGACAACCGGTTGCACTACACCACATCCATCACCTTGCTCAGGTGGCGCTTCACAGACCTCACACAGTTTTGCATTTTCCACAAGTTGCATTAACCCATTATATACCGGCACACTTTCAGTACTAGCAGATTGCATTAATACATTCCCAGTAAAAGGTGCAGTTCCAACCTGTCCCACCAGAGGGATATTGCAGTTGTCCAGGGAAACCTCTGGCTCCCATACATGAAGTTTTCCTGGAGATTTCTAGGGACAACTGGGCTGTTTTACCACCCATTGCTATGGGCAATGGCCCATCTTTAACTATAAATTTTGCTTTACCATAACCTGGGGTTTTCCCAACAGCAGCAAACTTTTTATTATCAACAGTTACAGCATTTTTAGCTCTTGCAGGCTGTCCTAGCTCACAACCAATTTGGGACTTACATACATCAAACACACCACCATTACTCTCCTGAGAAGCATGCACAGGTGCAAGTTTGACTTTAACCCCTGCCTCCCCATTGTACAGGAATAAGTCATTCTCAAGGTTACATTTTGTGGCCCCACTAACTGGGGTCACTCTCACATCACCATGGACAGTCTCGTAACCAGTCCTTTTCGGCATGAAATCAGCAGTTCCAGCCATCATTTTATTAAAGACAGTCTTACCCATGGCAGTAGTAGGAGTCACCATCTTCATCTGAGTACGATGTCTCATGAAGCAGTCCTCTGTCGTACTTCCACTGGCCAACTCTCCCTGGTGGCCATGGGATGAAACTGCAGGTGCCCTTTCAAACTCTTTAGTACCCCCTGCAGGCATAAAATGTACTTCCTCACTAGGGGTGACTGCAAACATATTTGCACAGCAATATGGGCCTGCAGACACAGGTTTTTGCTCCACAACATCGTCTCCCACTGTACCCCACAATCAGGGATAAGACAAATAATTTGTGTCCCAATTTACCACATTGCAGGCTGGGATCTGGTGACTTTCTCTGGTTGCTAAGGGAGATGGCTTTTTCTCAGATGCTCTTTTGTTGGCTCTCCTAAACATGAAGCCGTGTTGCTTTATGCTTGCCATAATCCTCTGTAGGTGATACCGTTGGCTTGCAATTCCTGGGACTGAAATCACCGGCGTTGCTATAGCCGACCACACTCCTCTCAAACTTTGGGTGAGCCTGTTGCTCACTCCTTCTAGAATTTTTCCAGCTTTCTTTATCCAAGATTGCGACTTTATAGCTGTCAGTCACCATCCCGCTATATACTTTTCTGTACTCTTCAGCAATAAGTGGCTGTACTAACTCAGCCCAGCGGTTTCAACTACAGCCCAGAATTCAAAGTCTTCCACATAGCCCACAATAGCATCCTTGGGTGACATAGGACTACAAAAATCTGTGACACAAATTACTTCCTCGTTGCCACCACTTTCGTCTGTGCAGTCTTTGCACTACTACTGTTAGGGGCAAAAGCATGCATTTTTCCTTTAGGTGCAGCAAGTGAAATAAAAAATTGTCTGCAATACTCTCCGGCAGGCTCACATCCTTGATTCATCCTCACAGTCACTCCACAAAACTTTTGTGCCGTTCAGCCAAAAAATGGAACACTGTCTTTTTAAGGCTTGTTTGTTTTCCCTTGCAGGTTCTCCTCAGCTGCACACACAGATTGTGCAGTCTCATGCACCAAAACACAGTTCACTTAACAGCTGAACTCACTTTTATTCAGGGATCTGGATTGTGTCCAAAAGCACTCCTCCGAAATGCTGTTCACCTGGCTGCACTTCCACACACGGCCAACATGACACAAACTTACTGTGGAGCATGGACCCGGATTTCACCGCTTTGTGCCTGCATCTTCCACCACGTGTGGTATGGGGTATTTAGCTCTCGTGATAGATGCGTTTTTAGTTCACACCAGCCAGGATCTCTGTTTGAGGGCATGACAGGCCATGTCTATTTAAAAGAAAGTTCCAAACGACAAAATTCAAAGGTTTTTCACTCGCAGGGGGTTGTCACCATCAACGCTCAGTAACCCTCCTGGCTCTAACGATATCCTAGCCCTCCTGGCTATAATGATCAGTAGCCCTCCTGGCTATAGCGATATCCTAGCCCTCCTGGCTTATCACTGTATCCAGCCCTCCTGGCTGGTAATCGATCCGCTGCAGCGTGATCATGGGTCACACTTGCCTCCTTGCAGATGTGGATGCCCAGACTGCCTCCTACAGCCTTAGACCCCTGGAGACCGCCTGTCTCCCTCTCTGGAGCCGTCTCCCAGTGTGACACAGAACCCTGACTTCTCTTATTAGGCCCCCACCCAGCTGGATAATCAGTGTCCTGGTAGGTAACAAAATCCAGACCCAGGACTGGGGATGTCATTCCACCCGGACTGCTACGAAAACCCCGGGTTCCGGGTCCCAAAACTGACAGTGTGACACAGAACCCTGACTTCTCTTATTAGGCCCCCACCCAGCTGGATAATCAGTGTCCTGGTAGGTAACAAAATCCGGACTAAGGACTGGGGATTTCATCCCACCCGGACTGCTATGAAAACCCCGGCTCTGGGTCCCAAAACTGACTTTTTAAAGAAATCAGGAAACTGGAAAGCCAGTTTACTCCAGATTACAAAGCCCCTGGAGCCCCTCAACCTACCACATTACCACAATAGATATATGATACAAATATCTGTTATAATAAAGGTTGGGTGTAAAGATAAACAAGACAAAAATCCACTATACTAGTGGACAAATGGAACAGAACCCAAACAACCCACATGAGAAAAGTGCTAAAATATGGTATATATAATTATTGAAAAAATGAAGAATTAGTCTTCACTGTTAAATAATATCAAATAATACTCCAAAATCACTTGGTGGTGAAAATGGAAAGAACATCTATGAAGGTACAGCTTCATAGATAGTGGCAATAGAAATTGGTGCAGGTCATTGCAGTCCCTGGCACATCAAAATAGTATCTCTATATTCGGGACCTGAATCGCAACCCAGTTTCATTGGTTACACCAGTGTCATGTGTCATATTGGAATTTGCATCAAACGTCTTATCAAAAATGACACACCAGACTGGCAAAGGGAGGAGTGGTAATATAAAGTATTTCATTTTCATAATAATGGGTAACATCCTACTCAAAGTTGAGACCCAATGGTTTTCTACGCATTAATTTATGGATCCAAAAAACCTCTCGTTTGCAGAGAAGGTGAAACAAGTCGCCCCCTCCCTTATGAACCCTTACTCTTTCAACACACACAAAAGGGTTAACTAGCACAAACAAATTCCCGTTATATTTCAGCTGTACAAGTGTTCTATAAATGTCATCACTACCGGTCTTTGTTGGATTATAACTAAGCAAATTAAATTTTGTGAAACGTGTTAATCTTTCTGCTATCCTGCATTTTTTGTTCTGTTTTGTTCATGGACTTTTTTTAGATGTATTTATTTGGAATTTTACCTGCAATAAAAGTGGATTTCATACCGCACACCTGGAGTGATATCAACCCTCCTTTCTAGTTTGGCTTCCTATGCATTTCACGGACTGGACTTGCACCGAAGGAGTGAGGTAATCATTGCTCTCACCTGGAGCGGTCAAGCTTGGTTTCTGGACTATTCAATCACTCTGTGATCTGACCAGCTTGGTGAGTACTCACACCACACAGGCATAGACTGTGCATTGTATACAAGAGCGTTCATTCGTGGTTGTGGTTTTTGATTCATACCATGTGCAGAACAAATACAGACAATGAGGATACATCTGAGATCAGCCGCACTTTCAGAACTTTTGAGGACAATCCCCTCAGAAACAGTGCAGTGTATGTTTTAAAACAGGGACAGGAGGAGAATTTGGGATCTATTAAATTACTATTCCGCAAGTTGGAGAAAAGTATGATCAAGGAGATTAAATCTTATTGGGAAAAATGACACTAATGTAATATCTGACTATGGAACATGTACCCAGAGGTCTCTGTATTAAAAAATTCCCAACCTTTGATTTGCACAATGAAAATTTAAAGAAACAATGGACAGATACATTAACAGCTTGTTCATTTGATCTCATGAGGATCATCATTGCATCTAAAACAATGGAGCTGGAAAACTGAAAGAGGAGATCACTGTATATCAACAGGAGATTTTGCCTCTGAAGGATGGGTCCCTTTTTTCCGATTTGGATACTAAATTGAGTGAAAAGATCAATAAAGTGGAAAGAGACACCATTGAAGGGAAAAAAAAACCTCCTCCGGGATTAACTGGACTATGAGATGAAAAATGTCTATTTGGAAAAAGAAGGGACATTGGAACAAACATGCAAATCAACATACAAAGAAAAGAGTGAGGTTTTTCTGAAACAGATACCAAATTTGCCAATGGGACATTAGCAGCAACGGCTTCAGATACATCTGGTGATTTACCCAGTACTTCAAAAGCTCCCACTAGATCTAGCACTCAAGTCTGATAAAAAAATGGACAGCAATACAAAAAGAAAAAAATGCAGAAAAAGAAGCAACCTGCTTCAAAAGGACATGGAGAGGAGGGAGAAAACACCGGATATCCTGCCAAAAAAGATACCCATTGAGAACGCAAGTACAGAACAAATAGAGACTTTTTGCTCTGTGATTACTCTATCAAACAGAAGTTTATCTGATAGTGATTTATCTCTACTTTCAAAAGGTTTGGGCTTTTGTCAACATGCAAACTTTAACCCTTTTGATACCATTTTGGATATCAATAAATGTATACTCAATCTTATTATTCAGAGACATTATTTTGATACTGATGATGCTAATATAGATATTGTGGCTAATGAGGGTAGTGACAATGAGGATGTTTCCGGCAAGTTCACTTTTAGAGATCACTGATTTAGAGAATTCAGAGTTAGAGAGTGCTTTCTCCTCTGATCACAATTCAAATACCAGTGTTGTTCATTGAACAACCATACGTGTAACTTCTTTATTTTATCCAGTACAATCTAGGAGACCTGACATGGATAAATTCCAAAAATCGGTGGAGTTAACTATTTTCTCTAGCCTCACAAATGTCTGCTAATAGGCGTATAGAAGGTGATAATTTGAGTGCCAGTGAAAGATATGCTTTAAAATCTTTAATAGAGGATCCTTCAATAGTAATACACAGTACAGATAAAGGGGGGTGGTGCTTATGGATAGGGATGACCATAAAAATGAAGCCTTGAGGCAAATGAATGACACTAACATATACATCACCCTTAAATCCGATCCCACCAAGAAATACAAAAATGTGCTCTCCTTATTGATTCAAGATGGGTTTAGTGTGGGGATTTTTACTACAAAAGAGGTGGAGGTATTTGTTCCAGATTTTCCCATTTTACCCATTTTCCATCATCTCCCCAAAGTTCATAAAAGGACCACCACGGTACAGGGGAGACCAATTGTATCAGGGATAGGTACCCTGAATGAACATTTGGGGGAGTGGATTGATGGACAACTTCAGCCCATTGTTCATACATTACCCAGCTTTCTCAGAGCTACTAATCATCTGTTAGAAATTAAATTTGCGTGGAAGAATGAGTACATCTGGGTCACTTATGATGTTTCCAGTTTGTACTCATCCATACCACACGATTTAGCATTAAAGGCGGTTCTCTTCTGGCTTGAACAATCTATGGACATGTCGAATGAGATAAGATTGTTCATTGTGGAAGCATTAGATTATCTGTTGAAACACAATTATTTTTTGTTTGATGGGGTGTTCTATCTCCAAAGGTGTAGGGCCATGATGGGGGTGAAAATTTCACCCTCATTAGCCAACCTATTTATGGGGTGGTGGGATAGGTCCCACATCTTTGGAGATGGGAACCGCTTCAGAGATCAGATCGTCATGTACTACAGATACATAGACGATTTAATCTTTGTAAGTCACAAAGATCTTGATTTTGACTCTTTTCAAACTTTTTTGAATCAAAACTCCTGCAATTTGCAATTTATTGGATGTAGGGAGGAGTATCACATCAATTTTTTGGATGTACAGCTTGGATGTGAAAAGGAGAAGGTGTCCTGTAGCCTGTACAGAAAACCGATGGCAGGCAATAGTCTTTTACATGCCAGTTCCAGTCATCTCCATCACACATTAAAAAACATTCCTGTAATACAGTTCCTCAGACTGCGGCGCATTTGCAGCAATCAATTAACATTTGAGCAGGAATCGTCCAAGCTGTAAAATCCTTTTTTGGCTAGGGGACATCCAAAGTGATCACTTGATAGAGCGGTCTCCATTGCTTCTAGGAAAAATAGGGGGGACTTCACTTACTAGTTAGACAAAGAAAAAATCAGAAGTGAAGCAACAGGACCAAAACTTGTCCACATTTGGTGTTGGGATATAGCCTGGAATTTAGGGAGATCAAACAGATAATAAACAAACACTTACAAATACTTTTTAATGATCAGATATGTTCCAAACTACTGGATCAAGTGATTGACATGGTTGTTAGGAGAGCAAAGACTCTGGGCAACTATTTGTCCCCCAGTTTTTTTATTCTAAGTGTATCTCTTCCCAGTCTCTAACTTGGCTCCATTGTAAGGGGAATTTTAAATGCGATGCCCGGGACTGTCCTTGCTCTTCCCACATACTGCAGGGTTTTTTGCTGCTCAGTAGATGGCAGACAATATGATATAGATCAATTCTACAATTGTAATACTTATGTGGTGTATGCCATTACCTGTGCAGTATGTTACATGCAGTATGTAGGTAGAATTACCCGTAGGTTGAGAGATCGAGTTTGCGAGCATTTAGCAGACATTAAAGGGAATAAGTTAACAAATGTAGTTTGCCATTTCAATCTCAGTCATGGAGGGGATCTCATACTTGTCCAAGTACAAGTAATTGAAAGAGTAAGGGTTCATAAGAGAGGGGGCGACTTGTTTCGCCTTCTCTGCAAACAAGAGTTTTTTTTATCCATAATGTAAGTAGAAAACCAATGGGTCTCAACTTTGAGTGGGACGTTACCAATTATTATGTAAATTAAATGCTTTATATTACCACTCCTCTCTTTGCCAGTCTGGTGTGTCATTTTTGATGAGACGTGTGATGCAAATTCCACTATGACACATGACACTGGTGTAACCAATGGAACTGGGTTGTGGTTCAGGTCCCGAATATAGTAGTGCTATTTTTATGTGCCAGGGACTCCAATGACATGCACCAATTTCTATTGCCACTATCTATGCAGCTGTTCCTTCATAGATGTTCTTTCCATTTTCACCACCAAGTGATTTTGAGTATTATTTGGTATTATTTAATAGTGAAGAATAATTCTTCATTTTTTCAATAATTATATATACCTGATTTTAGTACTTTTCTCCTGTGGGTTGTTTGGATTCTGCTGCATTTGTCCACTAGTACAGTGGATTTTTGTTTTGTTTATCCTTACACCCAACCTTTATTATAACAGATATTTGTACTATTTATCTATCAATTTACTCATCATCTATTGGTGGTGTGAGGGATTAGCTCTAGTGGGGATCACCTTTCCTGAGAAAAAGGCAGTTGAGACAGCAGTTTCTTAAAATCTGGCTTGCAGCCAGGTTTATTGGAGCAAAGGTTGCATTTTAAAACAAACAAAACACAAAATAAATCCTTGCCATCCAGGCTCTAACTAAACAATTCAGGATAACTCTCTAAGTGGTGTCAGGCTTCTTCCAAACACCCACAAAACAAAGTTAGTGCAAAACTTTCTTTTAGTCCCAAAGCACAAAGCTCTGTGTGTCAGCTCTCTCAGGCTGATCGCTCTCTGAGTCCCAGTGCAGAGCAAAGCCATGCTCTCTTCCTAGTCTATTTAAACAACACCTGTGAATGGACACCAGTGGACCTGAAAATCTGGTCTGGAACCAGGCCTCCCATGGTGGCTGGGAAAGCCCGGGCCGGACTCCACTCTAGTCCAATCCAAGTGAACATATGCGAGGTGACACATAGCGTCCATCTATCATCTCACCTCGCACATCGTCACAGTGGTTTTTGGATTTTATAGTGGTTTTCTCCTACTTGGATGTAAACTGTTTGTCCATGCAAGGAGAAAACGTTTCTATTTTTATTTTTTTCCTATCTTTTTTGTGGTTTATCAAGTTCATTATGATATGGTTATATATTGGTTTTAAGGTGGTGGAATACAGTATTTTTTGTACATCTCTCCATCATGCAGCAGAATACCACACACAAAAGGGCTAACTAGCACAATCAAATTCTGGTTTCAGCTGTTCAAGTGTTCTATAAATGTCTTTGTTGGATTATGGCTAAGCGAATGAAATTTTTTGAGACGTGTTAATCTATCTCCTATCCTGAAATTTTGTTGTTTTGTTCATGGACTTTATTGGATGTAATTATTTTGAATTTTACCTGCAATAAAAGTGGATTCAACCCTCCTTTCTAGTTTGGCTTCCTATGCAGTTCATGGACTGGACATGAACCGAAGGAGTGAGGTAATCATTGCCAGTTACAGGTGGGGGCAGGTGACATTTGTTTGTAATCATTGCTCTCACCTGGAGCGGTCAAGCTTGGTTTCTAGACTATTCAAACTGACTATTTTCTGCATGTAATGTCTAGTTAAGAAATCCCTATTTTTTCTCAGACGTGAAGTAGAAATTAAAAAACAAATAAACATGCATACCTCTATGCTGCAGCACCCGTATCAATCTGCAGCTGTCCTGTGCCAGCTCTAAGACCGATAGGTGAGCAATCATTTGATATCTTGGTCTGCTCACTGGAGAAAAGTGACTGTCGTCAGTCACAGCTAAAAAAATACAAGAAAAGAGGCGCCTCTAAGTGCAGACTTTAAAAACAGTTTATTAAAACCAACGATTGTCAACTCACATGAGACAGAAGATAAAAGGTACATGAGCAGGGCCCCAAAGGGGTAACATCAGCCTGAGACAGAGGAATCTTGAAACGAGGCTTGGCTCTGTGGAAGCTAGAGTCCCAGGATGATGACATCACTGGACAGCGACGTGTTATCCGAGCCGGCGTGCTGCGATTGGTGTGGCAGCAACGCTCCTTTATCAAGTTATAGGTCAGGACCAAAGGGGTTTGTTTTATGTGAAAGGTAAGAGGCGGGGTGGAAACCAATGGTAGAAAAGGGGGAAGGTTTCAAGAATGTAACTAAACAACAGAGGGGTCGGAAGAGGGAAGGAAGGGAGGGAAGAAAAGGAAGTGCGTATATATATATATATATATATATATATATATATATATATATATATATATATATATAGTGCGCATATGACAATATCATTAAAGGACACACCATTGACAGTACACCGATAAATAGTGCTAATAATTATAAAGGAATGTATATCATATGTAACTGAAGGAAAATGCATACCATAACATGAATCAAAATAAAAATATTCTGATGACAATATTGAAAACGTATGATAAATAAAACATGGATACAAATTTATATATAACCTACAAAAATGTATCTAATATAAAGACACAGGGAGATTCTGGTAATTTCATAGATAAACAACAGACATAAATAAGAGAGGTTTAAAATACAAAACCCTACCTACTGAGGGTTATATCAGGCAAGATTTGTGCCTGTGTTCGGTAATATAATACACCACAATATGTGAAAAAAAAATCAACACACTACAGGGGGTCTAGAATGCAAAACCCTACATACTGAGTATTATGTCAGGCAAAATTTGCGCCTGTGAGCGGTAATATAATGCACCACAATATATAAATATTATATATATATATAAAATAAATAAATGAAATAAACACACTACAGGGGGGTCTAAAAATGTTTTAAAAAAATATATTGATATCTGTATGAAAAAGATAGGTGATCAAAACATGAGAACTATACATGAAAAGAAACAGGAAGAAAGTCAAATTACAGTTAAAGAATGGTCGACACCTCAATAGCTACATTAACCACTTGCCGACTGCCAACCGGAGTCTGACGGCGACAAGGTGGCTCGTTATTAACTAGTACTGTGAGTGTGCGCGTGCTGCCGGAGGTGCACTCGCGCACTCACTGTGTCCGGGGGGGGGGGCAGGGAGCAGGTAGGGCGGACTTGATCGCCGTGGGCTACCCACGATAGCCCCCCTGCAGTGAGAGAACGGAGGTCCTTGTATGTAAACACGGATCTCCATTCTCATAGAGGGGGGAAGGGCTGTGATCACAGGCTTCACACTAGTGTCGGGAAGGGGGGAGATACTCTTACCTCTAGGCACAAATGTATGTTCCTGGAGGCA
>BLSH010525240.1:429902-442555 GCA_018402905.1 Glandirana rugosa | reverse complement strand
TGTATAAGAGACAGGTGGTGACACTATATGCGCCCAATACACATCAAAAAAGATTCTTCAGCAGACTTATGAAGGTGGTATCAAAATGTAACTATGGCCAATTATTAATATGTGGAGACTTTAACTCAGTAAACGACCCGGTGATAGACTCCTCCTCCGCTAGTGGAAGGGGGGGCCTCTCGCTGGGCTCCATGTTTCACAGGGAGGGATTGTACGATGTTTGGAGGTGTCAGCATGCGCTTGAAAGGGACTACACGTTCTTCTCCTCCAGACACCGCTCATACTCCCGCATTGACATGATATTAACAGACTTGGGTTTACTACAAAAACATCCTCTTCCAAGATACTAGATATCACATGGTCAGATCACGCGGCAATACTAGTATCCCTGAACAAATCCTACTGTTCAAGCACCACAAGGTTATGGAGGTGTAATATTAAAACTCTACAGACTTCTGGCCTTAAAAGCCAATTATCCCAGCATCTCCGGGAATTTTTCCAAATTAATGAACAATCAGTAAGCAGCCCTTGGACCCTGTGGAACGCCCATAAGGCATTCATCAGGGGTATTTGTATTCAACAAAACTCGAGACAAAAAAAAGAATATACCTCAAAATTAAATAACCTTGTAAAAGAAATTTATTCTTTAGAATCCCAAAACAAGCGAGACCCTCAATATGGAAGGTCGGACAAAATTATTAATTTGAGACACGCTCTACGAGCACTGCTCCTAGAACAATCAGACCACCACTTAAAAAAACTCAAACTCACCTACTACTCCCAAGCCAACAAAATGGGGAAATACCTGGCAAATAGAATAAAACTCAAACAAGCAAAGGAAAGAATCAAATTCCTAATACATCCCACCCATAAACATAAAATCACGCACCCCCAAGACATAGCAAATGAATTTGCGAGATACTACGGAGACCTCTACAATCTCAGAGAGGATAAAAAGACCACCCAACCATCACCTCAGCACATCCAAGCATTCCTAGATAAAATAAAACTACCAAAACTAACAGTAGAACAAAACCAAGCATTAAATACACCCTTCACTCCACACAAAATTTCTAAAATTATCAAATCCCTCCCAAATGGAAAGTCCCCTGGACCAGATGGTATGCCCAATGTATATTATAAAATACACCACGAATCTCTGACACCCCTCTTTTCTAAAGTCTTCAGTCCAGCAGCAGATTCATCTCTCTCCTCCCGGAGATGCTGAAAGCATATGTAATCACACTCCCTAAACCAGGGAAAGAACCCGACACACCCTCCAATTTCCGTCCGATCTCACTCCTAAATTGCGATGTGAAAATTTACGCTAAACTATTAGCAAAAAGACTGATGCTCATGTTGCCGCACTTGATCAAAAAAGACCAAACAGGATTTATAACTGGGCATCAAACTTCTGATGCCACCAGAAGGGTGATAAATGTTATTAATATGGCTGAACGAACTAGAACGCCTTCTCTGCTTCTTGCACTGGATGCAGAGAAGGCGTTCAATAGGGTTCATTGGGGGTATATGTCACAGGTATTAACTAAGTTTGGTTTTGAGGGATTCATTAAGTCTGCAATCTTTTCCCTGTATTCAAACCCCTCAGCACAGGTCTACACTTCTGGCACACTATCAGATCCCTTCATTATAACAAATGGCACTAGAGAGGGATGCCCCCTTTCGCCGTCCATCTTTAACCTAATAATAGAGCCCTTGGCAGAATCCATTAGGTCGCATAATTCAATTGAAGGATTCAAAACACACAACCTCCATCATAAGATCAACCTGTTCGCAGATGACATCATCTTGATGCTCAAAAACCCCCAACCATCTATATTAAAAGCACACCAAATTTTGTAACAATTCAGTGAAGTATCTTATTATAAGGTCAACACATCCAAATCAATAATACTAGACCTTGGCATACAACCCAAGGTCAAACAATCCATCCAATCACTACTCCCTTACCCTTGGAGCAAGGAGGGGATAAAATACCTAGGAATAACTCTAACATCCAAAACATCCCAGCTAATCAAGCTATATCTACCCCCACTAATTTCCAAAATATCATCTGAAATGGATAGAATATCCAAAATAGAACTCTCTTGGGGAGGTAGGATTGCCTCCTTCAAGATGAACATTTTTCCACAGCTATTATACATTTTTCGCAACCTCCCCATCATAGTCCCACAAAAATACTTCTCCAAAATCACTAGTGGTTTATCATAGTAGATCATTGGAGCCCTTGGAAACAGTCCTCCATACCACTCACCTCAAAATCCACGCTGATAGCATGGAGATCCTTAGACCACAAAATCAACGCTCATGATATCTCCCAATCAACCAGCCCCCCACTTAAAATATTGAGTAGCATAATCCCCATACTAAACACTTCTCATTGCGTATCTAAAGGGCTAACACAAATTCAACAGTTTTACGACAACTACACCCTAAAAACAACTAATTCAATAATAGAAGAATACCACTTACCCCCCACAGAATCATTCACCATTTCTAGAATCCAAAACTACTTACTCAAACATCCCTGGAGGAACATTAAAATCAACACTAAACTATGGAACTACCTCCACTCCTATGTTAATCTAAAAAAGGATATTTACACAATTTATAAAATCCTCCAAAACAATGAAACCCCTCTTAAAACACCAGTGATGCATAGGTGGGAAAAAGACCTCAAACAAACTTTCACACTCAACTCTTGGGACAAAGCCATACAATCCATACGCACCGCTTCACACAGTGAGGCACATTGGGAAATGTCCCTCAAACTTTGGAACAGATGGCACTACACCCCCTTCAGATTAGCCAAATTCTATCTGGATATTTCCCCTAATTGCTGGAGAAACTGTGGCCAAACAGGAAACTTAGTGCATATTTTGTGGGATTGCCCAGCGCTCACGAGTTTCTGGACACAAATCTTCCATCTTCTAGCTAGATGCACTGTTTTTTTTGTGGCTCCAAACCCAGGCTTAGCTATACTGAACCTGGGGGTGGACTTATACCCCAAGGAACATAGGCAGGTGGTGACCCATATACTAATATCAGCTAGATCTTTAATCCTTCAGAAATGGAAATCCATTCAGGCCCCAAATATATCAGAGGTCAAAGCACTGGTTGAAACCAACAGGTCACTTGAAAGAGCAATAGCAACTAACTGATTAACACTAGATAAATTCCAAAATGCATGGAAGATATGGGTATGACATCGAATTAACATACAAGAATCAAGAAAAGTCATGGCAGCTAGGTATAGCAGAAGTGCGGGTACAACACAGTATAGTATATTGCAGTTACTGTTTCGTATATGGTTATAATAAAGGCACCATAAAGCACATATCTATTGAACACTGATAACTTCCCTTCATAGCTTGTTACAGCTTTCAATCGTCACTCACCAATCATGCAACTTTTGACTTGTGTAATATGATAATTGTATGTCATTGAATATGCATTGTGCCTTAATTGTACTTTATCCTGTTATGAAACCAATAAAAATATTGTTCAAAAAAAAAAAAATGTCTAACAATGCAAGACTGAACAACAATTAAATATTTCAATAATAGAATAGAATAGAACCAAAAACAAAACATAGAAAAGTCAAATGTGTGTTACAGAGCACAATAACATTATGTACTGTATGTATATGAATGACAAATGGCTTAAAGGTTTGCGTGTTATACATCTGGAGACCAGGAACTCAGAATTTGGTCATGCACTTTCCAGTTATGAGGTGGGTGAGAATAGGGCAGAGTATTCTGTGATTGAGGGGGCATACTCTGAGAATGAGTGGGCACATTCTGGGAAAAAGGGGGCATAGACTGAGAATGGGTGTGAATATTCTGGGAAAGAGGGGGCATACAGTATTCTTATGAGGTATATTAGTTTGCCAGTTCTGGGCAGGCATTAGTGGCTGCCGAGAATGTGGTGAATTGTACCCGATAATATTGCTGTTATATGTTGCTTGTTCCCTTTGCTCTGTGGTTAAAAGTTTATAGATTTGTGGATCAATTATGTCCCATTGCTGAGGGACCATATTGTGCAGCTTGTGTGCAATATGTTTTGAAAAAGGTGTCACATTCATCCTCTTTTTAGACTAGTGCAGCAGATGCATTTCTAAAAAAAGTTGCTGTATCATAATCAGTTGTAGCGCCCTTGACCATAGGTAGGTGCTTAGAGAGAGATTTTTGTGTTTGATGAGGTAAATTTAGTCAGGCCTGACTGTTTTGATTCTGGGTCGGGTGGTGGCAAAGGGAGTGACTGCAGGTAGTGAGACCCCGGTAACCCCTCCTTTCTGGTTCAGAAAATTCTGGAAGAAAGGGTGGAGAAGAGGAGGTGAAGCTACCTGAGGTATGTTAAGGAGATCTGGCCAATCCCCAACTTGGATTGGCGGTGGGCAGGCCTCCTTAAAAACCTGGGGTCATCCCAGTCTGGGAGGAGAGTTTGGATGGAGGAGATGGAGATGTAATAGTGCGGAGGCTGTCAGGGCCTCGGGGAGCCCTCAGTCTGGGGGGGGGGGTGACCTTGGCCTGGGAGAGCTCAGGTGCAGCCAAGAGCAGACCGTGAGATCCTGGAGGAGAGGCACAGGAGAGAACAGGAAAGGACAGCAGGAGAGAGCACTATTTGAGAGATCTCCAGGAGAGGAACTACAGGTGAAAGGCGTTGTTGAGTGATGCACTCCCTGGAAAGCTGGAAGAGGTACACTGGAGTGGATTGGGGTGAGAGACAGTCTGAGAAGGGTGCAAAAGCCAGTTGGGACTGTGGTGTCACTGTGGCAGTGGAGAGGGCCGTTGCAGCCAGGAGGGCTGGCAGGGCCTGGAAGAAGATGGGGTGGGAGCAGTAGTCCATCAGTCTAGCTAGCACCTTATGTACTTTGCTACACTTTGGGGGCCTGCATTCCTTGCCTGTAATGGGCGGTTTGGAGGCTGTGCTAAAACTACAGCAGGCCTCACCATGTGCTAGCTAGGCCTTGGAAACCAAGTTTGTGCAGGAGAGTAGAACAGGAGTCATTGAGAAGCAAGTCTGTGCTGGAGGAAGAGAAGGAGTGTATATACAGGATGTGTATATAGATGTCCATTTCAAGTTGGAATCAATCCATTGGGCATCCCATAATATCCCAATCCCTATCCAAGTTCAATTCCCTAATGAAAAAAAAACAAAAACAAAGTGCAGGCCTGTTTCGTCACTCCGGTTGGAAGGAAAAGTGTGATTGAGGGCAATGTGAGGGGTGGGATGACTACATTCAGCAACCCCCAAGGTGGCAATGGCTACACAGTGAATTTTCTCTTTTTTCACGTTTATTGCCACTGCTGGGGCTGTTCTTTCTTGTTGCTCTGGACTTTGAGATTCCTAGTGAAGAAGCAATGAAAATATGTTTTATTTGAAACACCCAACAAAGCATGAATTACAATATATGTTTTTTTCTATTACAGTTTCCAACCAGCTCTCAAATATGGCTGCGGAGCGGACCAACAAAAAATGACATGACCTCTGGAACTTTCCCAACTGTGGAGGCACCATAGATGGAAAACATGTGCGCATCACACCATTTTCACATTTGGGATCATATTATAACTACAAATGCTTTTTCAGCATTGTTCTGTTAGTCATTGTAAATGCCATGTATGAATTTCTCCTTACCTTGTCATCTGTAAAAATGGCAAGAATTCAGATGGAGGGGTCATGGAACATATTGAATTCCTAAAAAGACTAAAGGAAGGAGTTTTAAATCTCCAAACATCAGTAGAGACAGTTGAAGGACTGAATTTTGTCTTTGTAGGAGATGATACATTTTCTTTGCATGATCATGTTTTGAAACCATTCCCATGGAGAAATGTGACACATTGGCAAAATGTCTTCAACTACTGGCTGTCATGAGCAAGGCGACTGGTTAAAAACGCATTTGGGATCATGGCCGCCAGATGCTTCTGCATTTTCCACCAAGTCCAGACCTAAATCCAATTGAGAATCTGTGGCAAGACTTGAAAACTGCTGTTCACAGATGTACTCCATCCAATATGACAGAGCTTGAGCTATTTTGCAAAGAAGAATGGGCAAAAATGTCACTCTCTAGATGTGCAAAGTTGGTAGAGACTAGGGATGGGCCGAACTGACCCTTATTCGGTTCACACCAGAACTTTTGAACACCGTAAAAGTTCGGACCCGAATAACGAACCCCATTAAAGTCAATGGGACCCAAATGCCAAAAATTAAAAGTGCCCATTTTGAAGGCTTATATGCAAGTAATTGGGCATACAATTGTTATAGGGGTCTGGGTCCTGCCCTGGGGGGGGGCATGTATCAATGAAAAAAAGTTTGTGAAAAACTTCATTTTTAAATGAGCAGCAATTTTTGATTTTTAAAGTGAAAGCATAAAAATGAAAAATTCCTTCCAGTATAGTGCCTGGGGGGGGGTCCCCTAGTCTACCTGTAAAGTGGCAGATCTGTACCATGTCTAGAATCTGCTACAGCAATAATTGCAATTATAAAGCCAAAAAAATGACATTTTCCCTGCAAGCTGCCTTTATTTTGCTCAGCAACAGCTGGGGAGCCAGTGTGTATGATGAGGCCACAATGTAGTGCACTGGGAAAAAGATTAGATATTTTTTAGATAAATTCTGGTGTCACCTTGGCTTTGGATAGAAGTAACGGGTGGTTTAATTGGACTTTGGGTGTCGGTTGTGCCTTCACACCATAAACCTACAGATGTGCTCTTCATGAAGGCAAGAATTGGCCTTTATGTAAAAAAATTGCAATGATATGTACCTGTCAAACAGGTGCAGAAAAATTGGTCTTTGGGTGTTGGTGGTGCCTTCCCACCGTAACCCTTTGTGCCCCTTTTGTGTGGCTTTTAGGTGCTGGTGTGGCTGCAGGAGTGTTAGGAGTGGTTAAATGACTTGTTAAGCATGTGGTACCCAAATGGCTGGTGTTTTTGCCACGTTTGATGTGCCTGAGACACAGTTTGCAGATAGCAACAGTGCGATCTGCTGTAGATGTGCTGGACAGCTGAGCTTTGGGAAGTGGGCTGGGAGATAATAGCTCCAGAATGTAATGGGATAGGGTGGTTGCTCTCCGCTCTTTCTTGATGTCGGCCTCCTTGGGGTTGTGCCGCCTCACCTTCAGTTTCCTCCTCTGCTCTATCTGGCATCCAAGTTGCATCAGCGACATCATCATCATCATCATCTCCATCTCCTCCATCTTCATCATTATCATTACCACTGGAGACAACTTGGCAATACGCTGTGGCTGGGGGAACATGAATGACAATTTGTCTACCAGCATTCTCCCTTCTCTCTAGGCTCATGTTGCTGTCATCCTCAACCTCAGAACCAACATCTGAATCCAGTAATGGCTGGGCATCATCAAGGAGCAAGTGACTGACGCTGTGGTCATATAACTCAGCTGACTTCCCGGCAGGAATAGATGTGGACAAGGAGGCAGGTTTATCCACTCTGGCAACTGCAGGGGACTGCACACTTGTCTCTGCTTGCGTGACAGAGGATGAGGAGAATGAGGAAGGTTTAGTAAGCCAGTCCACCACCTATGGACACATTTGTTTCTGGACCCTTTACAGTGCCAAGGGAACATCTGCCTCTCCTTGTTGTCATCACAGACATTATTGGGAGGGAGGGAGCGGTGCTTTTTAGTAAATGTAAAGAAGAAGTGAAAATCTGTACGTAGATGCACTTTAATCAATGTAAAGTGGTGTTTGGTGCACTTTAATTTGCGTACTCACACTACACAGTCACACTTCACGGATACACTATAATATACTGCAATATAATGCATAAAATGTACAGTGATGCACAGAACTATATGGCATTAAACTGGCCATAATGCACACAGAAGAAAATGGCGTCAAACTGACAGTAACACACACAGAAGTAAATGGCATTAAACTTGCAGTAACGCACAAAAATATATGGCATTAAACTGGCAGTAACGCACACACAAGTAAATGGCATTAAACTGGCAGTAACTCACACAGAACTATATAGTGTTAAACTGGCAGTAATGCACAAAGAACTATATGGCGCTAAACTGGCAGTAACGCACACAGAAGTAAATGGGGTTAAACGTGCACTAACGCGCACAGATCTATATGGCATTAAACTGGCAGTAACACACACAGAACTATAGGGCATTAAACTTGCAGTAACGCACACAGAAGTAAATGGGGTTAAACTTGCACTAATGCGCACAGAACTATATGGCATTAAACTGGCAGTAACGCACACAAACTATAAATATGGTGTTAAGCTGGCAGTAACGCACATAAAAGTAATGGCATTAAACTGGCAGTAACGCACACAGAACTATATGGCGTTAAACTGGCAGTAACGCACATAAAAGTAATGGCATTACACTGGCAGTAACGCACACAGAACTATATGGCATTAAACTGGCAGTAACACACACATAGCTATATGGCATTAAACTGGCAGTAACGCACACCGAAGTAAATGGCATTAAACTTGATTGATTGCAGCAACGCAATCAAATAGACCGTGTTCAACCGTCACTATACTAACGTTATCTGAACTGTCCCTACTCTAGCTATACACTAATGTAAAGATTAGTGACACAGTCTCACTACACTACACTGATGCTATCTGAACTGTCCCTACTCTAGCTTTATACACTAATGTAAAGATTAGTAACATGGTCTCACTACACTACACTGAAGCTATCTGAGCTGTCCCTACTCTAGCTGCACATTATGCAAAGCTGAATGATAGTCCTCCTCATTACACTCACACTATCCCTAGACTGACACTAAACTAATATTCTACACCAACAATTGAAGCACAATAGCACAGTAAAGAACACTAACTAATAGCACTGAACAGAACCCTGTTCTATCTCTCTCCGGCCAAAATCACACTGAAAATGGCTGTCATTGAAAGAATACTTTTATACTGTGGGACGGGAATGAGCCATGATTGGATAAAGTCATGATGACAGTGTCCAATCATGACTCTGACAGTGCTCTGTGCCCCGATTGGCTGAAGCTTTCACTGCTTCAGCCTATCAGGGCTTGCAATGAACTGTTCAGCGCCGCAATGCATTGTGATCGGTTCGGGGGGCCAAACAAACGGTCGAACAACCCGTTTGTTTGGCTGTTCGACGAATGACCAAGCAACGAAAGTTTGGCCCGAACTTATGCTCAGGCCGATCCGTTTGCCCATCCCTAATAGAGACATCCCCAAAAAGACTTACAGCTGTAATTGCAGCAAAAGGTGGTTCTACAAAGTATTGACTCAGGGGGGGGCTAAATACAAATTCACGCCCCACTTTTAATTTATTTATTTTAAAAAATTGAAAACCATTTATCATTCCTTTCACTTCACAATCATGTGCCACTTTGAGTTGGTCTATCACATAAAATCCCAATAAAATACATTTATGTTTTTGGTTGTAACATGACAAAATGTGGAAAATTTCAAGGGGTAATAATATTTTTTCAAGGCACTGTAGATATCAGTGAAATGTAAGTTGCTATTCTTTGACAGTAATTTAAAATATTTTTTTTTTTTGGTGCATATTGTAATACAGTACATTGCAATACATCATGGTTTATTAAACTTACCTGTGTCTGTTATTTCGTCTAGTAATTCCACCTGTGATGAAGGTGACAATGACAGGTTTGATGTGTCTTCTGAGGTACCTGGTTGCAAAGTGCATTGTGACTCTCTGGGAACATCTGAGTCAGCTAGGAAAAGCAGGCTATTAAAATACCACAGCCGGGGAACATAAACCTCATCTGCCCTTGCACCAGATTTCTTGAAAGCCTCTATTTTATGGCACTCCTTTTTAACCATTGAATGAAGGTTGGATAATCTTGTTATTTACATACACTTCATCAGCAACTGGGCATAATTGTGCCAACTTTTTGTATGTCTCATCATACTTCAATCAATTTGAATAATCCTTTGAGTTAAAGTGTTACTAAACCCAGGACCCTGCATTCACTAGATCTGGTCTCCCACAGTACACAGAACATGGAAATGCCATTATTTTAGTAAATAGAACCTGCTAAATATCTTTTCTCATCAGCAGTACATAGCAATCTTGTGACTTCTATCAGTGTCTGGTTAAAGCTTGTCGGAGGATTTTTAATTTTCCTCTGACTGTCCTATGAGGCTGCATGACCCCTGACCCTCTTTCTGGACAGTGCAGATTGGCCCTGTGTCGATCACATGCACCCCCCAAAAAAAAACTCTCTAGCAATACATACCAAACTGAGCATGTGCAGAGTGCCCCATGGCTCTGTACTATCAGGAGATGGATTGGGGACTGTGGAAGAAGGGGAGGATCAGAGAAGACAGGATAAAATAACCTTTTTTTACACAATGCGCAGGATTAATCCCTCAGGTTCCACAGTGAGTAAAACTAGCATTCTTTACTGCATATACAGACTGATTTTACTGTTGTGAGTTTAGTAACACTTTAACCTTCTATAGGTATGGTATTTCTCTGTAAATATCTATAAACTGCGGTAAAAATTCAGTAGAGTTGAATTTCCGTGCCATAGCTGAATTCCAAAGTAAATCATATTCGAAAATACACATAACAAGGTATATTTAATATCATAACACAAAAGTAAACTTCAGATATGAGGGGGTTTGTTTTCAATGCTAGTAAAGTGAGACAGAATAATGCAGATGTTGAGGCCTTTGATAGCATAAGAAGTACACACACTTGTATACATAAACTCACCTGTGTGGTAAAAATGACTCACAATGCTTTCCTATGAAATGCTGTTCTCCCAATGAAATTTCGTTCCCCTGTATGAAAATTTGTTTTGTCTGAAATGTCATTTTGTGTGGCCACCTTCCTACAGTACAATCCCTGCCTCTTCGGCTTGGCATCATTTGTGGGGACAAGATGGCGGATGAAGGAGATGTGCGGTGTCAGCAGTGAGAGTGTGGCCAAGGAGAAGGAGGGGGACAGTAGCCAGAGCCGCAAGAATGAAAAAGCAGTCAATATGTTCTTCCAGGAAATGGTGGCAAACCGCGTCAGAAAAGATTACAATTGTAAAGAACATCTCTACCGAAAAAAACAAACAGAGGAAAGACGCTATTATGGAAAAGGTAATTAGGGTATTATGGTGAAGACATGCTGTGTACCAAAGATCAACTACAAAAGCAATGGTCTGATGTGAAGTTGAGGGAGTGCAAGCAGCTGAAGAAGATCCAGAAAGTGATCCAAAAAAGTAAGTTATTATTGCCATATTTTTCTTTTTACTGCTTTATAGTTTACTTCTGTTCTGCATCTGTTCTGATTTCAATCCACATGTGCCATGTGCCTGTATCTATCTTTTAACTTTGCTGCTTTCAGTCTACATCTGCTATATCTCTGCATCTTTTTTTGGCTGCTTTATTCTGCTTGTGCTATACACCTATGTCTATGATCAGTGCTAATAATATAAATCACAATGTACTACAGACACTGGCTGGGAAGTTGTTAGCATTTGGGGTAATCAGAGGGTTAACTGTTTGCTCATATATGCTGCCCTCATTCAATATATGTAATGTATCTGCAAGTATATTTTATAATATTGGTAGCTTGATTTTCATACAATGCAGAAACTGCACTTCACACAAACAATAGAATGCAGCCAGAAACACAACAAGAAAACTACTGTACACACGAACATACGGCGCTGTCAGCTAACCAAAACATTGGGCTGATTTAACTTTTTTCACTCATGGAGGAAATGTTTGTTATTTTTTTAAGTTTTATCTTGATTATGGCAATGTTCCTTCCTGACATTGATAGGTATTAGATCTACAGTTGCAAGAAAAAGTATGTGAACCCTTTGGAATGATATGGATTTCTGCACAAATTGGTCATAAAATGTGATCTGATCTTCATCTAAGTCACAACAATAGACAATCACAGTCTGCTTAAACTAATAACACACAAAGAATTAAATGTTACCATGTTTTTATTGAACACACTATGTAAACATTCACAGTACAGGTGGAAAAAGTATGTGAGCCCTTGGATTTAATAACTGGTTGAACCTTCTTTGGCAGCAATAACTTCAACCAAACATTTCCTGTAGTTGCATATCAGACGTGCACAACGGTCAGTAGTAATTCTTGACCATTCCTCTTTACAGAACTGTTTCAGTTGAGCAATATTCTTGGGATGTCTGGTGTGAATCGCTTTCTTGAGGTCATGCCACAGCATCTCAATCGGGTTGAGGTCAGGACTCTGACTGGGCCACTCCAGAAGGCATATTTTCTTCTGTTTAAGCCATTCTGTTGTTGATTTACTTCTATGCTTTGGGTCGTTGTCCTGTTGCAACACCCATCTTCTGTTGAGCTTCAGCTGATGGACAGATGGCCTTAAGTTCTCCTGCAAAACGTCTTGATAAAGTTGGGAATTAATTTTTCCTTCGATGATAGCAATCCGTCCAGGCCCTGACGCAGCAAAGCAGCCCCAAACCATGATGCCCCCACCACCATACTTCACAGTTGGGATGAGGTTTTGATGTTGATGTGCTGTGCCTCTTTCTCCACACATAGTGTTGTGTGTTTCTTCCAAACAACTCAACTTTGGTTTCATCTGCCCACAGAATATTTTGCCAGTACTGCTGTGGAACATCCAGGTGCTCTTGTGCA
>BLSH010525240.1:417176-429892 GCA_018402905.1 Glandirana rugosa | reverse complement strand
TCTGCACAAATTGGTCATAAAATGTGATCTGATCTTCATCTAAGTCACAACAATAGACAATCACAGTCTGCTTAAACTAATAACACACAAAGAATTAAATGTTACCATGTTTTTATTGAACACACTATGTAAACATTCACAGTACAGGTGGAAAAAGTATGTGAGCCCTTGGATTTAATAACTGGTTGAACCTTCTTTGGCAGCAATAACTTCAACCAAACATTTCCTGTAGTTGCATATCAGACGTGCACAACGGTCAGTAGTAATTCTTGACCATTCCTCTTTACAGAACTGTTTCAGTTGAGCAATATTCTTGGGATGTCTGGTGTGAATCGCTTTCTTGAGGTCATGCCACAGCATCTCAATCGGGTTGAGGTCAGGACTCTGACTGGGCCACTCCAGAAGGCATATTTTCTTCTGTTTAAGCCATTCTGTTGTTGATTTACTTCTATGTTTTGGGTCGTTGTCCTGTTGCAACACCCATCTTCTGTTGAGCTTCAGCTGCTGGACAGATGGCCTTAAGTTCTCCTGCAAAATGTCTTGATAAACTTGGGAATTCATTTTTCCTTCGATGATAGCAATCCATCCAGGCCCTGACACAGCAAAGCAGCCCCAAACCATGATGCCCCCACCACCTGATGTTGGTGTGCTGTGCCTCTTTTTCTCCACACATAGTGTTGTGTTTTTCTTCCAAACAACTCAACTTTGGTTTCATGTGTCCCCAGAATATTTTGCCAGTACTGCTGTGGAACATCCAGGTGCTCTTGTGCAAACTGTAAACGTGCAGCATTTTTTCTTTTGGACAGCAGTGGCTTCCTCTGTGGTATCCTCCCATGAAATCCATTCTTGTTTAGTGTTTTATGTATCTTAGATTCCCTAACAGTGATGTTAGCATATGCCAGAGGCTTTTTTAAGTCTTTAGCTGACACTCTAGGATTCTTCTTCACGTCATTGAGCAGTCTGTGCTGTGCTCTTGCAGTCATCTTTACAGGACGGCCACTCCTAGGGAGAGTAGCAGCAGTGCTGAACTTTCTCCATTCATAGACAATTTGTCTTACCGTGGACTGATGACCAGCAAGGCGTTTGGAGATACTTTTATAACCCTTTCCAGCTTTATGCAAGTCAACAATTCTTAATCGTAGGTGTTCTGAGAGCTCTTTTGTGCGAGGCATCATTCACATCAGGCAATGCTTCATGTGAAAAGCAAACCCAGAACTGGTGTGTGTTTTTTATAGGGCAGGGCAGCTGTAATTAACACCTCCAATCTCATCTTATTGATTGGACTCCAGTTGGCTGACACCTCACTCCAATTAGCTCTTGGAGATGTCATTAGTCTAGGGGTTCACATACTTTTTCCACCTGCACTGTGAATGTTTACATGGTGTGTTCATGAAAAACATGGTAACATTTAATTCTGTGTGTGTTATTAGTTTAAGCAGACTGTGATTGTCTATTGCTGTGACTTACTTGAAGATCATATCACATTTTATGACCAATTTGTGCAGAAATCCATATCATTCCAAAGGGTTCACATACTTTTTCTTGCAACTGTATGTAAGAATTTATTGTGATTTGTAAATGTATGCATTTTTTTCATACAACAGGAGAACAACTGAAGACGCATGGTGGTGAGAAAAAGGCTGCTGAGGATGTTGCTACACAGCTCCAAGATGAGCCAAAAGTCACTGAGGCTCATGAGAGATTGTGATTAACCTCATCCCAGTGTCAGAAGAGGAAGTCGTCAACAGCACCAGCACAGGTAATTACCTTTACATGCTGTGACGGTATGCGAGGCAAAGTGGTAGACGGACGCTACCTGTCACCTCATATGCGTTCATTTGGACTGGATTAAACAGAGTCAAGTCCTGATTTCACCAGCCACCATGGCAGGGTTAGTTCCAGTTCGGAGTTTGTGGTCCACTGGAGTCCAACAGCAGTTGGCTTAAATAATCAGGAATAGATCTCACTAGAGCTCTGACCTGGAACTTAGAGAGGGATCTGAGGGAGCTCTGTGTCTGTTTGGACTTTAAAAGACAAGGTTTGCATTTTGGCTTATGTTTTGTGGGTGTCGGGGCCAGCCCCACACCGTATAGTGAGGAAACTATACTGTTTAGTTTAGCGCCAGACGGCAAGGACTTATTTTCTGTTTGGTTTGTTTTTAACCTGCAAACCTTTTACCAATAAACCTGGCAAGCCACCAGATTTGAAAGAAAGCTGGTTTTACGTTGACTCTTTTCCTCAGGAAAGATGATCCCCACTAGCTAATCTCCCACACATGGTGGATTCAGCGGGCATCTTCTCAAAATGGAGAAGAAGGCAACAGAAGGTCTTGCTACAGACGACTGCGGCCCAGCAGGAAACCAACCTCCAAGTCATCCAAGCTGCTGCAGCACAGCAGGAGGAGAGTCGCTGACAGCATGAGACTCAGCGGGAGGAGAGTCGCCAGGCCATTGCAGCACAGCAGGACGCTAATCGCCCGGCCACCGCAGCACAACAGGAGACAAATTGCCAATTTGCAGAGGCCCTCTGGAATTAAAGAAGGGGCCCGCACCTCCGGTGACAGTGGAACCAAAAGTACACACCTCTTACCACATGCCGAAGATGGCACCTGCGGATGACGTGGAGGCTTATCTCACGTCTTGAAAGGGTCGCTCTTTGCAAAGGATAGCCAAAAGAACAGTGGGCGGGACTGTTAGCACCATTCTTGACCAGTGAACCTCAAAAAGCCTACGACTATGAGACCCTAAAGGCAGAGACACTTGCATGCCTAGGGGTCACCATGGCAGTCTGGGCTCAACGGGTGCATCAGTGGACCTACCACACCAACAAGCCACCCCACTCACAGATGTTTGACTTGGTCCACCTCACCAGGAAGTGCCTACAACAGAAGACTTTGCCAGGTCCCCAGATTGTGGAGCACGTGGTCATGGACCGCTATCTAGGTGCGCTCCCTGCTGCTTTGAGGAAACGGGTCAGTCATTGGGACCCCAAAACTGCCTACCAACTCATGGACCTCGTGGAGAGATACAATGCTGCTGAGGACTTGTTGCACCCATCTGTACCCCACTCCAATGTATTTAGGAGTGAAAGATCGCCCGGCGGACCCGGTAAGACTGTTCCAGGGTTCAGGGGCATGGGGAAGTTTGATAAGACTGCTACGACTAAAGAGACTTGGGGCTATAGACCTGGAGACTGGCCAAAGAAGCCAGGAAGGTCTTGGGTACCCTTGAGAGGACTGGGCATAGAGCACATCCAGTGCTACTGATGCCATGCATTGAGCCATATTGCAGCCAATTGTCCCCTGAATGATGAACTCGTGCAATGCGATTATACTTATGTGAATAGACCCGTTTCTCTTTTTGCACAGGTCATATATATAGCATCATGTTCAAGTCGCATGGAGAAGCAAATGTGTGTGATTTTTGTTGATGGGAAACCAGTCACTGCACTGCTTGACTCTGGTACTGTGGTAACATTGGTAAAAAGCAATTGTATAACTCCTACAAGGTTACACCCTAGCACTGTTGGGGTCATTTTCATCCATGGGGACACTCATGACTACCAGATGGCGGTGGTTGTGATCGACACCCCTTGGGGCAGTGTGACTAATTCAGTGGGGGTGGTACCTTCACTGCTTTATGACGCCCTAGTTGGCAGGGATTTTCCCCATTTTTGGAGGTTATGGGAAGGCACAGGGAGTCTGAAGGATAGCACTCCACTTACTGTGGAAGCTCGAGAACTCTCAACAGACCCTTTTTGAAAGATGGAAGGGGAAACTGGTGGCAGGACTGAGGAGGGAGGAGACTCTCTTCCTTTTCCTGTACTGGCTGGGGAGCCGGAGGGGCTGGAAGATAGCTCCCAGCTGGGGGCTAGTGACCCAGAAAATGTCTCTGACCCTGACCGTGGGAGTGAACAGAATATAGTACCTGACTTAGAGGTCCGGAGAGAGGACTTCTGTACAGAGCAACTACGGGATGTCTCCTTAGAACAAGAAAATATGTGAAGGTGATGGACTGGGAAGCTGCGGATCCTAATTGAGGGGTGTCTTTTCCCTATATGGCTCTTAAAAATAATTTGTTGTATCAGGTGGTGAAATGTAGGGAGGATGAGGTGGAACAGTTAGTGGTTCCCAAACCCTTTCACAGGGTGGTGCTAGATCTGGCCCATGGACAAGTAATGGGGGGACATCTGGGTATTATAAGACCAGGGAAAGAATAACCCAGAGATTCTTCTGGCCTGGGTTGCATGCAGATGTCAGAAAGTATTGTGAACCCTGCCCTGAGTGTCAACTCTCTGCGCCCTCACCCCATTTTCGTAGTCCACTTGTTCCACTGCCCATAATTGAAGCGTCTTTCGAAAGAATTGGCATGGATCTCATGGGGCCCATAGTAAAGTCTGCCCGGGGACACATCCTGGTAATACTAGATTACGCAACCCGCTATCCAGAAGCCATACCCTTGCGGAACACCTCCACTAAGACTATTGCCAGGAAGTTGGTCCAGGTGTTTAGTCGGGTGGGGATCCCTAAAGAGGTCTTAACGGATCAGGGCACCCCGTTTATGTCCCATGTAACCAAGGAATTGTGCAGGTTGTATAAAATCTCCCATCTCCGTACCTCAGTCTACCACCTCCAAATGGATGGACTTGTGGAGAGGTTTAATAAAATGCTCAAAAGCATGATGAAAAAGGTAGTGGAAAAAGATGGGAGAGATTGGGATATGCTACTGCCGTATCTCATGTTTTCCGTATGAGAAGTATACGGGGTATTCCCCCTTCGAACTCTTGTATGGTAAACATCCCAGGAGGCTGCTAGATGTTGAAAAAGAGATGTTGGAAGGAGAGGCCACCCCATATAGGAGCATCATCGAGCATATTTTGTTGATGCAGGATCGAATCACAGCAATCCTGCCCCTGGTGCGAGGGCATATGGAGCGAGCCCAGGAAGCCCAGAGAAGGGTTTATAATCAGGGTGCCAAAACCTGGACTTTCATCCCCTGGAGACAGAGTGCTGGTGCTAATCCCCACGGTTGAAAGTAAATTCCTAGCAAAGTGGCAGGGTCCCTTTGAGATTAGGGAAAGAGTAGGGGAAGTGAACTACAAAGTTTTTCCAGCCAGGGAAAAGGAAACCTGAGCAAATTTACCATGTGAATCTCT
The DNA here is from genome assembly GCA_018402905.1 of Glandirana rugosa. Lineage (NCBI taxonomy): Eukaryota > Metazoa > Chordata > Amphibia > Anura > Ranidae > Glandirana > Glandirana rugosa. The sequence continues at coordinate 424,738 of BLSH010525240.1, read as the reverse complement.
TAAGACCGTGGAAAGACAGAGAGAGTTTATTGGCAGTGTCCACTCCTCAAGAGGACAGGCTATCCATGACCCGGACATCCCCATAACTGAGGCCTTGTCACTGACGCAACAAAATGACGCTAAGGAATTTATCAGTAAAAATAGAGACTTTCTCTCCCCTAGCGTAAATGTAAATCTCTACCGAATACTGGAGGCTTGACGGAAGGTGGTGGCGAAGGAAATATAAACGATGTTGGAGTTAGACGTGATAGAGGAGTCCCACAGCACCTGGTTGAGCCCTATAGTGCTGGTCCCAATGCCTGATGGCACTATCAGGTTCTGTAATGATTTCAGGAAACTGAATAATGTCTCTAAGTTTGACGCATACCTGATGCCGCGTATTGACGAACTTGTGGACAGGTTGGGAGCTGCTTGGTACATAACAACCCTAGACCTAACTAAGGGCTACTGGCAGATCCCCCTGAGTCAGCAAAGGAAAAACCATGCTTTTCTACCCCCGAGGGATCCTTCCAAAGCAAACGAATGCCGTTTGGTCTACATGGGGCCCCTGCATCCTTCCAGAGAATGATGGACAAAACCTTGAGGCTGCATTGCCCCTGTGCAGCCGCTTATTTGTATGATGTGGTCATCCACAGTCCAGATTGGGAATCACATCTGCCCCGAGTGCAAGCAGTCATAGATTCTCCTAGGGTAGCAGATTTAACAGCCAACCCAAAAAAGTGTGCTATAGGCCTGGAGGAGGCCAAATACCTTGGGCATGTTATTGGTCAGGGACTGATCAAGCCCCAGACCAATAAGATCAAGGCAATTCAAAAATGGCTCCAACCAGTGAATAAAAAACAGGTTCATGCCTTCCTGGGGATTACAGGTTATTACAAGTGGGTCATACCCGACTTTTGCCACCATTGCCATCCCTCTGACCGATCTGACGAAAGGGAGAGGGAGGAAAGAGGGTCAGGCATGGTTAAGTGGAATTCCGAAGCCGAGAAGGCATTCCAGAAGTTGAAGCAGGCCCTTTGTGTACAACCGGTGCTCGTGACCCCAGACTTCACAAAGGAGTTTGTTGTACAGACAGATGCCTCTGAGGTGGGACTAGGTACAGTTCTGTCCCAGAGCAGAGACGGGGATGTCTACTTAAGCAGGAAGCTCAACAGGCATGAGAGAAACTATGCCATTGAGGCCACAGGGAGAAAAATAGTCGGGTGACTAGGTGGTTCCTGGCCCTACAACCATTTAAGTTCACAATGGGACATTGGGCAGGAAGACTCCAGGACAATGCGGATGCCCTCTCCTGGGTCCACTGTATGGTTTGGACATTTGCTCAGCCACAGGGGTTTGAGCAGAGGGGGGATATGTGATGGTATGTGAGGCAAAGTGGTAGACGGACACTACCTGTCACCTCATATTAGTTTTTTGACTGGATTAAACAAAGTCCAGTCCGGGTTTAATCAGCCACCATGGCAGGGCTGGTTCCGGGCCGGAGTTTGTGGTCCACTGGAGTCCACCAGCAGGTGGCTTAAATAATCAGGTAGAGAGCTCACTAGAGCTCTGACCTGGAACTCAGAGAGGTATCAGAGGAAGCTTTGTGTCTGTTTGGACTTTAAAAGACAAGGTTTGCATTTTGGCTTATGTTTTGTGGGTGTCGGGGTCCAGCCCCACACCATATAGAGAGGAAACTATCCTGTTTAGTTTAGCGCCAGACGGCAAGGACATATTTTCTGTTTTGTTTGTTTTTAACCTGCAAACCTTTTACCAATAAACCCGGCAAGCCGCCAGATTTGAAAGAAAGTTGCCTGTACACTGACTATTTTTCTCAGGAAAGATGATCTCCGCAAGCTAATCTCCCACAATGCATATTTGGAAAAAAATATTAATTTTTTATTTTTTTAAAGGGGTTCCAGAACGTGCATCTTTAAATAGTGTCACCGCTCAAAAAGTAAACACTGATTTGCGGTCATGCAATAAAGAAATGGAAGTGGTTAAATAAAATCTTACTGCTTTACAAGGCAGAATATATACTGTTTTAGATACATTGTATAAAATGATTTAGCTTTTATAGCTCAGTTTAGTGTTTGGTAACCAAACAAATTGCTAATTATGTTTAAACAAAAAATGAAAATTTTGCAGAAATAACAAAACGTTTTTATTTTTTTATTTTTAATGGTACTTATTTTTGCATATTGCATGGCTATGCTATATTTTCTAAACCTCCTCCTGCTGAGGCCGAGGTCAAGCGTGTTTAGCTGTTAGCGCTTCTGATTTCAGATCTGTCAGAATCCCAGTGCAGATGCAGGATATACAAGCCAATGAGTGATCTCTGTCTTTGAGTCACTGTTAATACACAGGTGGCTTATTAGCTCCCTGTGATAGCAAATAGAAAAAAAAATGCAAAAGCAACAACTGAAAATAAAGAAAAGAAAAGAAAAAAATAAAAGATTTGTCAGGACTCAGGAGGCATTTCCTGCTTCTGACTGATTCCCAACACCGTTCCTAAGGCTCGGTACACAAATATTCGATGCGGGAACCAGCATTGCTTCCAGTGCGGGTTCCCGCATTGCATGTCTCTCGCAGGCAGTTCACACTACCCTATTTGAACCGCTGCAGGTGTCAATACACCCCCAGAAAGGTTCACAGATTGCAGTACAAACTGGATCTCATAGGTGTGAACACCCATGCGATCCGATTCCAATGCAGACCAAAAATGGGTCCTGCACCATTTTGGTGCGAATGTAATGCAAATTCAGCCATACATTCTGTATGACTGGATTCAAATCGCACAGACATCACATGTGATCTGCACTGCAATGCGGTGCGAATCACATGCAATGTCTGACATCGCAATAGTGTGAACCCAGCCTAATAGTACAGCAGAACACAAGATCTAGATATTCTCACAAGTCTTGAGCTGTGTTTGATAAAATATATACACTGGCATACATATACAGTATAACTAATCATTTTTTACTAGTAAGACACATACCATGTCTCTGTTACTATTACAGCGCAAACAGTTTGCAGGGAGATTAGATCTTACTTAGGAAGTCAGTTGAAGATAGGAAAACACTGCAATGTTACAGAATATTTTCTATAGAAATGATGTTGCCTCAGATTATAACAGTAAAGTGATTGCCACATCCCTGTAGGAAAAAATACTTTTTGAGTAATGTCTGTACGTTGGTATTTTAAAAAAATATATTTTTAGACATTTGTTAATATTTAAAAAAAATCATATATATGATATGGTCATTGTTTAATGTTTGTAAAAAAAAAAACAATAAAAAAAAAAAGAATAAAGGAGTTTTTATTAGACAAATCTGTCCATTTTTCTTTTTGTGGTGAATACAAAATACTTTTAATATTGTAATAATAGTGAAAAGGCAATGGAATATGTCTTGCAGTAGGGTACACCTTAGTAGATGCCTGCTATCATTCTGATGTCCATGCTATTGGGATTCTTCACTACAATGGTTTAAGTGTTTTGAATATCTTTTTATCACATGGCTGCTCTGAAACTATTTAAAAAATAAACGGTCAGGTATATTATGAAATCTGCAGGCAGTAAAAAAACTATTATCTCAATAAATAATTTAATCAGCAAGGGTCGATTGGAGAAAGAAGCATCTGATCTGTCAGTTTCTAGTAGCTAGTATAAAACTGTATTTTTTAAAAATTTTTATAGGGTGGTGCTGCCAATTTAATTCCTTTGTTATCCAAGTTTTTGTGTATGTTGCACATACGATTTAGGGAAACCTGTACTGACAAAATGTAAAGTTTGTCACTGCTTCTGGTTTCACTTTTTAAAACCACTGTACTTGGATTGGCATGCAGCTAATAAAATCAAAGTAAAGTCAGAGCCTTTGACCTATATGACGTTTTAGGTCACTAGTTGCACTCATATTATGTTATTCAAAAGAGGCAATGGTGGGCAGCTGACAGCCTTCAGAAGGGTCACATGTAGTTAATTCTGCATTGGTGATTTCAAATGATCCTCCTCAAACAATTAAAACAATGACCCAAGGTTGACCTTTTGAAAGAAAAATAATAAATTATTTTTTTTTAAATATAATTAAAGGCAAAACTTTTTTTAAATTTTGGAAAGAGGGTAGAGGGACTAGAATGCTTTTCGGTTTCTTTTTTTTCCAAAGATTTTATTGGATAACAATATCAAGTTTACAATATTATCATACATTCGATCACGAAACAAAGAACATTGTTTGTTATGATTAAAACTGGTTTGACAAAGGTTTGTACAAACAGCCGTGAATATATTTCAAACATAAATTCCAAAGGGCAAGTAATTATTAAGTAGAGTATATAGATCCACTGTTAAACTTGAAGTGATTAAAGCTTGTTATAATGACAAGTCTTTCTGTCTTGTGCCAAAAGTACTCACTGACGTACAGTCAGGTCATAAATATTGGAATATCGACACAATTCTAATGTTTTTGGCTCTATACACCACCACAATGGATTTGAAATGAAACAAACAAGATGTGTTTTAACTCCAGCCTTTCAGCTTTAATCTGAGGGTATTTGCATCCAAATCAGGTGAACGGTGTAGGAATTACAACAGTTTGTATATGTGCCTCCCACTTTTTAAGGGACCAAAAGTAATGGGACAGATTAACAATCATAAATCAAACTTTCACTTGTTAATAAGTGGTTGCAAATCCTTTGCAGTCAATTACAGTCTGAAGTCTGGAACACATAGACATCACCAGACGCTGGGTTTCATCCCTGGTGATGCTCTGCCAGGCCTCTACTGCAACTGTCTTCAGTTCCTGCTTGTTCTTGGGGCATTTTCCCTTCAGTTTTGTCTTCAGCAAGTGAAATGCATGCTCAATCGGATTCAGGTTAGGTGATTGACTTGGCCATTGCATAACATTCCACTTCTTTCCCTTAAAAAACTCCTTGGTTGCTTTCGCAGTATGCTTCGGGTCATTGTCCATCTGCACTGCGAAGCGCCGTCCAATGAGTTCTGAAGCATTTGGCTGAATATGAGCAGATAATATTGCCCGAAACACTTCAGAATTCATCCTGCTGCTTTTGTCAGCAGTCACATCATCAATAAATACAAGAGAACCAGTTCCATTGGCAGAATACATGCCCACGCCATTACACTACCACCACCATTCTTCACTGATGAGGTGGTATACTTTGGATCGTGAGCAGTTCCTTTCCTTCTCCATACTCTTCTCTTACCATCACTCTGGTACAAGTTGAGCTTGGTCTCATCTGTCCATAGGATGTTGTTCCAGAACTACGAAGGCTTTTTTAGATGTTGTTTGGCAAACTCTAATCTGGCCTTCCTGTTTTTGAGGCTCACCAATGGTTTACATCTTGTGGTGAACCCTCTGTATTCACTCTGGTGAAGTCTTCTCTTCATTGTTGACTGACACACATACACCTACCTCCTGGAGAGTGTTCTTGATTTGGTCAACTGTTGTGAAGGGTGTTTTCTTCATCAGGGAAAGAATTCTTTGGTCATCCACCACAGTTGTTTTCCATGGTCTTCCAGGTCTTTTGGTGTTGCTGAGCTCACCGGTGCATTCTTTCTTTTTAAGGATGTTATAAACAGTTGATTTGGCCACACCTAATATTTTTGCTATCTCTCGGATGGGTTTGTTTTGTTTTTTCAGCCTAATGATGGCTTGCTTCACTGATAGTGACAGCTCTTTGGATCTCATATTGAGAGTTGACAGCGACAGATTCCAAATGCAAATAGCACACTTGAAATGAACTCTGGACCTTTTATCTGCTCCTTGTAAATGGGATAATGAGGGAATAACGCACACCTGGCCATGGAACAACTGAGCAGCCAATTGTCCCATTACTTTTGGTCCCTTAAAAAGTGGGAGGTACATATACAAACTGTTGTAATTCCTACACCGTTCACCTGATTTGGATCTAAATACCCTCAAATTAAAGCTGAAAGTCTGCAGTTAAAGCACATCTTGTTTGTTTCATTTCAAATCCCTTGTGGTGGTGTATAGAGCCAAAAAGATTAGAATTGTGTCGATGTCCCAATATTTATGGACCTGACTGTAGATAACAATATAAAAAAAAAAATTGTATGATAACTGTGCTTGAAAGAGATATGTTGGTGCCAACCTGGTGCTCTATCTTGAACACCTGGCTAGCAACAAGTAGTAAACGGGGGTTTGCTAGATGAAGTGAGGCAATTAGAAAGGTAAAAGGATATGGGGGAAGGGAGAAGGAGGGGCGGGTGAAAAGGAGTGAGTGGGGATGGAAGGAAAGTGAGAGGGTTGGTGGGTTAGTCATTTTATCCCCAGTCTGCGCTAGGAATTAGTTAGTTATTATATGGCAGTGTGGTAAGGTGATGGAGAATTGGTGGACATCATCGTTAGATAGCCGCTAATAGGAAAAATGTGACAGGGGACCTCCCAAACTCGTCCCTTGGGTAGGGGTGGGAGGTCCATGTCTCATGGTTTAGAAGAAGATAAAGGGGGGGTGGGGCTGGGTGATATATGCCATAACAATCAGTGATTGTTTCCTGTGAGTGGACAGGTCAACGTGCTTTTCAGTTTAATTGCTGTCTGTGCCACCCTCTCTATTTACCCTGTTTACCATTATCATTAAAAGTGAAAGTAAAAGAGTCCTAAATTTTGGGTTGTCCCCAGAAAAGTAATAGAGGGGACATCTTTCAATGGGGGCACTAGTTCTGTTGACCTGGGGGTCCTCAGGGAATTCCCTTAATTTGGAGGGATTTCATCTCACTTCCTGTTTGGCTATGGGACAGGAAGTGAAGGGAAATCTGCACAATAGGAGACAGATGGCATTAAAAAAAAATCTGATAGGGGTTATAACCCTCCCTTGCTCTATCCAAAATTAAAAAAAAAGTTTTGCCTATAGTTCTACTTTAAGCCTGGAGAACATTGCAGCAGTGATCACCAGATGCTAGTTTGTTGTTTATGGAAATAAATAAAATTTGCGACTGCAAATATTGTTTTCCTTCCAGGTCACTGTATATGCGTAGTTATTTTTGTATTATATTTGTCAAACGATTCATCCATCAATTATTAGATAATAATTAATTTCTGAAATTCGATGACCACACGAAAATTGGACGTTGTTGTTGCCCCACTAATGGTGCGAAATTTAAACGATAATTCCAAATGACGATTTTCGCCAAAAAAATCATTCAGAATTTGACCTGTCTATGGCTGGCATAAATCTCGTCCCCAATTAGGGGTACTTGAACCCCAAAATCTCTTGCATCTGGCATTGAAAAATGCTTACAAGTGCAAAAGCCATGTCAAGTAACATGACCCGGGTAGTCCTTATGCGTATACCTTATATATTCTAAATAAAGACACAGCACACCATATGGAGGAATTGGCCGTTAGGCCGTTTTATTTAACAAACCAATTTTAAAACCATAACAGAAAATACACCAACCATAAATTTAAGCCGATCCACATAAAAGACAATACCAAAATTTTAACCAAACAATTTATTTTGCCGGATTGCCGGTTAAGGAGGTATACCACACGACACAGAAATAAATCTTATATATTCCATATGCGTATTCCTGATGGGCC
>BLSH010525240.1:379125-403059 GCA_018402905.1 Glandirana rugosa | reverse complement strand
AAAAGGTGTCTGACAATGTCAGCTTCCATTGGCTTAGATTGGTCCTAATGAAATTTGGCTTTTCTGGTCCCTTTTTACACTTGATCCACACTATGTTCTCGGCCCCTTAAATGTGGTGGCAGCTGGCCTCGTATCTAACAGCATCAAACTGCACAAAGGGACCAGGAAGGAATAACCCCTCTCTCCCCTGCTATTCAAGTTAGCCCTAGAACCTCTCTCCCACTTTCTAAACTACAAGTCCAACCTTCATGGAGTCAAAATAGGACAACAAGACCTTCACACTGCCCTATGCGCAGACAACATATTCATTTTTACCACAGACCATGCAGCAGACATACCCCATATACAGGATATTTTCACATTTTTCAGGAAATGCCCTGGCTTGAGAATTAACTTCACGAAAAGCGAGATCTTACCTCTCTTCCACGGCAGACCCCCCGTTTGGGCATCTGGCTCTGTCTTCCCGATTGCCAAGCACCATATAACGTACTTAGGGATAAATATAGGGAAAACACCATCCTCCCTATACCAACTTAACTTCCCCCCCACTATAGCTAAAATCATTGCAGAAATGGAGAACTGATCCAACCTACCCCTGTCCCTATTTGGCAGATGTCACCTGTACAAGATGGCATGCTTTCCCAAATTACTTTACCCCCTCCAGACAATTCCCCTACTGATAAAACACAAAGATATACAAAGGCTTCACAAAGCACTTACTTTATTTCTATGGAAAGGGTGCAAACCCTGTATAGCACTCCAAAAACTCTTTGTACCAAAACATGAAGGGGGAGTCAACCTCCCCAACACCCAGCTATACAATATATCTTGCCTCGTAAGGGAGGGCTTAGATTGGATAACACAGAGATCCACATACTCTAACCTGGAGCTAGAAACACAGATCTCAAGTCCATATGGACTGGCTGACTTGCTACACTGTGGAGTCAAAGGAACCCCTCCACCACTGAAAAATAATCTTTTAATCAGAGACACGGTGGTGGCATGGAGGGAAGTTGAAAAAAGGCTGGAAACAAACTCCCAAATGTCACGTCACCTCCCCATATGTGGCCACCCATTGTTCCCGCAGGCGTGGCAATATGCGGCCTTTCCCACATGGGCTTCTTAAGCCTTACTTAGATTTGAGCAACTGCTTGACACCACCTCAGGAAAGCCTCTCCCTACGCAATCAATTCTCCAACAATTCAACCTGCCTCCCCACCATCAGCTGTATGTCTACCAGGCAATACGTTTTTGTCAGCCATAATACCGCCCTATGTTTCAAACCTTCCCTCCTGGATACTTTCATAGACCGGAATTTCAACAGAAGCTCAGACCTATACTCCCCGCTCAACTCATCATTCATGAAACCAATTCATGACACTTCCACCGCACCTACCATATAATCTAGCAGGGTACAACACTACGTGCTCACTCATTTTGAATGACTTTTGGCTGGAGCAACAGTTCAAAATTCTACATCGGACATATATACCCTTTATTTAATCGAAAAACCAATCAGACTGTTCCAAATGCCCCTGGTGCATGGATACCAAGCCATCTCTCTTACACAGACTATGGTCCTGCCACCTCATCTCGAAATTTTGGGAACCCATAAAAATATTTATTCTCTGCTATTTGGATACCTCGACACCTCTAGCCTGATCTTCAAAGACTCACAAAGGAAAGTAATACTACAAAACAAAGCCTGGCTCGCCACATGCTACATGGCTGCTAGGAGAGCTATCTTGAAGAAATGGATGTCACCATCACCTCCTAAATTAAGAGAGGTAAACAAGGACCTTATGGGTCTTTATAGACTGGAGGAACTGGACTCCTCAACTGCTAACCCATCAACCTCCTCTCGACTCCTCAAAAATGGGAACTGTACCTAAACAAAATACCACTCACCAATGTTGACACCTCATGTTTGGACAACTCCCCCCCAACATAACATCCTGGGGGCATACAACCAAGGTCCGTCATAACACCAAAACCATCAACATTTGGATGGAGGAACCCACAGCAAATGCCACACCAATATACCCTGCTTCTTACATAGCAAACTTACAACCTGCTGAGGTCTTATTTTGCTCATAGTTCATCTCCTAAATCCGGATCTACACCCTAAAAAGTAGACTCTAAACCAGGAGCGCACAGCTCACCAGGTGATGAAGCTCACAAACTGAATGGAACAAAGGCCAGATTAACCGAGCCCACTGATGGCTCTAACGACAGTACTCTATTGGGAACTCCCCCCACCCCCTTCCCCCTCCTATGGTCTCCCCTCTTCTCCATGTTCAACCCCGCTTCTCCCCCAACCTCCCTCCCCCCTTACTCCCTTCCTTGAAAGACTTTTTAGACTGATTCATTGTCTGTACTCAATGTCTCATGGATATATTTGCATTTTTATAAATGTGCGGTTTTCTCTGTTACGTCTTCTTGAAAAATTTTATAAAATTTACTTTAAAAAAAAAAAAGAATGAATCATTTTTATAAATTAACACACTTGAATTTATGAAGGCATGTTTAACATGAGATTTCATCACCAGCAATCTCCACACTTGCAGGTGTATTTATAAATGTTTTCACACAACTTTCACACATTTTTCTAATTTGATTCATTTGAAAAATGTGTGAATTCTCTGTGAAAGTTGTGTTGGTGTATGACTGTACTAGTGTCCCTTTGTTAACTTCTCCATGACTATCACAGGGGCCCCTGTAATCTCTGTTCAAGGCATGTGAAGGATTTCCACCATGTACCTCTTACTCCAGTGACCTTTTAGAGCATATGAGCCCTACTAACCTTCTGGGTATTGCCCATACCAGTTTGATTTCAGGATAATCCTCTTACAGTTCAGATATATAGGGATTGATTTACTAAAGATAAATAGGCTGTTTGCAAGGGAATCTTCCCTTAGCTTAATAAATGAGGTGAAGCTCTGCTGACTTCTATCAAGCTAGAATACATTTTTTTATTTCACTTGTATGTGATAAGGTAGTCATTGCAAACTGCATGGGCTAAGTTAAGGGAAAATTCCCTTACAAAGTGAAAATTCCTTTGCAAAGCCAACATCCTATTTGCTGTTATTAAATCAGCCCCATAGGCTCTGTGACCTCTTTCTCCTCCCATCAGTTACCTGATGTTCAATTAAAACTATGCTTCATCTTCTGCCATCTTATCTTCTGGTCCTACTGTATTATTCCAAATCTAATAACCACTTTTGTGGACGTTTCCTTGCTCGTTGGGAGGCTAAAAACTGTATCCTCTTTAAATTTATGGGAATGATACTCTGGCAAAGACTGAGAATAAATGTTTTCATTACAAGATCTGTGTCTACAAAGCTGCTACACTGGTGCTCATTGTACTTGGTGCCCTTTTACCCTTAATGCTTAAATAAATAGGCTTTATACTCTGCTCTTTACCATCTGTTGGTTTCTATGTCGCGAAATACTGTAGCTTGACATCTTACATGCAGTAGGTCTAGTGGTTTGCTACCAAGCAGAATACTCTCCATGCATTAACATGCTGTCCAAGTCTTGAGGCATACAGCTGTGTGCACTATACAAAGTTCTGGCCGTTGCCTAAATAGTCCCACCAGCATAACCTCTGAATCTTGCCCACCACATGACAGTATGTAATCAGAAGGAAGGATCTATTTTGTGAAAGCCTTTCTTAATGGTCTCATTTTGCATTAGTGTAAGGGGAAATCTCAACCTTACCCTTCCTTGACTGACATCCCAGAAATAAAGATTACAATTCTGGGTGAAATGTAAGCATTTCTGCCCTATTTTGTGCAAATTAAAACTATCACCTATTGGGGTAACTTTTCTATAAAAAGGTAAAAGTGAATACTGGCTTTACATTTTTGTATTACTGTAATATATAGACTATGGTAGGGTTTATTATGGTGCTGTCATCTATTTTAAATGAATAGATGGGTACTCTTGGGATGACTACAGAAGGGATGTAAATAACATGCATAAAATTAATGAAATGCACCTAGGAAGATTTTTGTGAAAACGAATGGTTTGGCGATACGATCTCTAACTATCCAATATCTGTTTTATGAAATCTGGAATGCACACTTATTATAGTATAATAGAGTGTAGAAAATAAACGTTCTTTGGTTTTACATTTATTGTTCCATTGCTTTTTCTCTCAGTGGAGTTTAAATGAATATAATAGCTAGGAAAGTAGTCTGGAATGGCAACAAAACCTAATTAGAGTATAGATATTAAAGACCTAGGGAAGCTGCAATTTCAAAACAAAACAGTTATACAGAATAAATGTTGTTGAGTATGCTAGTAGTATGAAGCTGGGAACGTTGCATAAAATATTGCCATTGTGTTACATGTGATTGCCATGAATTCTACCCTGTCTTTATAAAATAAAGGTGGAAAACAAATATATAACTTTAAGAAAATAACAGTAAAAAAATAATTTTACTGGATCTTTAATGTATTTTAATGTGCAGTTTAATCTCATTTGTTCCTGCTGATGTTCTCTAATACCTGCTTGATCCTGCCTGTGCTTCTCCTCTTGAGAGTAAATTGACCACACCAAGCATGGCAGCAGATCCATGCTAGCATGGTCAGTTTACATCTTGTACAATCTCATTGTTAGTACAGGCATGCTGTGTGAGAACACATCATGCCTGTATCTTCCATAGTCAGTAGAAGGTGATGCCCTCCCCCGCCCATCCCTCTAGCCACTCCTCCCCTCTTCTTGGAAAAGCAGAAGCTCGGCAGCAAAGTCATTTCCAGGAAGGATGTAATGCCTTCACTCTGTACATGCCAAATAAGCAGATCTGTGAATCTCTTGGGAAATGTTAGCGACCATGTGGCCTGCACTTTAAAAACTGGGTAATTCAATATAGGCAAGGTATTAAAAAAAGCAAATCACAGATTTGCAATAGCCTAATATTTCTGTATAGAAAAAAATGTTTTTTAGATGAGTGACCTTCACAATGACTTTAATTACATAATATTATTGCACAAATGTTTATGCAAACAAGATCTTAAAGTGGTAGTAAACCCTCCCATCATTTTCAGCCAAGGAAGCTGCCATCTTGGCCTCTGTTTAATCTACAACTGCCATGATGCTGCACATGTGATCAGCTATGACACCAGCCATTGGATGGTTTGACAGTATGGTTTAGAACACAACCAATAGGAGTGTTACATTTCTGGCACATGCTGGAAATGTGACTGGTTTTTAACCTGTTAAATGCATGGGTTTACTACCGCTTTAAAGTGAACTTGACTGCAGCCAAAACACATAACCTGTTAAAAAAAATATCATACATACTTACCTTTGTTGTCACCCTCTCCTCCAAACATTATTCCATTCAAGTGTTATGGTCCTTTAAAATCTGCTGGGAAGCCAGCACTTCGGAGAGTGTTGATCTCCTGAGTCCCCTTCAGCTCTCACTGGTTCCTCCTTCAGACCTCCTCTCTACTGTGTAGCACACAATGGTCATGTAGAGGTCAGCAAGGAGTAACATGTGATAGCTGTGGAGGACTCAGGAGATCAACACTGCAGGAAGTACCAGTTCCATGGGTTTCATGAATAAATCACTTTGTTGACCTTAGTTACAAAAGTGTAAAGCTGCATGCCACAGATCTCTCGCCGGACACTACTGAATAATTTATGTTCTATTGCTTCCTGGTGTTTACATTCACTTTCTCTCTATGGCATTTGTATAGTCTTACTAAATCTTCATTATCTGCATATTATTTCTTAGTTCCCTTTTACTGGTATGTTATCTAACCCTATTACGGTCTTGCTAGGAGCATTTTGGGATACCATCCAGAAGGTAGAGATGGGCCAAACGACAACCTGTTTGGTTTGCAGCAGCACTTTTGAACATCGCAAACGTTCAGAACCGAATAACGAACTCCATTGAAGTCTATGGGATCTGAACTGGAAAAATTATACGTTTTGAAGGCTTATATGCAACTAATTGCGCATACAATGGTTATGGGGGTCTGTGTACTTCCCTGGGGGACATGTATGAATGAAAAAAGTTTGTAAAAAACATAACTTTTAACCACTTAAGGACCGGAAGGATTTCCCACTGTAGGACCAGAGAACTTTTTGTGATTCGGCACTGCGTCGTTTTAACTGACAATTGCGCGGTCATGCAAAGTTGTATCCAAACTAAATTGACGTCCTTTTTTTCCCACAAATAGAGCTTTCTTTTGGTGGTATTTGATCACCTCTGCGTCACTTCTGATCACCGCTATAAACAAAAAAAGAGCGACAATTTTGAAAAAAAAAACAATATTTTTTACTTTTTGCTAAAATAGATGTCCAAAAAAATATATAAATAAACTAATTTATTCATCAGTTTTGGCCAATATATATTCTTCCTCATATTTGTAGTAAAAAAAAAATGCAATTGGCGTCTATGATTGGTTTGCGCAAAAGTGGCCACGTTTACAAACCATGAGAATTGATTTATGGCGTTTATACTATTTTTTTTTTCACTAGTAATGGCGGAGATCTGTGATTTTTATCAGGACTGCGATATTGCAGCAGACATGTCAGACATTTTTGACACTTTTTGGAACAAATTACATTTATACAGCGATCATAAATTTAAATATCCACTGATTACTGTATAAATGTCATTGGCAGGGAAGGGGTTAACCTGCAGGGGGAGATCTAGGGGTTAACTGTGTTCCCTAGGTGTATTCAAACTGTGATGGGGCTGTGCTGCCAGAGGCATAAGAGATCTAACCGATCCCAGTGACAAGGATCAGTAGATCCCTTACATGCCACCTTCTGTGCCAGGCGATCGCGGCTCGCCAGTGAACATCGAGTACACCCGACCCATGGCCATACTGCTGGAGAGTGTGGCGAGCTCCCGCCCGCTAGCTGTGCATGCATGAGCCGCCGTTTATAGGCATCGATTCTCAATATGCAATCACTCTGCAGCAGTAAATGTACGTGAGGCGATCCGGAACCTGTTAAACGAGCAGTGATTTACTGATGCTTAAAGTGAAACCATAATAATGACAGTACAAATGAAAATTTCCTTTAAATATACTGTCTGGGTGTCCCCTTAGTCTGCCTGTAATGTAGCACATCTGTACCGTGTATAGAACCTGCTGCAGAAAAAAATTACATTTATAAAGTCAAAAAAATAAATTTCCATTCAAGCTCTCTTTTTTTTTATAAACAAAGGCTTGGAGAGCCAGTCTATATGATGAGGCTACAATTTTGTGCACTTGGAAAAATATTAGAGATTTTTGGAAATTATGGTGTCTCTTTCACAGACTTTGGATAGAACTAACAGGTGTGCACAAATTGGGCTTTGCGTGTTGGTGGTGCCTTCATACTGTAACCCTATAGAGGTACTCTTGATGAAAGCAAGAATTGGCCTTCCTGTCAAAAATTTAAATGATATGCACCTGTCAAACAGGTACAGAATAATTGGTGCTTGGGTGTTAATTGTGCCCATGAAATCTAGACCAAAAATTTCTTCTAGATGAAATCAACACACACGAAGCTAGGCAGCCTAGACAGTCTTTTAGGGATTCAAGATCCAGACAGCACTTCTGCATCAGGGACTTGGTAGCTGCTGCTAATCCAGGACTGATTCATTTTGATAAATGTCAGCCGGTCCACGGAGTCTATGGACAGACGCTCTCTCTTATCTTTTACAAAACCTCAGCAGCACTGAATGCCTGTTCAGAAAGTGTGCTGGATGCTGGGCAGCCAAGCACCTCAATTGCATACTGGGCAAGTTCTGGCTAGTGGTCTATTCTCATGACCCAGTAACCCAGCGGAAAGCTCTTCATGTCTGTTTTCAACCCCTTCTTTCCACCATATGATACAGATGCTGCCAATGGGATGTGGAAGCTGACAGACCTGGGGGTGGAGGACTAAACAAATTCTGAAATGCATCACTGAGGCATTCCCCTTCTCCACCGTACCTCTCGACCAACAGAAGCCTCAAAACTACAATTTCCACCAGACTGACCTACCAGAGTCAGGAAAGATGTACATAAACTCCTCTTTGAGGTGTCCTCAAGAGATTTCATCTTCTGCTCCCTCTGTGGAGATAGGATGAGTTCCGAGACTTTCCCATTGTAACGGTGGGTTAAGGAGGGTTGCCAACCAATAGTGATCCTTCTCCTTGATGCCACATATTCTTGTGTCCTTTAGCAGGCTTTGAAGAATGAGGGAGCAGTTTACTCTGGGTCACTGAGGATTGCAGTATCTGGAACTACCTCCTCCCAGCCACGTACTGCTCCCAAGGGTTCTGGCGATGGAAAACCATCTGTTAAGGATTGGTGTATGTCTTGATCTGCTTCAATGCCTCCAAAACTGCCGGAATCCCCCCCCTCCTCCCAATCCTCATGTGTGTTCTGGGGCGTGACAAGAATGGTTTCTGCAAAAAGCAGGCCTTGAGAGGAAAGGATGTCCTACACTTCCTCCTGTTGCTCTGCCTCAAGTGTCCTGTCCAGAATGCCACGCAGAGTCTGCTCCCGCGGGAACACAATAGGGCTTATGTCACTGATGCATGCATTGTCATGGCTCACCATCCTTGTGGTCGCCTCAAATAGTGACAGTACAGTGCATGCATCCTTTATTTGAAGCCTGGCATTTGGCATGGGGAAAAAAGCTGAGCCAGCCTGTGCGCGTCATTGTGCTATATTCACACAGGTACTAGTTGACAGCCCTCTGCTGCATGTGTAGCCACTGCAGCATTGCCAAAGTCGAGTTCCACCTGGTGGACATGTCACAAATCAGGCGGTTTATGGCTAGGTGGAATTCCCGCAGAATGTCTGCCAACCTTGCACTGGCTGTGTCTGAAATGGCTACAGACTCTTCTGGCTTGCTTTAGCAGATCTTCCAAACCTGGGTACCTGTTTAAGAAATGCTGCACCACCAAATTGAGGACATATGTCAACTTTCCCTTTCTGAGGCTGGACAAGAGGTTTGTGCCATTATCGAACACCACCATTCCTGGCTCCAGCTGGCATGGTGTGAACCGCCTCTGGGCGGTCTGCATGGCCTGCCCCTGCAGAGCTGCAAGAATCTCTTTTTCGGTGTGGCTCCTGTCCCCTAGACAGACCAGCTGCTGCACTGCATGGCATCTTTTAGCCTGACTCATTGAATGGCCCTTTGAATGCTTGGGGGGTTCATAGGACAATTCAGCAGAGGAGGGCATGGTGGAGGAGGAGGAGGGGTGGAGCTGACAAATCTTGCATTATCACCGCTAGCTGTATGGAGATGTGGTTGCACAACAAGTTGCAGCACTGAGCCCTGCCCTGCATTCTTCCTGATTGCAAGCAAAGTTACCCAGTGTGCTGTGAATGAAATATATCATCCCTGACGATGCTTGCTGGACCACATGTCAGCAGTAATGTGGGCCTTGCAGCTGACTGCCTTGCCCAATGATGCCACAACATTCCCTTACATTTGATGGTAGAGAGCTGGAATGGCCTTACGTGAAAAGAAATAGTGACTGGGAACCTGCTATTGTGATACAGCACATTCTGCAAATTCATGGAAGGGGGCAGAATCCACCAGATGGAAAGGCAGGAGTTGTAAAGCCAGCTGCTTTGACAAGCTTGACTTTAGATACTGGGCATGTGGGTGGTAGTGACTTTTTTTTTACAACGACCTGGACGGAGCTGCTCTGACCCGAACGCACCAGCGATCCGAGCGTGACGCTAACAACCTGGCGTTGGTGGATGGACACGATCGAACCGCGGATCGGGGAGGACAGCTCAGATATTGGATTTCTGCTTGTAACTTCCAAGCTTATGTAAGCGCATTTTTTCTATTAAAGATTTTAGTGTTTTAAGTGATACACTATGGGAGTTTTTTCTTTTCTGCTTGCCTCCTGTATGAGCATTGAGGGAGTTGAAGAGATAGCAAGAGCTTGTTAAAGCAGAGTTCCCAGAGTTCGGAGGTATATAACCGGTGGATGCAGTGCTTGACAGGCGATCTTGATGGGCTGTTTAACCCTTGATGTTCTGGTGAGCCTCAGTGTGTGTAGTTTATTCACGTGGTGACACAGGTGGAGGATTTAACTGTGGAAGACTTGATTTTACTGCACTGAACAATTCACTTTATGGACTGCCAGAGCACATAAAATACCTTTGTTTTGGATGTGTTTTGTTCACATAAAACTGCGCCGCTTTTAGGACTATTGATTTTTAGTTTTACACAACTTTTTTTTTTTGCTGCAGCAAATGGGGCAGAGAAATTTGCCTGCTATAGTCTACAGTTGGTGGTGCGCTACTGGCAGATGTGCTGCAAGGACCAGGGACACCCTGCGCTATACCATCTTCCCTTTCATTGGAGGCTGCTGAGAGGTTATGAGGTATAGCGAGGGTAGACCAAAAAGGTGAGGAGGAGCAGAATTGCATCCCTTTTGTGTGGCTTTCAGGTGCTCTTGCCAATGGGCTGAGTGGTAGGAGGTTAAATACCTTGTCAAGCATGTGGTACCCAAATGGCTGGTGGTTTTGCCATGCTTCATGTGCTTGAGGCAAAGCCTTCAAATTGCAACAGTGCGATTGGCTGCACATGTGCTAAAAAATGCCCAAACAGCTAAGCTGTGGGAAGTGGGCCAGAGATAACAGCTCCACAATCTAGTGTAATAGGGTAGCTGCTCCCTACTCTTCCATGATGGCTGCCTCTTTGGGGTTGTGCCTCACTTTTACTTTCCTCCTATGCTCTATCCAGCACCCAAGTCACATCAGTGACCTCATCATCCCCTCCATCCTCATTATCACTGGAGACAACTTGGCAAAACACTGTGGCTGGGGGAACAAGACTTCCACTTTATTGTTTACCAGTGTTCTCCCCTTTCTGTAGGCTCATGTTCCTACCTTCCTCAACTTCAGAACCAACATCTGAATAAAGTAATGACTGTACATCGTCAAGGAGCAAGTGGCTGATGTTGTGTTCAAATAGTGGACTCCTCCATGCCTCATGCTAGGGCTTATATTTATATATATTTATACAAGTCATAGTATTTTGAATGTTCTTGCAATTTAAGGCACGTTGGAATGTGAATATAATTTATACATTATAATTTATACACTGTATTTTATTTTGTGTTTAGGAATATTATGGAATATTATGGTGTGTGTCCCACTTTTCCCCTTAGATTATGCCCCCAAGTGATTTCATGTCCTTATTTCCGGTTCAGTTGTTACCGGGGTGACTTCCTGTAGTTGAAGGTTATGGTGACCTCCGACCGGCCATCCGGGGGTATACCGGTCTCCGGTTCCAGAAGTGATGCCGACATTTTCGGCAATGTGGAGGTTATCACAGGAGAGAGACGTAGAATGCAACCGGGCTTCCTGGTCCCGGATGTGGATATATTTATATCTTTTTATATAGTGTAACCTATAGAGTCTAGGAGTGTGTCCAGAACTCAAGGTAAGGCTTGGAGGGCAAACGAGCGCCATGCTGTTGGAAGAGCAGGAGTTCTGTGTCCACAGCTGGGGGAGGGGCTTATATCAATGTGTGGAATATTGGGGAGACACGCATATATACTGCGGTAGCGGCGCGCGGTACCCACACCCCAGACGAAGTCCGTGCAGACGAAACACGTCGGGTGAGGACCGTGTGCCTATCGCAGCACTTTATTTTAACTGTATGCTGGCTTTTACTTGTTCCTGTATTGGTTTTAATAAACACAATTTTTTTCACTACTACACTACTATGTGGGGCGTGTGCCTCTTTTTACATGTACCCCTTTGTTTAAATTACATTAAAGTCCCATTTGATCTGGATACAGATCATTGGCTGTACATCGGAAGAGGAGTCCACCATTGGTGTCGCAGAGGGTCCCACCATCATTTGCCATGGAAGTGTCCACCCAAGCCCGATTGGTCCACTGGCTGTATGGCCATGTGTACCCACCTTATCCAGTAAGAGTCCATTTTACTCTGAGTTTGATAGAGGAATTGGCCCGGGATTTGCATTAAACCCCTTATCCATCGGGACTAGAGATTCCAATGTTCGTTGTTATTGCCATTATGTGATTGGACCTGTTTCCTTTATGTTCACAGTTTATTTAAAGGGCATCATAATTTGTTGGACTATTTTGGACTACATATGAGTGTTTCTCAGCACTAAGCTTTATCACTGCTAGTTTACTAGCGTCATTTTATGTTGAGTACATACTCTAGCACTTCAGTGCTATTGGACTATTTTGGACTATATATGAGTGTTTCACAGCACTATGCTTTATCACTGTCAATTTTATGTCTGAGTGCATACTCTAGCACTTCAGTGTATTAATCTTTTTTGTTCACAATTACATGTCGGCGCAACACTGTTTTTTTCAATAGTAGTTGTGGACAAGGAGGCAGAATAAGCCACTCTGGCAGCTGCAGTGGACTTAGCACTAGTCTAGTAAGCCAGTCCACCACCTCCTCTGCATGCTGTGGCTGGATGGCACTGACAACATCTCTAAACAGAGGAAATAATGCCCACGTCCACCTTTGCCTGTGGACCCATATACTGCTGACCCCCTCATAGTGCCATGGGAACGTCTGTCTCTCCTTGTTAACTTCCAAAACATGATGTGGGGGGCGTTTATCAACAAAATAATAGTGGCTGATGCTGTGTTCAATTAACTCAGTTGACTCCTCCATACCTGATGCTGGGGCTATGGCAGAAGTAGCTGTGGACATGGAGGTAGAATAAGCCACTCTGACAGCCGCTGTGGACTGCACACTAGTCTCTGCTTGGGTGACGGAGGATGAGGATAGCTTAGTAAGCCAGTCCACCAACTCCTCTGCATGCTGTGGCTGGATAGCACGGGCAACATCACTAAACAGAGGAATTGATGCCCTGCCTGAGGACGGACAATGTCCACCTTTGCCTGTGGACAAATACGCTGCTGGCTCCCTCACAGTGCCATGGGAACGTCTGCCTCTCCTTGTTTGCCTCCCAGACATGACGGGGGGCTTATTAACAAAATGTAATAAAGATTTGGAAATGTGTACGTGGATGCCCTTTATTCAATGAAAGTGGTGTTTGATGCACTTTAACTTGAGAGCTGACTACACAGACACACGCCACTGACACACTACAATATACTGCAGTAAAACTGCACTGATGCACTGCAATATACTGTGGTAAACATGCACTAACGCACTTAAATGCGCACCGACACACTGAAATATATGCACACAATGCACTGATATATACTACGTTAAACGTGCAGTAACGCACTGAAATATACAGCATTAAGTGTGCACTAACACACTGAAATATACTGCATTAAACATGCAATAATGCACTGAAATGTACTGCGTTAAACGTGCACTAGCACTCTGAAATATACTGTGTTAAATGTGCACTAACAACCTGAAATATACTGCGTTAAACGCATAGTAATGCACTGAAATATACTGTGTTAAGCGTACACTAACGCACTGAAATATAAACTGATATTCTACACTGACAATAGAATCACTATAGCACACTAATTTGCTAGTAGCACTGAACGGAGCCCTGTTCTATCTCTCTCAATGCCAGAGGCATCGGGGGGGGCTGACCGGGCTACAGCCCAAGGGGTGCCCCTGAAAAGCCCCGGGTCTTGGGCTTGGAGAATACTATTATTAATCCCGAGGCTCCCCCGCGCTCCCGGAGAATAACCAGAGCCGCCCACGGCTAGAGGTTCGGGGCCAGTACTGGTGATGTCTCTGCCGTCATTTTAAAGAAGACTGGCAGCTCTAGTGAAGCATGGTCACTCACCAAGGGGAAGAAACAAGAGGCGGAGCCGGCTGCCAATAGCTCCATTTCTATTGGCAGCTGGCTCCGCCTCTTGTTTATTTTCCTCACGAGTGTACATGCTTCATGAGAGCGGGTCTTCTGTGATGGCGACAGAGACTCTGCTGGTGACACCTGATGTAAGGGGCACTCTGACTGCTGGAGACACCTGATGTTGCTGCCCATGTGACTCTGGCAGCCATCTTGGGTCAGGCAAAACCTATGTAAGGCCCTGGTTCCAAGGTGCTCTTTTTCGAGTTGGTAGCGTAAGGAAAGTCCATCTGTTAGAGACAGCACTAGAGGTAGGGAAGCGTTCCAGATGAGGGGGCTAAGTGTAGGGCCAAAACTCCTCTGGACATCTTCCTGCTTGGGTATGAAACAGCCAGGCTCATTCTGCCCTCTTCCAAAAGAAAATGCCACACTCCAGCGCTTAATTAGTAATTAAGGAGATGCTGCTCTCCCTGGGCGGGTAAACAGTCTAAAAACATATAAAAAGGGAGGGTGCAAACGCCTTGTGCATTACCATTAAAACATGGCAAATTTTATTTAAAAAGCCAAAAACATACTCACAAGCACGAGTGATTACAGCGCATATCATGTATACTTCAGTGAGTGAGAGAAATGAATAATATTTTAAGTGATTCCTATGTACCGTTAAGAAGAAATCCAGTTATGGCATATAAAAAGGAACTAGAGAAACTGATAACCCGTGCACATACCTAGGGAATTATTAATAAGAAAAAGTCAGCATTTTTAGTACCTGCATCTCCAAGAACACCTATTATGTATTACTTGCCTAAGGTCCCTAAGAACCCTATTTGCCCCCCGGGACGTCCAATCATTAGTGGCATTGATTCGGTTACGTCCCGGGTGGGCAAATACATAGATACATTTTTGCAGCCATTGGTTGAGAAAATGCTATCCTACATCAGAGATGGCATGGCGGTCATTAGCCTGTTGGAAAATTGCCCCTTTCAAAGGGGATGGTGGTTGGTTACTGGAGAGGTTACAGCACTCTATACTAGAGTTGAGCGAACTTCTAGAAGTCCGGGTTCTGCTGGTTCGGCCGAACTTCGGGACAAAGTCCGGGTTCGGGTCCGGACAGAACCCGAACTTTGTCCTGGACCCCGAACCCCATTGAAATCAATGGGGACACTGACTTTTAGGCACAAAAATGGCTGTAAAATAGTCCTGGAAAGTCCTAGAGGTCTGCAAAATGGGGGTAAGGGTGGGAAAAGTGACCTACAAAGAAATGGGGGCAGGGAAATAACTTTAAATATTTAAAAAAATAATAAAAACATAAAAAAAGCAAAAATGGAGGTGAATGTGGATCATCTTCAAACTGGGTCTGTAAAGTATTAATTAATGGTAGAGGCCATATAACTGTTCTAAAATCATCTTCAAACTGTGTCAAAAAAGTATAAATAAGCCGGGAGAATCCATATCACTGTTCTGCAAACATCTGGAAACTGTGTGTGTCACTTTAAATATAACCGTGAATAACTGAACATCTGTTCTGCACACATCTGCAAAGTCTGTGTGTCACTATGATATCACTGTTCTGCAAACATCTGCAAACTGGGTTTGAAACTCTAGCAGAGCGAAACCATATACCTGTTCTTCTCTATGCTGTAGTTTCACAAACACTTTGCAGATGTGTGCAGAACAATGTTCAGTTATTACCGGCTATATTTAAAGTGACACACAGACTTTGCAGATGTGTGCAGAACAGATGTTCAGTTATTAGCGGCTATATTTAAAGTGACACACATACTTTGCAGATGTGTGCAGAACAGATGTTCAGTTATTAGCAGCTATATTTAAAGTGACACACAGACTTTACAGATGTGTGCAGAACAGATGTTCAGTTATTCCCGGCTATATTTAAAGTGACACACAGACTTTACAGATGTGTGCAGAACAGATGTTCAGTTATTCCCGGTTATATTTAAAGTGACACACACAGTTTCCAGATGTTTGCAGAACAGTGATATGGGTTCTCCCGGCTTATTTATACTTTTTTGACACAGTTTGAAGATGATTTTAGAACAGTTATATGGCTTCTACCGTTAATTAATACTTTTCAGACCCGGTTTGAAGATGATCCACATTCACCTCCATTTTTGCTTTTTTATGTTTTTATTTTTTAAAAAATATTTAAAGTTATTTCCCTGTCCCCATTTCTTTGTAGGGCACTTGTCCCACCCTTACCCCCATTTTCCTTCCTTTTGCAGACCTCTAGGACCTTCCTGGACTTTTTTACAGCAATTTTAAGAACTTTCATTAAAATTACCAGAACCCCGGGTTCGGGTCCCGGACACCCCAAAGTTCGGTACAGACCCGAACTTTACAGTCCGGGTTCGCTCAACTCTACTCTATACCATTATTCCACACCAAATGGGGATCTCAGCGGTCAAGCATTTTTTAGAGGAAGATGCGAAAAAGATTTTGTTATGGATTTATTGAAACTTGCCTCTACACATTATTTTTGGTTCGGTGGGAGATATCTTAAAAATAGAGGTGTGGCTATGGGGGCTAAACATGCCCCTAGTGTAGCCAACTTATTTATGGCTAAATGGGAGGAGGGCGTCATCTTTGCCGATCGTAGGCCGGAGCTGGCGATGTGGGCCATGTATATTGATGATGTCCTCCTCCTATGGAGTGGAGATCAGGCCTCTTTGACGGATTTCCTGGATTCATTGAACATGAACGATAGAAATATGAAATTTAATTTTGAATTCAGCCAGAATGAAATCTATTTTTTGGATCTAACCATCAAAGCAGAGAATGGGTGTATAAAGACCTCCACATTTTTCAAACCCATGGACCGAAATTCTTTTATATCCAGAGACAGTTGCCATCACGGACCATGGGTTGAGGGTGTCACCAAAAGTCAATTTCTTCATATCAGAAGCAATTGTACAGATATGACTGATTTTGATCTTGAGGCAAGAATACTCATGCAGAGGTTTAAAGATAAAGGTTATGATAGTGGTAAATTGGAACGTGCCCTTCAGCAGGTAAGGGAAACAGATAGAAAGTCACTATTGGAAAGAAAAAGACCACTTTCACTAATTTAGATACTTGAAGTATGGATTTTTCTTTTATAACTTCTTTCTCCACACAACATTTGGCCATTAAATGTATTTTTCAATGACACTGGCATATACTTCAAAATGATTGTGTTCTGGGACCTAATTTGCCGTACAAACCCTGTGTCACCTATAGAGGTGTACCGTCCCTTAAGGACAAATTATTACACAACATTATAGATCCCCCTCAAGAGGTCCCCTTTTCCATAACCTGGTGGGATTTTATAGATGTAGCAATTGCCAGGCTTGTGCTGTTAATCTTTGTAGAAAGAAAAAGATATTGGATTTTACATCTAACATAAGTTCTAAAAAATATAGTATCAAGTCATTCATTACATGCAGAATGACCCATGTAGTATACGTATTACAGTGTCCGTGCGGCCTGCAATACGTGGGCAGGACCACTCGGGCACTGAATGTTAGATTGAATGAACATCTGGCTAATATCTGTAAAGGATATAAAAATCATAGTGTTTCTAGGCACTATGATTTGGTACATGCCAGAGACCCCACAGGAACAATTTTTATAGGCATTGACAACTTCACACCTCATTGCTGGGGTAGTTTGAAGGTGAGGGAATTTTCGAAAATAGAATCCAAATGGATCTTTCTCCTCAAAAGTTACACGCCATTCAAACTCAACATAGACCTTGATGTCAATTGTTTTATTGATAATTCTTAATTTTGAGTTTTTAATATTGTTATAAGATTAATAGTTTTATTAATTCCCATTTTTATTTTTATTTTATTTTATCTTTTTTTGGTTTATATTTATACATATATTTTATTATTTCTATTCATATTTTTCATATACTGTATATATTGTATTGTAATTTTACTTAATATGAATTTATCAGCACTATTTACACCTTTTCTCCTTCCATGGCTGCTATGGTACGTTTAAATTGTGGCTAAGTCATAATGTCCTGTAAGGAGGTTGGGGGGGCGCGTCCGGTCATTTCCCAAATAGAAGGGCCTGTCTATGTCCGCCCGGGTCTGATGTAGGAGGCATTTGATCTGACATACACTCAGGTTTCTAACAACCAATTCCGGGTTTTAGACTGAGGCTTGGTTTCGTATTGTCAATTCGCACATAGAGTGCCATGGAAACGAGGCATGGTGCTGCTTGCAGGATATTTAATGGCGATGGCGGAAGCGTTCACTCATGCCCCAGAAGTCGTCCATGTTGTGACGAAACCGGTCGGGCTGAAGTGACGCAATCCAGCCATCGCGTGCATCTGATGTTTTTATTCATGCTCAATACTTTTCTTCCAAATGTAAGTGCATTGCCTTTATTAAAGATGCCTAGTTTTTGCAATATCACACTATTGCGCCTTTCTTTCATCTAATGTGGCTGCTGAACGGGTCTTGAGGTTACCTGGAGTCCGCTGTCCATTGAGATCTGGTCCTAGCTGACGGACCCATTGAGGAATTGCCAGTGGAGGCTTATCCACAAAGCGTTCCCTGTTCCCCCCGTGATAGGTGGTCATGTGGCTCTGGTAAGAGCACACTTATGTGGTGGATGGTTACACTGGTGGAGGAATATGGTGATTGTTCACTACTATTAAGCAATTTCACTTCACATAGACTTTTTTTTATATATTGGATCGTTAATTTAGTTGATTTCACATTATTTATCACACATTTTATGTATATGAAAAAACAAAAATTCACAATTTTTTGTATGTTAGAGCAACAATTTTTTCTCAATTTTATTCACAGTGATTATACCTCACTTTTTGTTTGCTGCTTACGTTTGATTTATTCACTATAGTTCTTGCACAGACAATTTCATGGTTTTCTATATACACTCCAGTGCTGTGGGCATCAGGCCTCAGAGGTTGGTTGGAAAGCTAATGTGTTTCGGGAGACAAGCCCCCTTCCTCAGAGCTAATCCAACAACATGAGAGCACCTTATTTATATGGTTCTAGGGTACAGTCTCTTCGCCTTCCCACAAAACCTGGGTGGAGCCTAACACTCATGAGGTCAGAGGGGAAGGCCTATCTGTCTCCAATTGTGTTCTGCTCTACTTGTTGCCATGTAATAATGATAGACAACTGAGGCCAAACCAACTTTAACCCCCCAGTCTCAGCTTTGAAGGCGGACACTTGCCACACTGGGCCCCTTCCGCGACAACAGTCTCATGGGATCACCATACAGCCTATGCATGTCTGATTTAAGATGGGCAGCGGTTCTTACCTGTACTGCCAGATCTGTTTGTGTATCGCAGAAAAGCACCCTGTCAGCTTCCTCTATAGAGCCAGGTAGAACTTTCAGCATCTGGAACGCACGCTCCTGATGTAAACAAAGCCACACTTCCGGGTTAGGTCAAGAACACTTACTGCCTGTGGCGTCTGTGCTGTTGGGTCTCAGTGGGGCAGGACCCTAGTCCGGGGATTCTACCACTAGCTAGGGACTCCAATGATGATCCCTCCCCAGGGGAAGACCCAAGACTGGGGAATAATCTCTATACTTCCCGCCCCCTTATGGCATGGTGGTAATGCTGCCTACTAGTAGTAAGACAGATGTATAGCTAACAGCCATTCACGGGTGTCTGTCCACCCAGTATATCACTACACTGGGTTCCCATGTGGGGGAGGAGACTGTGGCCCCGCATGTTACCATTCACCTCTATTGCCATTAACCCATCTACAGGGTTAAGAGCAGACCACTAAGATGTTTGGACTGAAGAAACAATATAAAAAAAATAATTCTGCCCTCTTAACAGACGGTGTCAGTCCGGCTGAAACCTGCTCCCTTAAGGTTGCTGTAAACTGTGAGTGTACCCTTCCTACTGGGTTTGTTGTAAACTGTTGCTGCATTACTTCAATACAAGTCTTCTATTGCACCGGACTGTGTGAATTATTGTAATCGGACCTAGCTGCAATCCACTTACATGTGGATTGTGAATAAAAAGTTGAACCAATTGTGGAGCAGCATGGAGTGTATGTGTCAATAATATTAACTCATAGCTGGCACACTATGTGACACTTATTGGCTGTTTTACACAAAAACATGCAAAAACTATTTCTTTCCAAAAAAAAATGAGTAAAATAGATATAACATCAGTAAGCTCTGATCTTCTCTTACCTCTATGGAATTGAATTATAGTTGGTTTAAGTTACCAAGGAAATTAATTAGGCAATATTTCCTTAGCTCCCTGTAGACAACGCAGCTCTTGTCCTTCTTTGTTAAAGACTGCATTCAACAGAGAGAACAGATAAATGTTCATAGAAACTGAATCACTTTATATATTTCCCAAGAGGCTATGTC
This sequence comes from Glandirana rugosa, assembly GCA_018402905.1. Taxonomy (NCBI): domain Eukaryota; kingdom Metazoa; phylum Chordata; class Amphibia; order Anura; family Ranidae; genus Glandirana; species Glandirana rugosa. Next base: position 382,940 of record BLSH010525240.1, on the reverse strand, counting down.
TCAAAACCTAAAAGATAAAGAAAAAGCTTCTGAACTTTTAAAGGATAAGCTCTAGAAGTAGATGGAAATAGTCTTATGTTTTTCGTAAACACATTAAAAAAAAAAAACACATATATTTTTACTGTAATATTAAAGGTTTTCTGTACACAATAAACAGCTTATTATATCAATGACAAAATACAGCTTAGTTTGCACCCTATGTTTTTTTAAGAAAAATAATGCTTTTTTCATAGACAAGCACTTTAGCATATAAGAAAGATACCACACTACGTAGATTGCAATTGTTAAAAATACTCGCTAGTCTAAATTCAAAATTAAAATGGTATTAAACCCAAAAACAAAAATGTAATGTATTGCAACATTCGTGTTCTTCTATGTGGGGTCTTTTCACCTTTTGATCTGGCCAGTAAAGTAAGTCTGTTATTTTTCAACTTCCCCAATAAACTAAGCTTCCAACAAGGGGGCAGTTACTAGGTTGAGACAAACCAGGTTTTCAGTTTTTATTCATTTATGCGAAACCTTTATCCCAAAACTAAAAATAAAAAACTGTTTGTGTAACTGCTGAAAAAGTGTTAGCTGGTATTTGGCTTTAATTGATTGGTCAAGTCTAAGGCTCAAATCACATCTATGCATGCTGCTTTTGAGCGTTTCTGCAGTGCTTTTTGGCTTCTTTTTATCGCAATTTTGCAGCAATTCCCATTTATAAGGGTTTTTTTGGAAAATTTGTTGATGAGCAGATTTAAAAACACAAAACACAAATCACGGCAAAATTGCAGTAAAAACGCACAACTTGCTTTTCTGCAGCTTCTCCATTGACATCAATTGAACCATAAAACGCAAAAAAGCACCGATTTGCATTTAAGGCCTGGTTCACACCTGTGAAACTTTAAGTGCGCTTTCAGTTTTGCAGTCCTTTTAGCATGGTTTCCTGTTGGTAATGCAAACATCTATGCATTTTATGGAAAGGGCCAGGGACTTTTTTCTGGTTTTTGGTTCCACAGACTTCAATGGATCAAAAATGTATAATAAAAAATGCAAAATGCACCTGTAATATGCAAACTGCAACCTGCATAGGTGTGAACCAGGCCTAAATGTGTTATTGGCAGGATCACCAGGTAAAAATAAAGATTAAAAAATGAATGCTATACCTACATGTAAGAATGGTAGACTGCAATGTATTACAGTTTTGTTTTGGGGTTTGATACGTTCAAATACATTCAGAGAAGACAGTTGTTCTTGAAAGGGCTTCCATTTTTTCATCCAGGCAGTGCTGTAAAGCAGTGGTTCTCAACCTCAATCCTCAAGTACACCCAACAGGCCATGTTTTCAGGTTTTAATTTATCTTGCAAAGGTGCTTTAAATCCGAGTCAATGGCTTGGTATTTTGGACAGTTATTTTATCTAAGAGAAATTTCCAAAACATGGACTGTTGTGGGTACTTGAGAACTGAGGTTGAGAACCACTGCTGTAAAGCACTAGATTGTCCCACTCCATTTTGTCAATAATCTAGTCATCTTGGAACACACCTGCTGATGGTTGAATAGATTTAAATCTTCCTTTGGATATCTGTGTGCGATTGATAATCCAGGGACCAGACCCAGAGAGTTAGAAGGTTCAAGCACACACTTCAAAGAATACATTACCACCATATGAGGCAGTCTGTGTATGCTGTGGATAAAGTGAATTACAAAGGTAAACTGTGTGACTTTTTTTACTATAACATAGCTGTCATGCATTGGAATGCATTTGTAGCTCACTGGTTGGTTTAACAAATATGGTGCTTTAAATATTAATGTGAACCTGAGCCCAGATCATAAATACTAAAATATTTACACATTCTGAATAATGAGTGAACTGGGCAATGTTCAGTACACTGGATATTCGTAGAACCCATCGGGCTGAATCTTCTTCTTTTCCCCACTATTTTCAAGCATAATTTGCACGCTTTTGATAATAAAAAGCATGGGTAGCTGGGCACTGCTATAATGGGCAAATACCAATCTAAAAAAATTGAACTACAAGGGCACTCACCTGCCTGATGCTTTAGCAGCAGGTTACACCCTGAATACAGATGTAACATGTTACTAAAGGTGAACGTATCCTTTAATGGCCCTATCAATATGAAATAAAAAAAAAATAGACTTCCAAAATAAATGAAAACACAAAAATACTGTCTCTCTGAAAGAAAACACGCATTTTTCAAAGGGAAACCTTGCAGGAAAAAAAGGAAAGAAAAAAAAAAGCGAAAAAAGGACTAACTGTGAATGCTAACCTTAAATCAGCCACAAAACATTATATGATTATGAGGATTAAGGCAGTAATGTGGCACCACTGCATCAACTGAAGTTTCAGCTGCTTGTCTTGAACTCAGCTTTTTACACAGTCTATGCATGTGTACAATATGCTAAGGCAGCACAGAGGAAAACGATGCCCTCTTGTCTTAATGCAATTATTTTCCTAGTCAGTTTAAACTGGCTGGTGGAGGTTGTTCTGGCATGGGACATTTAAATCTCAAGGTCTCTGTAACATTATTTGAAGTTCTCCTTTAACCTGATATAGGCAGAACAAGCAGGCATGAGAACATTGTCTATTTTGTATTTTTAGAATAAAATTGGACTACTTCTTTTGTTAAACACTTATGTATTTAATTGCCTGGTTATTTATAACTACATTTTAGTGACCACCAATATAGAATTTCATAGTGAAGCAAAGCTGTAAGTTTGAATTGACTTTACATTTCTTAGGTATAAAATTGGAAATGCACCTGCAGTTTTATTTTTAGAAAACAGCAGATAAAGTTACAGAACCCTGATGAGGGTTAACTCAGTTTGTTACTTGCATTCAAATATGTCTAATAAACTAATTTTCACCAAAGAACAGCAGATGTAGCCAAGCAATTTGAAATTCATCAGCATTCTTTTATTCCACTTTGGTTGTTTTGTAGGTCATATTTGCCCTAGAGACAATTTCGCTGCACTAAGAGCTAGTTCAATCCCTTAACTAAACTAACATTTAAGCAATTATGCTAAAGTGCTTCCCAGCAAGAGTGAAATTCTGTAATTTCGCAGGGTTCTGCAGAGACAAAGAGAACATTTAAGACTATGAAATGCAGTTAACTTAGTGCAACACTTTATACAATACTGTTCATTTTTAATTTTGCTATGTTATTTGCATGGGGATTCAAGGTAAAATAAAAATATTACAAAAATAATGTACTGTATAATGTTTTGAAGTTGACAAGAAGGTAAAGCTAAATATGGACATTGGGCAAATATCTTCAGGGCTTCACCATCAAATAATCTGTCAGGTAATATTGAACCTGTCTGCATAAATCAATTTCAATTTTTTTTTTATTGTTTACAGATTTGGGTTAACCACTTGACAACTGGGCACTTAAACCCCCTTCCTAACCAGACCAATTTTCAGCTTTCAGTGCTCTCACATTTTGAATGACAATTACTCAGTCATACTACACTGTATCATACTGACTCATTAACAGTAAGTTTTACACTCTCGTGACTTTCGACTTTTAACCAGACCAATCCTTCCCCCAAATTCACGGGTCAACAGTTCACCAATTGGGTTTAGACATTTGTTATTTTTTTTTTAACTTTAACTAAATACGTCTGTCCAAGTTATAATGGACTGTCTAATAAACTACCACTTCGGGACTTCTATAAACGGGTTACAGGTATAAATCGAAATGGAAGAACAGTTGAAGTTTTGTAATATGTCATGTAATAAAAACATTATAAAAATAAAATGGAACTTAGGGGTACGTTTATTGTATCGTTTTAATTTTTACTTGTCATAACA
>BLSH010525240.1:365096-376896 GCA_018402905.1 Glandirana rugosa | reverse complement strand
AGATGGGTGGGCATGTATGTATGTGTGACAGATGGGTGGGCATGTATGTATGGGTGACAGATGGGTGGGCATGTATGTATGTATGTGTGACAGATGGGTGGGCATGTATGACTGTGTATGGGTGATCAGGGGGTCCCTGCCTGTCACATAGCGGTGCTGTGGGCACTTCAGATCCTGCCCACAGCACCGCTGCATCTCCTCTCTCCCCCCTCACCCCCCTCCCCTGTCACACTGCACCGATCGGTGCGGAGAGGGGGGAGACAAGCCGGCACTTCCGCCGGCTTGTTTACATGTGATGCTCCGTCATTTGACGGAGCGATCACATGGTAAACGGCCGCTCCAAGCGGCCATTTACCGGGATCCGTGATGCGCCGGGTTTCATAGACCCGGCGGTCACGGATGCTCCCAGGTGCGCGCCCCAGGGGGCGCGCGGGAGCGCGATTGTGGGAGGACGTTATATAACGTCCTCCCACAACAATGGGTGCCACTTGCCGACGTGTAACTACGTTACACGGTCGGCAAGTGGTTAAGATTCACTGTCCTCCAGAGGCAGCCATCATGGAACAGTAAAAGAGCAGCCACCCTATTCCATCAGATTGTGCAGCTGTTATCTCCCAGCCCACTTCCCACAGCTCAGCTGTGTGGGCCTTTTTTAGCACATGTGCAGCCAATCGTAATGTTGCAATTTGCAATCTCTGCCGTAAGCAGATCAAGCGTGGCAAAAACACCAGCTACTTAGGTACCACATGCTTGACAAGGCATTTATCCTCCCACCACTCAGCCCATTGGCAAGAGCACCTGAAAGCCACACAAAATGGACACAGTTCGTCTCATCCTCCTCACCTTTTACATCTACCCCCACTACAGTATATCTCATGACCTCTCAGCAGCTTCCACTTACAGGGATGATGGCATGGTATAGCAAAGGGTGTCACAGGACCTTGCAACACATCTGCCAGCAGCACACCACCAGCTGTAGAGTATAGCAGGCAAATTTCTCTGCCCCAGCTGCTTCAGCAAAAAAAATAAAAATACACTCCCTGCTACCCACATGCTAAGCGTCTAAATTCCAGCTTGTCCAAATTGCTGGCTTTACAACTCCTGCCTTTCTGTCTGGTGGATTCTGCAGAATGTGCTGTACCACAATGGCAAGTTCTCAGGCGCTATTTCTTTGCACGTAAGGCCATTCCTGCTTTGCACCATCACGTGGAAGGCAATGTTTTGGCATCATTGGGCAAGGAAGTCAGCAGCAAGGTCCACTTTACTGCTGACACAATGTCAGAGAAAACTTGTGAGCAATGAATCAAGTTTGCCTATTCATTTGCCCATGCGCGCGCGGCAGGTGCACGAGGGGGCGCGCAGGAACGCGGCAGGTGCCCGGGCACAAAAGCGACGCCGCTGCCGCCAAACAGGCTATTTAAACCGGGCAGCACCATGCAGCCGGTGCTGTCCATTCTACAGCGTGTCCCTTTTCTTGAAGTGCCTGTTACCTGTTTACCTGTGACCTGTTTCCTTTTGACGGCTTGTCCTGACTCTGATTGAACTCTGCCTGCTCTGACCCTTAGCTTGCCCACGACTATTCTTCTGCCTGACCCCTTGGTACCTTGCTGCCAGCCTGTTGATGAACCCTGCCTGTACCTGACAACTCTCCTGCCTGCACCCTCTGTACCGAATTGACCGCCTGTTGCAACCCTGCCTGCATCACCCCGCTACTTACAGCCACCAAAGGACTTCTCACATCTCCAGCAGTGATCCAGTCCAGCCCTCGTGCCCCCCTGTGCTCTAGAACTCCCTGTCTGCTCTACCAGGGGTTCCGGAATCAGGGCCATAAGAGTGGTTGCTCCCTGCATAAGACAGACTCCACCACCAGGTGCGTGAGACACGTGGTCCAGCAAGCATGGTCAGGGACGATGTATTTCATTCACAGCACACTGGGTAACTCTGTCATCCTCATCATCATACAAGTCAGGCTAAAAGATGCCATGCAGTTCTTCAGCTGGTCTGTCTAGGGGACAAGGGCCACACCGGAGCAGAGATTCTTTTATGCTCTGCAGGGGCAGGCCCAGAGGTGGTTCACACCACGCCAGCTTGAGCCAGGAATGGTGGTGTGTGATAATGGCATTAACCTTCTGTCTGCTGTTCAACAGGGAAAGTTGACACATGTGCCATGCCTGGCACATGTCCTCGATTTGGTGGTGTAGCATTTCTTAAACAGGTACCCAGGTTTGCAAGATTTTCTAAGGCAGTCCAGAAGCGTCTATAGCCATTTCAGGCAGTCATACACAGCCAGTGTTCAGTTGGCTGAAATTCAGAAGGAATTCCACCTGGCCGCAATGCTACAGTGGCTGCACATGCAGCAGAGAGCCATCAATGAGTACCTCTGTGAGTATGACTCAGGGGAGCTCAGCTTTTTTTTCCCACACCAGTGGCTGCCGATTAGGGATGCATGCACTGTACTGTCACCATTTGAGGAGGCGACAAGGATGGTGAGCCATGACAATGCATGCATCAGTGACACTGTCATGTACCTGATCCAAAGCCAAGTGCAGATAAGGGCTCCCTTTGCAGCTGAGTGTGCTATACTGAGGGTAAGACAGAGGGCATGTCGCACAAAGAAGCACAGGTCACCGACAGGAACTGGATAGCCAGGCAGGTGCAGGAGGCAATGACTGTGACCAGGAACAGGTGTACAGAAACTCCGGAAGTACTGGTGTATGGCAGCAGAAGTAAAGGCCTGGCTGAGGGTCACCACAGCAGGAAGGTGCAGCAGGTCGCTCAGAGTCCGTAGGGTCACCCGAACAGGTGTTTGAGGACCGGCAGTGTAAAGACAAGTCCTTGAGTATAAGCTGAAGGCTCAGTTCCAACAACCCAGGCAAGGCTGAGATCGCTGAGCAGGCTGAAGGTCAAACACAGTGGTTCAGGCAGAGACAAAGTCCAAGTGGTAAGCCAGAGTCATACACAGTGGATCAAGCAGAAGTGCAGTCCGTAAGTAGGGGTCATGCACAGGGAATCAGGCAGAAGCAAAGTCCTTACAGCAAGCTGAGGGTCATACACAACCAGATAGGCAGATGGATGGTCAGAGGTACAAGCCAAGGGATAATCCAGGAGAGTAGGTAGCAAGTCAGAACAAACCGGGTCACAACAGGAATCAAGCATGGATACAGGGTTCAGAAATGCAGGAGAGCTGACGATAACCCAGCACTTGAGTCAGGCAGACATAGTCCTTTTATAGCACAGGTGAAGCTCCCTTCTGTCATATTGTGCGCGCCGATGCGAACGCAGATTCACACCATTACGCATGAGTGCACATCTATTCCCATCCCGCGATCGCAGATTCGCACGATCGCGCATGCGCATCGAAATTTGCCCATGGCGTCCATTATGATTGCTGGCAGGATCACCATCTCTATGGCCACTTCCCTGACACTATCCCTCTTGTGTTCCTGCTGGAGCATACGCTGTGTGGCATTATGAACAGGGCACTCGAGGCAGAGCAGTGGGAGGAAGAGGACTTTATGCAGACACCATTCTTGTGACGCCACAGAACACACTAGAGGAGAGGAAGGAGGAGGATTCTGGCAGTTTTGGAGGCATTGAAGCAGAGGAAGACATGCATTCAAACCTTAAGAGATGGGTTTCAGTCCCCAGAAACCTTGGGATTAGTACATGGCTGAGAGGAGGCAGTTCCAGATAGTGCAATCCTCAGTGACCCTGAGGCTTCTCGTGCCTCCGTAACCTTGCAGTGTATGGGCTTCCCTATTCTTCAAAGCCTGCAAAAGGACTTGAGAATTTGTAGCATCAAGGAGAAGGTTCATTATTAGAGTTGAGCGAACTTCTGGAAGTCCGGGTTCTGCTGGTTTGTCCGAACTTCGGGACAAAGTCCGGGTTCGGGTCCGGACAGAACCCGAACTTTGTCCCGGACCCCGAACCCCATTGAAATCAATGGGGACCCGAACTTTTAGGCACAAAAATGGCTGTAAAATAGTCTTGGAAAGTCCTAGAGGTCTGCAAAAGGAAGGAAATTGGGGTAAGGGTGGGACAAGTGCCCTACAAAGAAATGGGGACAGGGAAATAACTAAAAGCATTTAAAAAAAAATAAAAACATAAAAAAAATCAAAAATGGAGGTGGATGTGGACCAACTTGAATCTGGGTCTGAAAAGCATTAATTAGCAGTAGAAGCCATATAACTGTTCTAAAATCATCTTCAAACTGTGTCAAAAAAGTATAAATAAGCTGGGAGAACCCATATCACTGTTCTGCAAACATCTGGAAACTGTGTGTCACTTTAAATAAAACCGGGACTAACTGAACTACTGTTCTGCAAACATCTGAAAACTTTGTGTGTCATTTTAAGAAAAACCGGGACTAACTGAACTACTGTTCTGCAAACATCTGGAAACTGTGTGTCACTAACAAAAACCGGGACTAACTGAACTACTGTTCTGCAAACATCTGGAAACTGTGTGTGTCACTTTAACAAAAATCCTTGACAAACTGTTCTGCAAACATCTGGATACTGTGTGTGACACTAACAAAAACCGGGGCAAACCCATATCACTGTTCTGCAAACATCTGGAAAGTGTGTGCGACACGTTAACTAAAATCCTTGACAAACTGTTCTGAAAACATCTGGATACTGTGTGTGACACTTTAACAAAAAAACGGGGCGAACCCATATCACTGTTCTGCAAACATCTGGAAAGTGTGTGCGACACGTTAACTAAAATCCTTGACAAACTGTTCTGCAAACATCTGGATACTGTGTGTGACACTTTAACAAAAACCGGGGCGAACCCATATCACTGTTCTGCAAACATCTGGAAAGTGTGTGCGACAGGTTAACTAAAATCCTTGACAAACTGTTCTGCAAACATCTGGATACTGTGTGTGACACTTTAACAAAAACCGGGGCGAACCCATATCACTGTTCTGCAAACATCTGGAAACTGTGTGTGAAACTACAGCATAGAGAAGAACAGGGATATGGTTTCGCTCTGCTATAGTTTCCCATAGAGTTTATAGATGATTTTAGATTCTAAAATCATCTAAAAACTCTATGGGAAACTATAGCAGAGCGAAACCATATCCCTGTTCTTCTCTATGCTGTAGTTTCACACACAGTTTCCAGATGTTTGCAGAACAGTTTGTCAAGGATTTTAGTTAAAGTGTCACACACTTTCCAGATGTTTGCAGAACAGTGATATGGGTTCGCCCCGGTTTTTAATAAAGTGACACACACAGTTTTCAGATGTTTGCAGAACAGTAGTTCAGTTAGTCCCGGTTTTATTTAAAGTGACACACACAGTTTCCAGATGTTTGCAGAACAGTGATACGGGTTCTCCCGGCTTATTTATACTTTTTTGACACAGTTTGAAGATGATTTTAGAACAGTTATATGGCTTCTACCGTTAATTAATACTTTTCAGACCCAGTTTGAAGATGGTCCACATCCACCTCCATTTTTTTATTTTTTTATTTTTTAAAAAATGCTTTTAGTTATTTCCCTGTCCCCATTTCTTTGTAGGGCACTTGTCCCACCCTTACCCCCATTTTCCTTCCTTTTGCAGACCTCTAGGACTTTCCTGGACTTTTTTACAGCAATTTTCAGAACTTTTGGTAAAATTACCAGAACCCCGAACCCGGACTTTTTTTTTGAAAAGTCCGGGTTCGGGTCCGGGTCCCGGACACCCCAAAGTTCGGTACGGACCCGAACGTTACAGTCCGGGTTCGCTCAACTCTATTCATTATTGGTTGGTCCTTGACCACCATTACAAGGGGAAAGTCACAGAACTCATCCTGCCCTTGCAGAGGGAGCACAGGATGAAATATCTTGAGGACACCTTAAAAAGGAGTTTATGTAACACATTTCCAGACTCTGGTAGGTTACGGTCTCATAGAAAAGAGGCTTCTGTTGGTCAAAGGGGGAGCAGCGGAGAAAGGAGCCGCCTAAATGATGCATTTAAAAACATTTTTTAGTCCTCGGCACCCAGGGCTGTCAGCTTCCACATCCCATTGGCAGCATCTGCATCATATGGTGAGAGATTATCTAGGGGAGAAAACGGACATGGAGAGCTTTCCATTAGACAATCCACTGGGTTACTGGGTCATGAGAGTAGACCACTGGCTAGAACTTGCCAACTATGCAATTGAGCTGCTGGCCTTCACTGCATCCAGCATGCTTTCTGAATGGCCATTCAGTGCTGCTGGAGGTTTTGTAACAGATAAAAGAACGTGTTTGTCCACAGGCTCCGTTGACCAGCTGACATTTGTCAAAATGAATCAGTGCTGGATTAGCAGCAGCTATCAAGCCCCTGATGCTGCTGTTGCTGATGGCATTTTTTTGGGATTTGAAATCTCTGCAAGATTGTCTAGGCTGTCTATCTTTGTGGGTATTGATTTTATCTTGAAGTATTTTTTTGGCATAGGTTTCTTGAGCACAATTAACACCCAAGGACCATTTTTTCCCATACCTCTTTGACAGGTGCAAATAATTTTAATTTTTGACAGTAAGGGCAATTCTTGCTTTCATCAAAAGTACCTCTATAGGTTTGCAATGTAAAGGCACCACCAACACCAAAAGCCCAACTTTTCCACACCTGTTTGACAGGTGCATATACTTTAAATTTTTTACAGAAAGGTAAATTCTGGCTTTCATCAAGAGTACCGCTAGCCATTTCCTTCTCTCTCCAGCAGTGTGTTCTCGGAGCATTCCACTGGGAACATTTTTCTTCCTTTCACTGGTCTATAGATCAGTGGCAGAATGAGTTTACTACTAAACCCAAAACCATACTGGTAAGCCAGTAATGGTGAAACTGAAATGAGGTATGGAATACAAGGCATACCTGGTCTCTGTGGATGGATACATGGACATGCAGCTCACCAATACAGAAGAGTATATTGATGAGGTATTGTCTAGACATCTTGGAGAAGTCCTAATAAGGTGTAATAATGTATTATATATACGAGGAGTAAAAGAGGAAAAAGAAGATGGCAAGATGAGAGAATAACTCAATTTCCAAATTAGTTTTGTAAATTTTTTTTGAAACTTCTTTTTTGAGGTTATTGTTGGACATTTTTTTCGTAAAAAGTTTCCATCTAAAGTCTGCCAAAGAGACACCATAATTTATCCAAAAAATCTCTAATCTTGTTCTGAGTGCACTGAGTGTGGCCTCATCATACAGACTGGCTCCCCAAGCCGTTGTTTAAATGAAGAAATGAGATCAGCCATCAGTACAACAGGAATAATTGATTTTCAAATATGCTGTAGATACCATAGTTTGGGTTGTTTTTTTTAACCAAAGAAATGTAGCAGTATACATTTTGGCCTAAATTTATGAAAAAAGATTTGCAAAATTTTAAAACAGAAATGAAGAAAAACTTTTTTTTTCAAAATGTTCAATCTTTTCACGTTCTTTAGCAAAAAAATAAAAAAACCCAGTGGTGATTAATTGCCACCAAAATAAATAAATCTCTGTCTACAAAAAAAAAAAATCATTTGTTTACAGAGTTTCATAACTGAGCAATTGTCATTCAAAGTGTGACAGCACTGAAATCTGAAAATTGACCTGGGCAGGAAGGGGGTAAAAGTGTCCAGCATTGAAGTGATTGATAAAAAATTAGTTAAAAACAGTGGAAGTGTTTATATCTAGTGTTTAGTTTTTGATGAATTAGTAGGGCATACAGACTCATCAAGCCAGGATAGTGTCACGGTCAGGGGTCAGGCTCAGAGACCAGTAGCTATAGCAGTAGAAAGACTCCCACTGACCAGCAGGATAAGTATACAAGTAGGACACCTTGGTAAATAACGCAGGCTCACCTGAGGTGCAGAGTCTAAGTACTAACCAGTGTTCACCTGAACTCCTGATGGTGGTGATGGGTTTAGCTGCGTATTAGTACCAGGTTGCAATCCTCAGGATCACCCCACCAGGAGGCAGGCGTGTCTTTATTGACCTTGCTTTGTGCACCGCTCCAAATCATTTGGTGAAGGGTGGATTATGGTGCGGGATTGTTTTTCAAGGGCTGGTCTTGGCCCCTTAGTCCCAGTGAAGGGTCATTTTCTACGTATAGGTAAGCCTATAATAGGACTTTCTTGTAAGTAAAATGAATATCTCCTAAATGTGCACCGTTTAGGAGATATTCACCCTGGATGCAGCCAGTTAAGTCACCACACATGAGCTCTGAAGGTCCAGCATACCTTGCCGGATCTTCAGAGCTTCATGCCAGAACCAAGGGCTCCCAATCACATAGCTGGTGCGTGTTAATGTGGAAGAAAGACCGGGGGAAGATGTCAGCCCTATCAACTGTGACAGCACAGCAATTGAGGGCTTTGTCCCAGGGTGAGTTACATAGTCACACAGCTAGGCAGGTTGAAAAAAGACAAGTCCATCTAGTTCAACCAGTAAAAAAAAGAAAATATGTATAACCATACAATCCCATATACACAATCCTTCACCCACAGTTGATCTAGAGGAGGGCAAAAAACCGCTGCAAAGCATGATCCAATTTACTATAGTGGGTGAAAAAAATTCCTTCCTGATCCCCCGAGAGACAATCAGATTTTCCCTGGATCAACTTTACCTATAAATGTTAGTAGCCAGTTATGTTATATACATTAAGGAAAGAATCCAGGCCTTTTTTTAAAGCAATCTACTGTGCTGGCCAGAACCACCTCTGAAGGGAGTCTATTCCACATTTTCACAGCTCTAACTGTGAAAAAACCTTTCCGTATAGCTCTAACTGTGAAGAAACCTTTCTGTATTTGGAGATGAAATCTTTTTTCCTCTAGATGAAAAGAGTGCCACCTTGTCCTCAGTGATGACCTTAAAGTGACTAGCTCAACACCAAGATCACTATATGGACCGCTTATGTATTTGTACATGTTGATCATATCCCCCTTAATCTCCTCTTCTCAAGAGAGAATAAATTCAGTTCCTCTAATCTTTCCGCATAGCTGAGCTCCTCTATGCCTCTTATCAGTTTGGCTGCCCTTTTTTGCACTTTCTCCAGTTCCCCAATATCCTTTTTGAGAACTGGTGCCCAAAACGTTACTGCATATTCCAGATGAGGTCCTACTAATGATTTGTACAGGGGCAAAATGATATCTCTCTCTCTGGAGTCCATACCTCTCTTAATACAAGAAAGGATTTTACTAACTTTGGAAACTGCAGCTTGGCATTGCATGCCATTATTAAGCTTATGATCTACCAAAACCCCCAGATCCTTATCTACTATTGATTCCCCCAGTTGTACTCCCCATAGTATGTATGATGCATGCATATGCTTAACCCCCAGGTGCATAACTTTACATTTATCTACATTAAACCTCATTTGCCAAAAAGTTGTCCAACTAAACAGTGCATTGAGGTCAGCTTGTATGTTGGAGACATCCTGTAAGGATGTTATTCCATTGCATAGTGAGTATTTCATAATGTGCTAGTAATACATTCTACCGCTTTAAGGCATCAGCATACTAAGACATTTTGGACAATTTCATGCTCCTAACTTTGTGGGAACAGTTTGGGGATGGCCCCTTCCTGTTCCAAGAGGACTGTGCACCAGTGCTCAGAGCAAGGTCCATAAAGACATAGATGAGCGAGTTTGGGGTGAAGGGACTTGACTGGCCTGCACAGAGTCCTGTTCTCAACCCCATAGAACACCTTTGGGATGAATTAGAGCAGAAACTGCGATCCAGGCCTTCGCCCAACATCAGTATCTGATCTCACAAATGCTCTTCTGGAAGAATGGTAAAGCATTCCCATAGACACTCCTAAACCTTGTGGACAGGTTTCCTAGAAGAGTTGAAGCTGTTATAGCTGCAAAGGGTGGGCTGACTCAATAATGAACCCTATGGACTAAGACTGGGAGGCCATGAAAGTTCATGTGCGTGTAAAGGCAGGTGTCCCAATACTTCTGATAATATCTTTAGAATTTGAGATAAGTATTTTGTTTGTTTTGTGGTACTGGTTTAGGGGTCTATGTATTACTTGCTAGAGTGAGGTGCTGTGGTATATAGAGTTAATCAAATCAGTAGAAATGTTTTTATTAGTTTCCATATAAATCTTTCTGATCTTTGGGGTGCTACACAATTTAGGAACTCATGTAATAATGTTTCATGAACATCAGAATGCTCTGTAGATTGGATACATTTTTATGTAGCCATGTCCCCCCTTAGGGGTGGATGATTGTTGTGGTTCGCCTGCTCACACTGCCCTCAATCAGATCCATACTGTAATCGGAGTCACAGAACAAGCTGGTACTTTGCTTTGTTTTGTTTTATTAGGGGATTAAACTTGGATGGGGATTAGAGTTGAGCGAACCCGGACTGAAAAGTTCGGGTCCGGACCGGACTTTGGAGTGTCCGTGCCCCAAAACCCAAACATTTGAAAAAAAAGTCTGGGTCCGGGTTCGGTATTTGGGTATTTTTCGCGCCTTTTCTATAGCTGCAGAGCAGCTTATCAACAAGCGTTTTACTCGTTTGCCCTTAGAAGCCATCACATCGCACGCCTACTAATGGCATAGCTGTGAATGGCAAGTGCATCATGTGACCCAGCCTCTATATGAGCTGGAGTCACGTATGCCGCGTGTCACATCGTCTCAGGGTAGTGTAGGGAGAGCATGCTGCCGGCACTGTGAGGGATAGATTACAGATCGAATATGATCTAATCCTGCATTACAGACAGGTTCCTGGCGGTGCTGTGAGGGGAAAGCTTATGGTTCTAAAACCATCTGATACTGGACTAGGTACAGTTTACTAGTGCTGTGAGGGATAAATTACCGATCTTATATCATCTCATCCTGCATTACAGACAGGTTCCTGGCGGTGCTGTGAGGCGAAAGATTAGCATTCTAAAACCATCTGATACTGGACTAGGTACAGTTTACTAGGGCTGTGAGGGACAGATTACTGTTCTAAAATCATCCCCTGGTGCTATAGGGAGAGGTTCCTGCTGGTGCTGTGAGGGAAAGATTATTGTTCTAAAATCATCTCCTAGTGCTATAGGGAGAGGTTCTCGTTGGTGCTGTGAGGGACAGATTATTGTTCTAAAATCATCTCCTAGTGCTATAGGGAGAGGTTCCTGCTGGTGCTGTGAGCGACAGATTATTGTTCTAAAATCTCCTAGTGCTATAGGGAGAGGTTCATGCGGCTTCTGTGAGGGACAGATTATTGTTCTAAAATCATCTCCTAGTGCTATAGGGAGAGCTTCATGCTGCTCCTGTAAGGGACAGATTATTGTTCTAAAATCATCTCATAGTTAGAGTTGAGCGAACACCTGGACGTTCGGGTTCTGCTGGTCCGTCCGAACTTCGGGACAAAGTCCGGGTCCGGGTCCGGACGGAACCCGAACGCTTGCACGGACAACGAACCCCATTGAAATCAATGGGGACCCGAACTTTTAGGCACAAAAATGGCTGTAGGAAAGACCTGGAAAGCCCCAGAGGGCTGCAAAAGGAAGTAAAATGGTGGTAAGGGTAGGGCAAGTGCCCTACAAAAAAATGGGGACAGGGAAATAACTTTAAATATTTTTAAAAAAAAAGGTCCAGAAAGGATGTCGGTAAAAACACGGATTTTCAAGCCCAGGGGTAACTAAAGTTACCCCAAGCAACAGGCACGTTCGCAAGCCCAAGGCAGGCCTGGGCCTGGGCCTGAAACAGGGCTTCAAGCCTGCCTGGTCGTCTTGGGCTTGCAGGTCCACAAGCGAGTTGAGATTGATACTCTACTAAAATCTTGTTATTAGACAGGGAATGTCCTCGTCGTACTTCGAGAGGGATATCGTGATCCTCTACTAAAATCTTGTTATT
>BLSH010525240.1:340389-352564 GCA_018402905.1 Glandirana rugosa | reverse complement strand
CACGATCGTAGCGATCGTTGTTCTATGCAGAGCTTGATCTGCAACTCAAAGCAGCGGTATGTGAAATCTCTAATTTCTGCTATCTGTCCTCAGAGCAACAGCACAGACAGCAGTAGTAAAGTAATCTATCTCAGGATGCAGGATCAGGTCTTAAAATGGCTAAAATCTGTCCCTCACGCCGTCAGCTACCTTTCCCTATACTAACCCAAGGAGCATGTGACTGCAGCACTGTGACTCCAGCTTATAAAGAGGCTGGGTCACATGATGCACCGGCCAATCACAGCCATGCCATTAGTAGGCATGGCTGTGATGGCTTCTAAGGGCAAACCAGTGAAACGCTTGTTGATTGGCTGCCCTGCAGCTTCTCAACACGTGGAGTAAAATAGCAGAACCCCGGACCGAACCCGAACGATTTTTGAAATGTCCGGGTCCGGGTCCGTGCCACGGACACCCTAAAGTTCGGTACGGACCCGAACGTTACAGTCCGGGTTCGCTCAACACTAAATATGAATAACACAAAAACATTTCCTTCACTCATGGTTAGTGTTTGGCTGAAGCCATTTATTATCAATAAACTGTGTTTACTCTTTTTAAATCATAATGTCAACAGAAATTACCCAAATGACCCTGATCAAAAGTTTACATACCCTGGTGATTTCGGCCTGATAACATGCACACAAGTTGACACAAAGGGGTTTGAATGGCTATTAAAAGGTAACCATCCTTACCTGTGATCTATTTGCTTGTAATTAGTAGCTCTCCACCCCTTGTCACACCTTTTTACCACATGCCCAGCAAGATGGAAGACAGCTCTCTTTTGTTAGAAGCAGAAAGCTTTATTGCACTTGTTCGGAAACATCCATGCGTGTACCATACAAAAGATAGGCATTATAAGAACCTGAACAAGAGGACCAGAGCATGGGAAGAGATCACATCTCAAGTTGTTGCAGGGTGGTCCAGTTTGAATAAAACACTGCAGCGTGATAAAAGCAAGTTTGCAACGTGTTCTGCAGCCTTGTTTTGCCTTGCTGCCTGCTCACATGCATCTGAGTAAGCCATTGCAATATCTCCCACTCCGTTTTACCATATGTATTTATTGTTTTGCTGGGTGTACTATACTGTTGTGAAGCTGCACTTTTTGCAGACATGTGCCAGCTATGTAGCCTCTGACCATGTTCAGTGTATGTTTCCCTTGTATTATTTTGTTTTTCAAAGTAATTCCACTATTAGCAGCAGCAGCCATATCACAGTGCCATTGCAGATAGTGGGGCATGTGGCGGGAGATAATCTGATCACACCTGGGAGTTCCGAAACCGTTGGTGATTCTGCCCATGATTCCATAATCGTTGGCAAATGCAGGACCCATTTGCAATGCCGTTACTTCTACATCCCAGTTGTGCTGCGATTTTGCCACACAATAAATAGCACTGCAATCGTGGCAAATAGCAACCCACGACACTGTCGCACAAAAGAAGCTCCTGCTCAGCGACAAGCGTTGCAATCTATCGCATGGCAAAATTGCACCGAGATTAAGGTGCCATTGCAAACCCCTTCTCAAGTCATGTGCCGATTCTGGAATCGTGGGCACAATCACCCATGATTCCTATACTGCCAGTTGTGAACAGAGCCTTTGGTGACATTGTGCATAGATTCCAATCAGCTTTGAGAATAGCTGTAAGTGGTTTGGTTTCTGTGAATAGCTGCACCAGAATTTGCATATCCCATTTTTTTCAAAATACACCAGTGATCAAAGTTAGAAAGCAGCGTACTGCAAATTTAGTAATCATAAAAACTGATAGATAATGCTAATTCACTTAAATTAACTGACAAACACATTACACAGTAATCAAAGCAAAACTTTTATTATGCACACCAATACAGAATAACCGCTTTGGAAGTCTTTATTTTAAAACATATTTTAAATTGTCACTTTAACAATTTTCTATGGCTTCAAGTTGCCATGGAAGCTGTCCTGTGGTCATAAAGAATGTGACGAAACCATTGTGGATATGGGCACCACTTGTGTTCCCACGACTCCTGTTCCATTGTGCCCTCTGCATATTGTGCAATAAAGCGTGTTCAAAGCACGTCACCCTCCTCCCTTACAAAATTATGCAAAATGCATGCGGTCTTGACTGCACATACGGCATTCTGCATGTTAAGACTGATGGCGCTGTGTAAAAAATGCCATTTGTTAGATAGCAGGCCAAACGCACATTCGGCCACTCTTCTTGCTCTGGTGAGCCTGTAATTAAACACCTTCTTCTCCACATTGAGGTTTCAATTGGAGTACGGCCTTACAAGCTGCTTTGCTAACGCAAAAGCTTTCTCCCAAACAAAAATGTAGGGGACAGGTGGACTACTGGTTCCAGGTAGTGGAGAGTTAGCAGACAGGTCCAGATCATTATTACGCAGCATTAGGGATGGGCGAACACCCCCTTGTTCTGTTCACACCAGAACACTGTGAACAGGCAAAAAAGTTCTAGCGAACATGCGTACCCTATTAAAGTCTATGGGGCACGAATATAAAAAATCAAAAGTGCTCATTTTATAGGCTTATATGCAAATTATTGCAATAAAAAATGAAATATTCCTTTAAATTTTGTAAACCTGTAAATACCTGTAAAGTGGCACATCTGTGCAATGTGTAGAATGGTGCCGCAGCAATAATGACATTTCTAAAGGAAAAATGTCACCTAAACTAGCTCGTAGCTGTAATGTATTGCCGGCTCCCAGAAATATAGGTGAGAAATCAATGAAAAAAATGGCTTAGGGCCCCCCCAGTCCATACCAGGCCCTTGGGGTCTGGTATGCATTTTTAGGGGAACTCCACGCCAAAATGTAAAAAAAATAAAATTGATGTGGGGCCCCCCAAAATCCATACCAGACCCTTATCCAAGCATGCATCCTGGCAGGGCAGGATATGGGGGATGAGCGAGCGCCCCACCACTCCTGAACCATTCCAGGTCACATGCCCTCAACATGGGCTTTGCGCCCCCCACTCCAAAGCACCTTGTCCCCATTTTGATGGGGACAAGAGCCTCTTCCCGACAACCCTGGGTTGTGGTTGTCGGGGTCTGCGGGCAGGGGTTTTATCAGAATCTGGACGCCCCCTTTAACAAAAGGGCCCCTAGATCTCACCCCCCCATGTGAATGGGTATCGTGTACATTGTACCCCTACCCATTCACCAAAAAAGTGTCAAAAACGTGAAGACCACAGGAGAATGTTTTGGACTTCCTTTATTAAAAAAGAAAAAAAAAATTGTCCCACGAAGTACATCCATCAATCACGGCGCCGACAACCCAAAAAATAGAAAAACTGAAAAAAAGCTCCTCCTCGATGGGAGGGCTCTAACATAAGTGGATGACCCCGTCCCCTTCTGACATCACATGTCAAAGGGGGGTGGAGTCACTTGGTTACATCACTGGGTGGCCCCGCCCTAGCCTATATAAGAGCTGTCAAACCGAAAAACAGCAGTAGGCGGGAGCACTCCGATCGAGGAGTTTCTTTTTCATTTTTTCTATTCTTCAGGTCCGGGCCCCAAAGCACCCTCCCCATGTTGAGGGCATGTGGCCTGTTATAGTTCGGGGGGGTGCTCGCTCATCCCCCCCATCCTGACCCACTAGGTTGCATGCTTGGATAAGGGTCTGGTATGGATTTTGGGGGGGGATCTCACGTCAATTTTTTTTAAATTTGGCATGGAGTGCCCCTTAAAATGTATGCCAGCCCCAAAGAGCCTGGTATGGATTTTGGGGTGGACCCCATTCTGTTTTATTTTTAAATTTTAGCATAGAGTTCCCCTAAAATGTATACCAGACCCAAAGGGCCTAGTATGGATTTTGGGGGGGACCCCATGCCATTTTTTTTTTCTTAATTCTGTCATAGGGTTCCCCTTAACCACTAGGGATGTGCTTCGAGTTTGGCGTCAGCTGAACATTATGGGGCATTAACGGCAACTTTGCGTGCCCCATAATGTTTTAAAATGTCGACGGAATGCCGCCCGCTGTTTGGCCAAAGCATGCACATGACCTGCATGCTTTGGCCAATCAGCGGGCGGCCTGCTGTGAGCTTTGATTGGCTAAAGGCATCCTGCCTTTAGCCAATCACTGCACAGCAGTCTCAATCCACGCCCCACACTATATAAAGCCACTTGTACAGCGGCTCTACGACAGTGTGTCGGCGGCGGTGTTAGAGAGATAGTGTAGGTTGCTGAAGACAGGCAGTTTAGATAGCTAGATTTTAAAATATGTTAAAAAAAGAAGAAAAAAAATAGATAGCTAACTAGATAGATAGTTAGAAATCTGTCAGTTAGTGCAGACAGGTTAGTGTAAGGAACAAAAAAATAAAAAAAAGATCGATAGAGATGTATATATCGATCGATCTATATATCTCTATCTATATATAGATATATATATATATAGATATACAGTATATATTGTGACAAGGGGGTCTTTAGCTCTTGTGGTAGGTGCGTGTTTAGCGAGTTTCCGACAGCCAGGATCTCTATTTGAGGGCATGGTAGTCCATGTTTATTAAAAGAAATAAAATATTTCAAACAGGGTTTTCCCTTGCAGGGGGTTGTCACCATCCATATGCAACATTCAATAACTTAAATATTCAGCCTCCTGGCTATATGCGATCTGCTACTGCACGGTCGAGGGTCACCTCTACCTCCTTGCAGAGGTGGACACTCAGACTGCCTCCTGCAGTCTTCAACTCCTGGGGACTGCCTGTCTCCCAGTGTGTGTGTGCCCCTGAAGCCTTGGCCTGACTGCCTTAACAGGCCCCCACCCAGCTGTGCAATCAGTGTCCTGGGTAAAGCCAAATCCTGGACCCAGGACTGGGGATCTCATCCCACCGAGATCTCTAAGAGATCCCCGTTCTCCGGATCCCGAAACGGACTTTAAACACTGAGTAAACTGAAAAGTCAGTTTCCTCATACACATGCAACTCATCTGGAGTCCCTCAACCTGCCAGGTTGAGAATCCTGGAACCTTCTTTCTTCTCTAAACCCTGGCAGGGCAATGCTCTGCCACAATATATATATATATGCACTGTGTACTATATATCAGTGTACACATGACTTGGTGTATTAAAATATATACAGCCTGATATATATATATATATATATATATATATATATATATATATATATATAAACCACGTATTGAGCGTCCACTATATATCTGTCCATACGGTATATAGTAGTACACTTGACATGGTGTGTTAAAATATATACAGTTTTTAACCCCTTAACCCCCAGAGCCCTTTTTTACATTTGTGGTTTACAAGTTAAAATCATTTTTTTTTTATAGAAAATGACTTAGAACCCCCAAGCATTATATTTTTTTTTCAAACGCCCTAGAGAATAAAATGGCAATCATTGCAATACTTTTTGTCACACGGTATTTGCGCAGCGGTCTTTCAAGCGCTTTTTAAAAAAAAAAAAAATCACTTTGAGTTAAAAAATAAGACAACAGTAAAGTTAGCCCAATTTTTTGTATATTGTGAAAGAGGATGTTACGCCGAGTAAATGGATGCCATACATGACACGGTTGAAAATTACGCACACTCGCGGAATGGTGACAAACTCCGGTACTTAAAAATCTCCATAGGCGACGCTTTAAAAATTTTTAACGGTTACCAGGTTAGAGGTGCAGAGGAGGTCTTTTGCTAGAATTATTGCTCACACTCTGGCGACCGCAGTGATACCTCACATGTGTGGTTTGAACACCGTTTCCATATGCGGGCATAACTTACGTATACGTTTTCTTTGCTGAACAAGCTCGCAGGGACGGTGGCCTTTAAATTTTTTTCAAATTTATTTTATTATATTTTTTATCTTAACACTGTTCCTTTAAAAAAAAAAATCTGATCACTTTTATTGCTATCACAAGGAATGTAAATATCCCTTGTGATAGTAATATATGGTGACAGGTACACTTTATGGAAGGATGGGGGTCCTTTACACTTTACAGTATTCAGATCACCAAAAACGGCGATTCTGAATACTGTCATTTTTTTAAAACCTGCGCCGTTAGCCGTCGAGTAAACCGGAAGTGACATTGTAACATTGCTTCCGGAAATGTACGAATGAGTCCCGATCGAAGCCAATTTCGCTTTCCACAGGGACTCCACACAGTGGCAGAAGCATCAGATCGTAGCCGGAGAAGAGCGGCAGACGGTGGCGGGAGGGGGATGTCCCCTCCTGCTGCCTGGGCTATCGACCGAGCGGCTCCCGAGCCGGTTCGGCTGTTATCAACGGATAGCCAGCCGCCTGCTGGCTATCCATCGTTTATAAACGGCGCGATAAACGCGAATCATTGTTTATAAACTGCGACAGCTTTAAGTGGAAGTATCGGGATATAGCCTGCAGCTACAGGCTATACCCCGGTATCGTTTTTTAGAGCAGTTGGCCAGCTATCCGGTAATAATGGCCTATCCGGCTCAGAAGCCGCTCGGTCTTTATCCCAGGGAGCGGAAGGGGCCACCCCCCCTCCCGCCACCGCCCGCCTCTCTTCTCTGGTCTCCCGTCCCACCAGGAGACCGGAGCTCCAATCCAACACTTCTGGCCACTGTGTGTAGTCCCTGTGGAAGCCATAATCGGCTTCAATCAGGACTCCTTCGTACATTTCCAGAAGCAACGTCAGAACGTCACTTCTGGTTTACTCGGCGGGAAACTGCGCCGATTTTAAAAAATGACAGTATTCAGAATCACCCCTAAGTGAAAATGTCCAATTTGGGCCCAAAGTGTCAATATTTTGTGTGGCCACCAATATTTTCCAGCACTGCCTTAACTCTTTTGGGCATGGCGTTCACCAGAGCTTCACGGGTTGCCACTGAAGTCCTCTTCCACTCCTCCATGACAACATCACAGAGCTGGTGGATGTTAGAGACCTTGCGCTCCTCCACCTTCCATTTGAGGATACCCCACAGATGCTCAATAGGGTTTAGGTCTGGAGATATGCTTGGCCAGTCCATCACCTTTACAGTCAGCTTCTTTAGCAAGGCAGTGGTCATCTTGGAGGTGTGTTTGGGGTTGTTATGTTAGGATACTGCCACGCGGGCCAGTCTCCAAAGGGAGGGGATCATGCTCTTCTTCAGTATGTCACAGTACATGTTGGCATTCATGGTTCCCTCAATGAACTGTAGCTCCCCAGTGCTGACAGCACTCATGCAGCCCCAGACCATGACACTCCCACCACCATGCTTGACTGTAGGCAAGACACACTTGTCTTTGTACTCCTCACCTGGTTGCCGCCAAACACGCTTGACACCATCTGAACCAAATAAGTTTATCTTGGTCTCATCAGACCACAGGACATGGTTCCAGTAATCCATGTCCTTAGTCTGCTTGTCTTCAGCAAACTGTTTGCAGGCT
This sequence comes from Glandirana rugosa, assembly GCA_018402905.1. NCBI lineage: Eukaryota > Metazoa > Chordata > Amphibia > Anura > Ranidae > Glandirana > Glandirana rugosa. Next base: position 345,182 of record BLSH010525240.1, on the reverse strand, counting down.
TTCTTGTGCATCATCTTTAGAAGAGGCTTCCTTCTGGAACGACAGCCATGCAGACCAATTTGATGCAGTGTACGGCGTATGGTCTGAGCACTGACAGGCTGACCCCCCACCCCTTCAGCCTCTGCAGCAATGCTGGCAGCACCCATACGTCTATTTTCCAAAGACAACCTCTGGATATAACGCTGAGCACGTGCACTCAACTTCTTTGTTCAACCATGGCGAGGCCTGTTCTGAGTGGAATCTGTCCTGTTAAACCGCTGTATGGTCACCGTGCTGCAGCTCAGTTTCAGGGTTTTGGTAATCTTCTTACAGCCTAGGCCATCTTTATGTAGAGCAACAATTCTTTTTTCAGATCCTTAGAAAGTTCTTTGCCATGAGGTGTCATGTTGAACTTCCAGTGACCAGTATAAGGGAGTGAGAATGATAACACCAAATTTAACACACCTGCTCCCCATTCACACCTGGGACCTTGTAACACTAACGAGTCACATGACACCTGGGAGGGAGATTGTCTAATTGGGCCCAATTTGGACATTTTCACTTAGGGGTGTACTCACTTTTGTTGCCAATGGTTTAGAAATTAATGACTGTGTGTTTAGTTATTTTGAAGGAACAGAAAATTTACACTGTTACACAAGTTGTACACTCACTACTTTACATTGTAGCAAAGTGTTATTTCTTCAGTATTGCCACCACCAGCTCCCTACTCACATTTCCAGAATTACCCGTCCAGCTCTTTTCCCCCTGCTCCATCCACATACCACCAAGCACAATATGCATCAAATACACTACCATCATCTTCAATTGATTCCTCCCAACATTCAACTGGCATTCATTCCTTCCAACACTCTACCATGCACCATGCATTCCGCTCAACCATCGATCTCCTTGTACTATGCTCAATCATCAACTCCAATGCATTTACTGCATCCTCCTCCTTCCATGCATTCTTCCTAACCCTCACCATCCATGTATCGCTCTGCACAATTTTCCGGATCACCTACCACATCCTCATGTCCTCCTCCCTCAACAACTGCTCACCTGAGAATAAATGAAGAAATGCTAGGTCACTGCCCAAGCCCCCCCCTAAAACTTTTGAAAATCTGTGAATTTTTTTTCCAATTGTTTTAGGTTATTTTGTGTTTTGCTTCCCAAAGGCAAACGATGCTCAGTTGGCACAAAGGGGCTAAAGAGTGCCAATATAATATCCCCCACATCATTATACCAGCACCATCAGCCTTTGGCTGGATTCACACTTGTGCGATTACAGACATTGCATGTGATTTGTATCACATTTCTGTGCAGATCACATGTGATGTCTGTGCGATGCAAATTCAGCCATACAAACTGTATGGCTGAAATCACATCACATTCACACCAAAATGGTGCAGTACCATTTTTTTCATCCGCACTGGAATCGGATCACATGGGTGTTCACACCTATGCGATCCAATACCTGCATCATTTTACAGGTCGTGCTGCGATCTGATCTGGGGGTGTCATTCACTTTGCATTGACACCTGCAGCCGGTTGCAGATGTCAGTGTGAACCGCCAGCTATTAAGGTGTGATGCAGGAAACAGCACAGGAATTGCGCTGGTTCCCGTATTGCACAAGTGTGAACCTAGCCTCAACCATTGATAAAAGACAGCATGAATCTAATGATGTTTACACCTAACCACAGCTGAAATCTAGATTCAGAGCCTGCAACATTTTTTAGTTTGATTGTAAAATATTGGTTTGCCTGTGTGAATTGTAGAGTTGGGCGAACAGTTCAGCCCTAGCATGAATTTGGGCTGAACATATGCTGTTCGCCCTTTCGACGAACACCTGAATTATCGGGGCGTTTTACCGTTTGATCGGCCCACGGAATGACCACAATGCACTGTGTCGCTATGCAGTGCATTGGAAGCCCTGATTGGCTTAAGCAATGAAAGCTTTGCCCAATCAGGGCACAGAGCAATGTCAGAGCCATGATTGGAGAAAATAATAATGCCTCTATCCAATCATATCTCATTGCTTTTAGTCCCGCTCCATACTATAAAAATATTCTCCTCATAGAGGCCCTTTGCAGTGTGATATTGGCATGGAAAGAAATAGAACAGGGCTCTGTTCAGTGCTACTAGCAAGTTAGTGTGCTATTGTGCTTCTATTGTCAGTGTAGAATATCAGTTTAGTGTGCATCTCGTGATAGTTCAGTGTAAGTGTAGTGTGACCATTCATTTTTACTTTAGTGTCAGTTTAATTAGTCAGGGCAGAATTCCTGCAGTATATATAAGTGTGTTACTGCATGTTTAATGCAGTATATTTGAGTGTTACACTGCGCATTTACTACAGTATCTGGCAGTATGTCAGTGCAGCTTTACTACAGTATACTGTAGTGTGTCTGTGTAGTAAGAACTCAAGTTAATGTGCACAAACCACCACATTTCCACATCTTATTATTATTTTGTTGATAAACGCCCCCACATCATGTTTGGGAGGCCAACAAGGAGAGACAGATGTTCCCATGGCACTGTGAAGGGGTCAGCAGTATGTGTGTCCACAGGCAATGGTGGACGTGGGCATCATTTCCACTGTTTAGTGATGTTGTCAGTGCTATCCATCCACAGCATGCAGGGGAGGTGGTGGACTGGCTTACTAAACCATCATCCTCCTCCTCATCCTCCGTCACCCAAGCAGACACTTCTGCTCAGTCCACTGCAGCTGCCAGAGTGGCTTATTCTGCCTCCTTGTCCACAGCTACTCCTACTATAGCCCCAGCATGAGGCATGAGGAGTCCGCTATCTGAACACAGCATCAGCCACTTGCTTCTTGACGATGCACAGCCATTACTTGATTTAGATCTATCTTCTGAGGTTGAGGAAGGTAGAAACATGAGCCTACAGAGAGGGGAGAACAACAGTGAACAACAAATTGGCAGTCATGTTCCCTCAGCCGCAGCGTATTGCCAAGTTGGCTCCAGCGATGATGAGGATGGAGGGGAGAATGATGAGGAGGTCACTGACGCGACTTGGGTGCCAGATAGAGCAGAGGAGGATAATTAGGGGGAGGCAGAACCCCAAAGAGGCAGCCATCATGGAAGAGTAGAGAGCAGCCACCTATTCCACCAGATTGTGGAGCTGTTATATTCCCAGCCCAATTCCCATAGCTCAGCTGTTTGGGACTTTTTTTAGCACATGTGCAGCCGGACACACTGTTGCAATATGCAAACTTTGCCTCAAGCACATAACATCAAAAACACGAGCCATTTGCGTACCACATGCTTGACAAGGCATTTAACCTCCCGCCACTCAGCCCATTGGCAAGAGCTTGACAAATGTGTGATTGAGTGTGGCACAACAGTAATGTGAACAAATACAACCACTTACACATAACCTTTTAAAGTATTATATATGTGTAGAGCCTGCAAGTGGCTCCTCAACATATTATAAACCCCTACAAATAATGTGATACCCTCCTCTGCTTAATTGTCTCATGAACCACAAGAACCCCCCAAGTATTCAAGGGGCTATTCAATGAGTCAGGCTGAAAGGTGCCATGCAGTGCTTCAGCTGGTCTGTCTAGTAGAGAGGAGCCACACCGGAGCAGAAATTCTAGTAGCTCTGCAGTGGCAGGCCCAGAGATGACTGGAGCCAGGAATGTTGGTGCGATAATGGCACAAACCTCCTGTCCGCTCTTAGACAGGAAAAGTTGACACATGTGCCATGCCTGGCACATGTCCTTAATTTGGTGGTGCAGCATTTTTTACAAAGGTACCCAGGGCTGGAAGATCTGCTGAAGCAGGCCAGAAGAGTATGTAGCCATTTCAGGTGGTCATACACAGTCAGTGCTCGGTTGGCTGAAATTCAGAGGTTATTCCACCAGGTGGAACTCAAATTTGGCAATGGTGCAGCAGCTGTACATGCAGCAGAGGGCCGTCAAGGAGTACCTATGTGAGTATGGCACAACCACAGGCTCAGGCCGGATCAGCTTTTTTCCCCCAAGCCAATGGCTGCTGATAAAGGATGTATGCACAGTACGCTCACCATTTGAGGAGGCCACAAGGATGGTAAGGCGTGACAATGCATGCATCAGTGACACAATGCCTGTTGTGTTCCTGCTGGAGCAGATTCTACATGGCATTATGGACTCTGGTAGGTTACAGTATGGTAGAAAAAGTAGTTTTGAAGCTTTTTTCGGTCAACAAAGGAGCGGTGGAGAAGGGGGTCGCCTCAGTGATGCCTTTCAAAATGTTTGTTTTTAGTCATCAGCGTCCAGGGCTGTCAGCTTCCACACCCCATTGGCAGCCTCTTTATCATATGGTAGGAGATTATCTAGGGGCGAAAACAGACATGGAGAGCTTTCCAGTTGATTAGAGTTGAGCGAACTTCTAGAAGTCCGGGTTCTGCTGGTTCGGCAGAACTTCGGGACAAAGTCCGGGTTCGGGTCCGGACAGAACCCGAACTTTGTCCCGGACCCTGACCTTTCGAGAGGTACAGACAAAAGCGGGGATCTATTAGAGGATGGTATACTATTTCTCCGACGGTTACCCCACACCTTCGACTGTCGGGACCTGCGACTACTGATTTTTGTTTGTAAAACTTTCCGTAGTGACTCCGCTGGGGGAAGAGGTGGCGAGGAAACAACTGGCTTTTTTCGAAGTTTTGATGAAAAAGATGGTATGACATTGGATGGTCTCAGGTATTACGGTACATCTTAGACGAGGTCGTCCTTGTGTTGTCCGTAACACAGTGACTACGTACGTAACAGTGCGGAATGGTAGGAACACCGGAGGAGTTTACCACTCGCATG
>BLSH010525240.1:329873-339950 GCA_018402905.1 Glandirana rugosa | reverse complement strand
TTTAAAGTGATACACACATTTTGCAGAACAGTGATATGGGTACTCCGGGCTTATTTATACTTTTTTGACACAGTTTGAAGATGATTTTAGAACAGTTCTATGGCCTCTAATGTTAATTAATACTTTTCAGACCCATTTTGAAGATGATCTCCATTTTTGCATTTTTTAAGTTTTTATTTTTTTAAAAATATTTAAAGTTATTTCCCTGTCCCCATTTCTTTGTAGGGCACTTGTCCCACCCTTACTCACATTTTCCTTCCTTTTGCAGACCTCTAGGACCTTCCTGGGCTTTTTTACAGCATTTTTAAGATTTTTCATTAAAATTACCAGAACCCCGGACCCGAACCCGGACTTTTTTTGAAAAGTCCGGGTCCGGGTCCCGGACACCCCAAAGTTCGGTACGGACCCGAACTTTACAGTCCGGGTTCGCTCAACTCTACAGTTTATGATCCACTGGGTTACTGGGTCATGAGAATAGACCAATGGCCAGAACTTGCCCAGTATGCAATTGAGCTGCTGGGCTGCCCTGCATACAGTGTGCTTTCTGAATGGGCATTCAGTGCCGCCGGAGGTTTTATGATAGATAAGAGAGTGCGTTTGTCCACAGATTCCGTGGACCGGCTGACATTCATCAAAATGAATCAGTCCTGGATTAGCAGCAGCTATTAAGCCCCTGATGCCAATGTCCCTGATTAAGTGCTTTCTGGATCTCACATTTATGAAAGACTGTTTAGGCTGCCTAGCTTTGTGGATGTTGATTTCGTCTGAAAGAAATTTTTTGGTGTACGCTTCATGGGCACAATTAACACCCAAGAACCAATTTTTTCCACACCTATTTGACAAGTGCAAATCATTGCAATTTTTGTCAGCAAGGTCAATTCTTGCTTTCATCAAGAGTATCTGTATAGGGTTATGATGTGAAGGCACCACCGACACCCAAAGGCCAATTTTTTCTCACCTGCTACTTCTATCCAAAGTCTGCGAAAGATCTCCAATCTTGTTCCGAGTGCACTAAATTGTGGCCTCCTCATACTGACTAGCTCCCCAAGCCATTGTTTATAAAATAAAGAAAGCTTTAATGGAAATGTCATTTTTTTTGGCTTTAAAAATGTCATTATTGCTGCACCAGGCTCTATACATGGTACAGATGTGCCAGATTACAGGCAGACTAAGGGGACCCCCCCAGGCACTATATTTAACCACTTCAACCCCGGAAGGGTTTACCCAATTCCTGACCAGGCCATTTTTTGTGAGACGACACTGCGTCAATTTAACTGACATTTGCGCGGTCGTGCGATGATGTACGCAAACAAAATTGACGTCCTTTTTTTCCCACAGATAGAGCTTTCTTTTGGTGGTATATGATCACCTCTGTGGTTTTTATTTTTCGCGCTATAAACTAAAAAGGAGCGACAATTTTGAAAAAAAAACTTTTTTTTACTTTCTTCTATACTACATATCCTAAATAAAATAATAAAACCAAATGTATTCATCATTTTAGGCTGATATATATTCTTCTACATATTTTTGGTTAAAAAAAAAAACAAAAACGCAATAGGCGTATATTGATTGGTTTGCACAAAAGTTATTCCGTCTACAAACTATGAGATAGATTTAGGGACTTTTATTTTTTTTAAATTGTTTTTACTGGTAATGGCAGAGATCTGCGATTTTTAGCATAACTGCAACATTGCTGTGGATAAATCTGAGCCCAAATTACACTTTTTGGGGACCAGTGACATTATTACATTGATCAGTGCTATAAAAATGCACTGGCAGGGAAGGGGTTAACACTAGGGGCAATCAAGGGGTTAATTGTGTTCCCTCAGCGTGTTCTGACTGTAGAGGGGATGGGCTCACTGGTACATGACAGAGATCGCTGTTCCTGATCACTGGGAGCAGCAGATCTCTGACATGTCCCCTGTCAGAACGGGGATCCGCCTTGTTTACATAGGCAGATCCCCATTCTACCTCTGTACACCACGATCGTGGGTCGTCGACAGACATTGAGTGCCCGCTAAAGCACATGCATGAACCGATGTATAATGATGGCGATTCGTGATATCCTGCCACCTTGCCGCAGTATAACTGCTGTGGGTGGTCGGGAAGCGGTTAAAGGAATTTTACATTTTTATTGTTATTTCTCATTTTGATGGTTTCACTTTAAGCATCGGTGCTTAAATCGCTGCTCATTTAAAAATGATGTTTTTTTACAAACTTTTTTTTCATTGATACATGTCCCCCAGGGCAGTACCCGTAGGGTGTCGTTCGGCCCATAGAGATGGAGAGTGAATTGTAGCCTCAGCTTCCTGTTAGCTGATATGGGGTGGCACCCGGTGCGTTCTTCAGCTGCCTTAGCCCTATCTGTTGAGGTTTCTGTTGAGATTCAGAGATAGTATTCTGAATACCATTGTTGTAACAAGTGGTTTATTTTTTCAGTTGCCTTTTATCATCTTGAACCAGTCTGCCCATTCTCCTCTGACATCAACAATCCATTTTTGTCCACATACCTGCCACTCAATAGATATTTGATCATTATTTGACCATTATCTGTAACACTACAGATGGTTGGGTTTGAAAATCCCAGGAGTTCTGTAGATCATCAGGTTTTTGAAATACTCTGAGCAGCCCACCTGGCACAAACCACCATGCCCTCCCCTTCCTTCCCTATTTTGCTGTTAAGCATTCAGTTCTATGCCAATATCTAAGCAGTTAAAAATAAATAAATGTGTGTACCACAAGTACACTGTGTTTGTGTCTTTCTTCTTCATAGGGGGTAGGGGAAAGGGGGGAGAAGGTTGGCGGTAGGAGATAGGGGTGCGGGGGAGTACATGAGGGGAGAAGGTTAGGAGGGGGGTAGGGAGGCGGAGGATGGGGTTTGAGAGAGGGGATGGGGAGATAGATTGTTGCTTACCGCAGTGCGATGACCAGCCTTTCCACCAGTGGAATACTGTCCCAAAAATAGGTGTCTTCTCGCTGAAGATGTGGAGAGAGTAACCCAAGCAACTCATCAAAACTGTAGGATATAATATTGATTGTTAGTGGGGAAATAATCTATCATACATTGTTATACTTGTACAAGCATTAGGAGATGAACCCACCATTTTTACAGACATCCCTGTGTATTGTAAGAATTTGTCCTCTGGCACACGCAGCTCACTGTACATTGCACAGAACTGGGTATGCTGTTCTTCCCCAATTTCCCAATGGCACTGTTTGTATCTGGCGAAACCAAAGTCACAAAATGCTCATAGCCTCTGGTTTCTTAGGCCGTGGAGATGATTGGAGCCATTCTAGTCTTCAATCAGCACTATGGTCAGCTGGAAGAACATTTTTTAATTTTTTTTTGTGGTTTTAATTTTTTTTTTTTCTGGGGTTTTTTTTTGGTACACCTTTTTTTGTAACTAAAAACTAACTGGTTCTAGCTTTGGGTCTCTCAAAATGCACTGGCATCTTTGGAGACCCTATGTCAGTGTGCCTATCACTGTGTCTACTGTACCCTATGCTAATAATTTACTAATGTGTGATAGCGTTCAAAACATTCATCGATACAGAGACCAGGCTGATCAGGACAGGTGGGGCAATAAGTGCGGGTGTCACGCCTGTATCCGCGTCGTCTGCAGACACAACATCTCTTTTGGGGTGTTCTGTGGCCTGGGGTACCACAGAGGACATGTGGAAAGTGCCTCCCATGCAGCTGGCTAACTGCATTCACATTCTGGAGTGGGGAGTGCAGCGCCATCTGGAAACAGAAGGGCTGTGACAATCTCTTCCATGAATTTGAGGAAGGATCCCATCAGTCCTGACGCTCTGTATAAGACATGAGCGTTCAGCAAAGCCAATTGAAAAAGGTATATAGACACTTTTTTGTACCAGCGTCTAGCCTTGCGGGTGATTAGGTACGGCGCCAGTAACTGGTCATTGAGGTCCACCCCTCCCACCAGTAGCCGTAGAAATTTGGACGGTCGTATCTGCATGAAGGGAGGTCAGAAAGAAAACATTCCGATGGTCCCTCCACTTCATCGCAAGCAAATTATTACACTTAGCGCAGGCTCTCTCCCCCCGACTAAGACGGGAATCTACAAGCCGTTGGGGGAAGCCCCATCGATTAGGTCGCATGGTGCCACATGCACCAATCTGATGATCAAACAAGTGACTAAAAAGTGGCACGCTCGTGTAATAAGTGTCCATGTAAAAGTGGTACCCCGTTCCAAATAAGGGTGACACCAAGCTCCACACAATCTTGCCAGCGCACCCTATGTAGTCTGGGCATTCTTCCGGCTCTACGTGGCTATCTTTGCCCTCATAAACCATGAAACTATGTGTATAGCCTGTGGCCCTTTCACAGAGCTTATACAGTTTGACCCCTTGCACGCTTGCTGGGGACGTACTGCTTGAAAGCAAGACGGCCAGAAAATTTAACCAGGGACTCGTCCATGCACACAACTTGGTTGGGAATAAAAAGTGCAGCGAACTTGGTGTTAAAGTGGTTTTTGAGGGGCCAAATTTTGTAGAGCCGGTCAAATTCAGGGTCACGCCGTGGACGACTGAGTTCATTGTCACTGAAATGCATGAACCGCAAAATCTGCTCGTATTTTGTCCTGGCCATGCAAGCAGAGAACACGGGCATATGGTCAATTGGGTCAGTGGACCAGTATGACCGCAACTCAGTTTTTTTAGTTATGCCCATGAGGAAGGAAAGGCCCAGAAAGGTCTTAAATTCTGGAACCGTGATTGGTTTCCAGTCTCTGGCAAGTGTAAAATGGGGATTAGCGGTGATGAATTGACCAGTATATAAATTGCTTTGGTCCACTGAAATACAGCGAATAAAAATCAATGGCCATAAAATCAGCTATATTCACCGTGATTGCGGGTTTGGCAGTGAATGGGGGAAGTACGGGCGATGCATCAGTGGTGGGTTGCCAATTTAGGGTTTGCAAGCGCGTCAGGCAGGACACTATGGGTTCTGCGTGTCTGTGTTCATCGTCTTTGTGACTGCGGGACACTACTCGTGCTAGCCACACCAGCTTGAACTGCACTTATGGGACTCACCATGTCACCATGTGATACTGCAGTGCTGGTTCGTCTACGTCCAGGGGGTACTAGGCCGCTGGCGCTTGCCAGGTCACCAGAAGGAGTAGCGGCACTAGTACTGGCTCTCTGCTGCATACGAGAGCCCTGCGGTTCATGCACATCAGCAACAGCAGAACGGGGTCTGGTATGCCTGACCCTAGCAGGGACCACAACTCATTTATCAGAGCTACCTGACAGGGTGCCGCTGCTGTCTACAGGTTCATATGCTGAGCCTGATTCTGACAGTGAGACTTCCCCATCGTTCTCATCTGTCATAATCAGCATATTGTAGGCCACTTCAGTAGTGTACGTGCGACCAGACATTTTGGACTTTCTACATTTATAGGTACACTACCGTGACTCACAGGCAAAAAAGCGCACCTGGTTGTCAGAGCCTGTTTCAAACGCTACCAAATTCACTGTCAGATTTCACAGGGATCGGTTGTGATCTCTGCGAATACTGCAGATATTTGTGTTCTATGTTTTGTAAGTGACAGAGATCTATTGATCCTGCACTTGGGTGGGCTGGGCTAGGCGGATGGGCTAAACGCAGGTGCTAGCAGTTATCTGGGCTGATACAGCTAACACAGCGTTTTTTAGAATACTAAACTAGTGGGGACGCTAATATATATCTGATCAGATTGCAGATATTGATCACATCAGATAGTACAATAATATCTAACACCTATCTAATGTTTGTGCGCGCGTGTCAGAGTACCTCACTAACTGGCCCTGCCTGACGCTGACCCTAACACACACTAAAACCTAACTGGGGTCACCGCTGGGCAATTGGGGGTTAAAATCTATAAAAGGTATATAAAATAATATACAGCGGATAATCTGATTGAAAAAAAAACTATCTAGCTAGCTAGCCTCACCCGTGACACTTATACGGTGATCACAGGTGACAGAGGGCAATGAAGGGGTTAAAAACTTTATTGGGGGGCAAGGGGGGTATTTAAACCCATCTAGGCCTAATACTACCTACCCTAGCGCTGATTTAGTGTCACAAGGGTCACAAGTACAACGATCGGTAAAAATCAGATCACTGCACTATACTGTATGACACTGACATGGGGTGACAGGAGTGAAGGGGTTAACTGGGGGGGGTGATCAGGGGGCGATCAAAGGGTTAAAAGTGTGCCTAACTGTCCTGGTGTCAGTGTAGTGTTGTGCAACTTACTTTTAGATGCTCTCTCTTTCTCGCTGAAACCGAAAAGGGCTTCAGGGAGGAAGTTGAGCTCACTTCCTCTGCCTCTGTTTACATTACAGAGGCAGAGGAGCAATGTCAGTCGTCAGGACCGATCGGAGGGGCCAGGCCAAAAATCATTGGCCTGGCCGTGTAGAGTGATCGGTCCTGTGACGAATCGAACAACAGTGCACGCACCGTGAGCGTGTGCTCTCACGGCGCGATCGCGGCCGCCGTCCCCCGACGGCGTCTCGCGATGACGAACCACCTTGCTGCCGTCACGCTGCGGCGAGCGGTCGGCAAGTGGTTAATCACTTAAGCTCCGGAAGGTTTACCCCCCTTCATGACCATGCCATTTTTTCGTTACGGCATTGTGTTACTTTAACTAACAATTGCACAGTTGTGCGACACTGTACCTAAATAAAATTGATGTCCTTTTTTACCACAAATAGAGCTTTCTTTTGGTGGTATTTGATCACCTCTGCGTTTTGCGTTATAAAACAAAAAAATATTTACTTTCCGCTATAAAACATAGCCAATAAATAAAAATGTAAAAAAAAAATCTAATTTCTATATCAGTTCCAGCCAATATGTATTCTGCTATATGTTTTGGTAAAAAAAATCCCAATAAGCGTATATTGATTGGTTTGCGCAAAAGTTATAGCATCTACAAACTATGGGATATTTTTATGGATTTTTTTTTTACTAATAATGGCGGCAATCAGCGACTTATAGCGCGACTGCGACATTGCGGCAAACAAATTGGACACTAAGTGACACTTTTTGGGGACCAGTGACACTAATACAGTGATCAGTGCTAAAAATATGTCATTGTACTAATGACACTGGCAGGGAAGGGGTTAACATCAGGAGTGATCAAAGGGTTAAATGTGTTTCCTGGGAGGGCTTTCTAACTGTGTGGGGGATGCTTTGACTGGGGGAAGACAGAGATCTGTGATCCTGCTTAACAAAAACACAGGATCTCAATCTTTCCCTCTCACAGAAAGGCGATCTGCCTTGTTTACATAGGCAGACTGCTGTTCTGCCTCTCTCGGGAACAATTGCCGAGTGCTTACGAACATCAGGTCCACTGGACCCACTGATTGGCTCCCTCAGTGTCCAATCACATCGGGAGCGGGTCGCCGGCGGCATGCATGCACACCCCAGACCCGGAACTAAAACAGACGTGGTAGACAGGTACATGGTTTTGCATTAAAGGGCTGCCCTGCCACACTACATATATGTAGGGTGATCCAGAAGTGGTGAAATAAAATTATAAGATGTAATTTCAACATTTTTATTTGCCATCAAAGTGCTTCCTGTAAGACCATATTTAAATTCCAAGCGTGGAGTTTTATACAATTCATAGTGCTGCCCATTTTAGAAATTGTCTAAAAAGAAAGACAAGCAGTATGCTTTCTTGTTTTTCATAGGGGAAGAAATTGCATTAGGGCTGTGTAAAATCATTTTTTAACCATGAAATTCTACCACACATTTAATTACACTCTTCATAAGTTTTAGGATTTTTTTTTTTACAGAATTGAATATACAATATACTATATATTTAGACAATAGTAATGTAATTTACAATTTAGTAGGCATGGTAATTTAAAAAGACACACGGAGTATAAATAATTTAATAATTTTACCTTATAGCAAGCTTATTTAGGTACTGTAACCAAACTTTTGCTGTTGCTGGCAAATAGAAAGTGGGCTGTCAGTCAGTATTTCATTACTGGAATTAGAGCAACAGAAGGTTAAAGAGCTTAAACAATCCAGAAATAGAATGAGCTTTTCTATTAAAAATGCTTCTCTCACTTTGAAGCTTAGATGTGAAGATAGATATAAATCCCAAACCATAACTCTCCCCTCAACAGCTGGCCAATGTATGTATTTATAGATCACAGTTTTCTATTTTTACATATATATTTGGGGGATGTTTATCCCCCTTACTTTAGTTGAATTGCTAGTTCAGATTTTTGAAAATGGATAAAAATGTTATTGCTTTTGCATTGTTGATTCTTAGGACTATACTTTTGTAGAGAAGAGTGAATCACATTGAAAATCAGATGATTCTGGGAATATGTGCATCATTCTTTCCAGATTGGACAAATCTATATATTAGCTTGGCTAGCCTAACTTTATATAGCACTATTTGTTTACATACTGTGACTCAAAGTATTTTAGCGATTGTTGCATGTGTAATTACTACACATGCAGGTTATTTTACATTACATTTTGAGGAGTTTGATCGATGTGAACAAAATAAAATGAGATAGCTGTACTTCCATGTTGGAAAGCAAAATTCTTCTCCCATGTGAAGCACACATTTTGCATCCTTTAACCCTCCTTTTAATACCGTATCCCACTTTTACCAGTGTGTTTATTTTTCCACTTTCCTTTACAATTCAACTGCATGCTTAGGTTCATCCTTCAGATTTTAACCAGTATTCAGGTCTTTGGATTTTTCTTCATGTACTCCAGTATATACCATGTCTCTAAAGATCACATTTTTAAAAACAGATTTTTTTTAAATTCAACTCTCAATCCTTAAAGGGGAAGTAAACCCTCTTATCGTTTTCAGCCAAGGAAGCTGCCATCTTGGCTTCTGTTTAATCTGCAACTGCTATGATTCTGTACATGTGATCCATTATGACACCAGCCATTGGATGGTTTGGCAGTTTGGTTGAGATCACAAACAATGTGACAGCTAGCATTTTAGGCATGCTGGAGATGTTAACTGCTTTTTAAAAATATTAAATCAATGGGTTTTACTTACGCTTTACGTTTCACAGCTTCTTAAAAGTGGAACTTCACTCTCTCAATCAACATTTACTATTTTTAATCCTTATGCTGCTAACATTAGCAAATAAATAGGAAAGCATATCATATTTATTTGTTTAAACTTTTGTTTTTACGTTTCTTCAGTTACTTCCTGGTTTCCAGGCCTAGGCAAATTACATCATACATCCCAGATGCCTTCAGGAGGGAAGAGATGGCTTTCTCAGCTAAGCATACCCTCCAGCCTGCATGCATAAGCTATTGGCAGATGGATTCCAGGAAGTAAATGCTACTTGAATCATCTGTCCTTACTCAAGATGGCCATGGCCAGAAATGCAAGGGGGTGTTTTTCAAAGTGATTTCCCAGCAAAATAAAGCATGGAGACATGGATGGATGAATTTGCTTTGAATGTTAAAAATTAATTAAATAGTGTATTTGGTTTGTGGTGCTCAGGTGCAGTGTAGTCCAGCTTTCAAGTAGAACTATAGGTAGAAACTTTTTTTCATTTTGAATAGAGCACGAGAGGGTTTTAACTCCTGTCAGATTTTTTTTCGCCAAATGTGTCCCATTGTGGAAATTTCCCTTTACTTCTTGTCCCATAACTAGTGTTGAGCGAACCCGGACTGTAACGTTCGGGTCCGTACCGAACTTTCGGGTGTCCGTGGCACGGACCCGGACCCGGACATTTCAAAAATCGTTCGGGTTGGCACGGTGCCTGTGGGCTTTCAAGCCATGCCTGGGCTTGCAATGTCAGGCCCAAGCGAGTTGTGATCAATACCCTGTTCTTCATTTCCCTTTAAAGGTGTTACCCTGTGTAAACCGCTTTTTTTTAGACTGTCCTCAATTTTGGGAGAGCACGAGATAAGTTTTACTTTTTTTCAAAGATGGATATCAAGATGAACTTTCGACCTGATGTGACGTGGACTCGTGGTGTTTGGTTTATGTGATAAATTAATTAAAAATTGTAAGTTTCGTTTAAGTAGGTAGGTACAGAGGTACGAAATAAAACGACCCTTTAGTGAAACTTTTTGTG
>BLSH010525240.1:303137-325604 GCA_018402905.1 Glandirana rugosa | reverse complement strand
TTTATTTGTAGGGCACTTGCCCTAGTTTGAAGATGATTTTAGAACAGTTATATGGCTTCTACCGTTAATACTTTTCAGACACAGTTTGAAGATGATCCACATTCACCTCCATTTTTGCTTTTTTTATGTTTTTTTTTTTTAATATTTAAAGTTATTTCCCTGTCCCCATTTTTTTGTAGGGCACTTGCCCTACCCTTACCCCCATTTTACTTCCTTTTGCAGCCCTCTAGGGCTTTCCAGGACTTTGTTACAGCCATTTTTGTGCCTAAAAGTTTGGGTCCCCATTGATTTCAATGGGGTTCGTTGTCCATGCGATCGTTCGGGTTCCGTCCGGACCCGGACTTTGTCCCGAAGTTCGGACGGACCAGCAGAACCCGAACTTCCAGAGGTTCGCTCAACTCTACCCATAACCAAACAGGAAGTTTTCCTGTTTGCAAATTATATGAATTCCATGGGGACTCCCAGGTAACCAGAATTAATTTCTCCATTGGAAGTTTTCCCCTCTATTACATTTCTGGGGACAACCCAAAATTTGGGATTTTCTTTTACTTTCAATAATAATGGTAAACAGAACAAATAGAGAGTGTGAATCACTTTAACAGGGGTACACACAGCAATAAAAACCTAACAGGTGTTCTAATCCCTCCCCACTCTATCCAATACTAAAAAAAAAGGTTTTGCCTTTAGTAATACTTTACGCATATACAGTATTTCAGGACACACATTGAAGTCACCGCCAGAAGAGGGCAGAGAGTTCCAGTTAACTCAAACTGGGAATAAGGACATAACCTGGTGGACTGGGAATACTTTTGACTTTTTATCTGTAGGCCCTGGTACATCATGTCATGCTTGGAAGGAAGATCCTTATCTTGCTCAATTCCCAGCGTCTTATAGATGGCCCCTAAGAGGTCCTCAACATCATCTAAGCAGAGGCGTAACTAGAACCTTCAGGGCCCTGGTGCAAGAAATTATGAAGGGCACCCTGACCAGGGCCCTTCCCTCTTCCCGCTGATCCTGTGGCCCTTTATTCCTATCGCGGGTCCCTTTATTACGGTCCCGCAGTGGCAACCTTTCACAAGTTGTGCAGCGGGCCCACTTTCTGCCATTTTCGGGCCTCCCCATGGTGGAGAAATGCCAGGGCCTGGTCACAATTGCAACCTTTACAATCCTGATAGTTCCCTCACTGGTGTCAGTAGTTTTTAATTTTAATTTTATAATTTTTTTACCATTTCATTTTATTTCTTTTACAATTTTATTTTTATAATTTTTTACAATTTATTTTGGGAGCTCTGTTGGGGGGCTTTGATGAGATATCAGGGGTCTAAACAACAAACCTCAGCCCTCAATCTCCATCTGTGTAGCCTCAGCTGCACAGAATGAATGTGGACCGGGGGGGGGGGCGAATGTCCCCTCCGTGCACATATGACACAAATGGTAGACAATTTTGAATGTTGATAAAGCACTGTTTAAAAAAAAAATCAGTTGTACTTACCTATGATTGGTGGTCGAGGTCTATAACGGTCTTGGAACGAGTCTTGACCTATAAAAGAAAAGGTAATGCGTCAGTACTGAAGCAGTCAGCAGGGATTTTGAAGAAAAAGCATGTCTGTGGCTGTTCTGTGCTATATAATGGAGTCTTTGCTAAAGAAGATTATTGAGCGGGCTAGCGAGGGGGACGGAGAACAATGGATGACTCGCTGTCTGTACCTGGCTCTTCATCGGTTTGCTCCCCTGCTGCCTCTCCGAATATGGACTCCCCACTCCGTCTGGCTCCCATCGTGGACGCGACCCCGCCACTGTTCCCGAGACCACCCGGTTGTGACGAAGCTTCCTCTGATGACGAGGTCCCGCCGTCAATCGAGTGCCCAGCGTGTCATCGCGATAGAGGATGGGATTTAGCTCGGCCATCAACATCTAAAGCTGTGGAGCCATCCTTGCAGCTAATTGCTAAACAGAAGAGGATGGTTAAAAGGCCGATTAGATACGATTCTCCATCACGGATTAGAAAAGATGGAAAAAGAAAACAAGCCACAAGCATAGGCAGAGGTAAAAAACTTTCCGGGAACTGTGTTGATTTGCCTGTCAATAACATTGCGCTGCCTTGGGAGCAAAATAATGCGGTTCTTATGGTTACCAATGATGCCTCTTCACAGGTCAAACTTAATCAGCATGGTAATCTTAATCAGCATGGTAATATTGAATTGCTTCTGCCTCATACTGTTAGTTTTAATGATAATGTGAGTGTTTTATCGCCTTGTCTAACTAATTTTTCTGAAGCTAATCTGTTACAGCTTAATATGTCACCTACAGTGCATGTCAACAATGCAGTTGCTATGACTACAGACTCTATGCAAGCTGTTTCAGCCGGCACAAGTAACATTAGTTTGGCTCCTCAACCGGCGATTCATTCTTCAGTATCTGCTACAACTGCTGATAGAGGTAAGTCCTTTGATGCCTCTGTATTGAGAGAATTTACTGTAACCATTTCTAATTTATTATCTAAATTGTTGCCTTCCTCTAACTTAGCACAAAATTCTGATTTGGGTTTAGCTTCCGTTTGGAGGGATAACGTGTCTTCTATTCCAAATTTGAATATAATAACCCCTGTTCCTTCAATGTTGACTTTGGTTTCAGGGAGGCCGTTACAATCTTCTTCCTCCACTTTTATACCGGAAAGTTTCCTTAAAGAGGTGCTGTCATGTGAAGTTTCGCCATTGGGATTTCACCTCTCTAATTCTGTTCAGGAAAAAATTTGGAAAGGAGGATATATCGATCAATCTCTCTTTACTTCCTTCTAATAGAGAGAATGCTATTGAAAAAAGGGATGATAAGTCGAGCGACGAGAGGAGGAGACCTTCAGCACCCCGTAATTTGAATAACTGGCTACAGGCTTTTAGTATTTTCGCCAGTGTTCTTGGAGAATGGCGACCAGATTTGTATAGTGGTTTGTTTCACCATGTTGAGATTATTGGAAGCCTATAAAAATTTTCCTGGTTTGTCTTGCTTTTATTATGACAAGGCATTCCCTCAAAAATTGTCGGTTCACGATACTTTGAAATGGGGCATGAAAGATATTGGACTGTGTTTGAATCTTTTTTTGCCCCAAAAACAATATTTTAAACCCAATGTATCTGCGACAGGACAATTCAGAAAAAGAAGTCTGTTTCAGTTACAATGAGGGACATTGTAAATGGCCTCATACTTGTAAATACAAACATGAGTGTACTCATTGTGCTGGAACGCATCCTGCTGTGCGTGGTTTTAAAAGAGTGGCTAATGTACCTGTGCCAACTAATAAGGATCTTTTTCTCAAAAGCGGTAACGCCGGTGAACTGGGAAAAAATGATGCCATGGCTTTGCATTTACCCAGATCGCACAGCAGCGGTAATAATCCTTGAAGGTTTTAGCAAAGGTTTTATGCTGCCTTCCTTTTCTGGTCCTGGTTGCGTGGTTTTTAATAATTTACCCTCAGTCAATCTACATGAAGATATAGTTAGATCTAAGATCTTGAGGAAGTGGCTTGGTGGAAGACTGGTCCGCAAGTTGAGCTCGGAACCCTTTTTTTGTTTTTTTTTGCTTTTGTCTGTATCCGCCTTTCCAGAGCTCCTTGCTGTAGTGGCCAGTTATAGATGGGGGACAGTGACCTTGTTTTTTGTGTAGTTACTATTTTTGGTACCATACCAGCGCCACAGCCGCCATGGGGCCATGGCTGGGTGTCTGGTCATGTACCTTTAAGGAGGGTTGGGCTCCTCCAGTCACCTGTCCTTCATATATCCATTGAATTGTATGTGCTTCCACTGTGAAGCCTCTTATTTAGAGTTAGGTCTGCAGTATACAGGGAGCCTTGTCGTGGCCTGCAGCTTACACATACACTTGCAAATGTGTGTAACCAATCCCCTCTCTTTTAAACGTTGAACTGTTAGACAGGTGAATTTGGCTTGGTGGCAGACTGGTCCGCAAGTTGAGCTCGGAACCCTTTTTTTGTTTTTTTTTGCTTTTGTCTGTATCCGCCTTTCCAGAGCTCCTTGCTGTAGTGGCCAGTTATAGATGGGGGACAGTGACCTTGTTTTTTGTGTTTTTTTTTGTGAAGTTGGTAGAGTAGCAGGTCCTTTTACTTCTCCCCCTTTTGCGAATTTCAGTTTCGCCACTGGGCTTAATCCCAAAAAAAGAACCGAATGAATTTCGATTAATTCATCATTTGTCTTATCCAAATGGTTTCTCCCTCAACTATGATATTGACCCCGGTTTGTGCTCGGTTTCTTATGCGACTTTTGGCAAAAGCTGACATCAAATCGGCCTTTCGTCTGTTGCTCATACACCCTTCAGCTTTCAATTCCCTAGGTTTTGTGTTTAATAATCAATTTTTCTTTGACAAATGCTTACCAATGGGCTGTTCTCTCTCCTGTCGTTATTTCGAGATCTTTTCCACTTTTTTAGAATGGGTTGTTTGTTATTGATCGGGGTCTTTGTGCTGCTTACATTATTTGGATGATTTCCTTTTCGTTGGTTCTGCTGATTCTTTGAATTGTCTTTTTAATGACTTTCTGTTCATCTGTGATTTCTTTGGGGTTCCTTTAGCTCCTGAGAAATCTGTTCCTCCTACCACGTGTATTGAATTTTTAGATGTTCAGATCGACACTGTAGCGATGGAATTCCGATTGCCTATGGCAAAAGGGATTAAGATTAGATGGCTTTTGGACTTTGTTTTGTCCAAGCGTAAGATTCATTTGAGAACTATACAGTCTTTATTAGGTTTGTTGACTTTTGCTTCTCGCATTATGCCTATGGGCCGTGTTTTCTCCAAGCGTTTATATAGAGCTATATCTGTCCTCCCCGTTTCATTTCATTAGAATCTCTTCTGATATTAAGGACGATTTACTCATATGACATACGTTTTTTATTTATTTTAATGTCTGCTCCATATGGCAATCCCAATTTTGTAGTTCCTCGGCCCTGAATCTTTTTACAGATGCGGAGGGATCTGTGGTTACAGAGTGTTTTGGAATGGGCATTGGTCTGCTGGTGTATGGCCTACTTCCTGGTTGCAGAATGGTTATACATCCAATATAGTGCTCTTGGAATTATTTCCGGTGTTAGTTGCTTTGGAACTTTGGGGCCCTCATTTTCGCAATAAGCGTATCTTGTTACACTCAGATAACCGTGGAGTGGTGTGTGCCATTAATTGCTTGGTTTCAAAATCTTCATTTACGATCTTACGTCAGTTATTACGATCTTACGTCAAATTGTTTTTAAATGTTTTGTGCTTAACATTTGGGTCAAGGCTAAATTTATGCCAGGTGTAGATAATCTTATCGCTGATTCCTTGTCTCACCAACAGGTAGAGCGATTTCAACTTCTGGTGCCGGACGCAGATCCAACGGGCCTGTCGTGTCCTCCCCATATGTGGGATCTCATCTGACTACTGTGCTTCACACTATACAACATTCCTTAGCTCCTTCCACGTGGGCAGGATACAACGCCGCGTGGAATCTATGGTGTTCTTTTTTGCAGGGTAATAGTTTCCCTTGTCCTTATTTTCTGGAACAAGTAGTGCGTTCATTCTTGAATTATTTGATGAATTATAATTATTCTTATTCTCATATAGCAAAAACACTTGCTGGGGTATTCTTTTTTCTCCGCTTGGGGGGGACGCCTTCATGCCTTAGTTTTTTCTCAGTGAAGTGTGCCTTACAAGGTTATCGCAGGAAGCATTTTGTTAAGGATAACAGGCTTCCAATTACTATTGATAGGTTAAAACAGCTAGGTTCAGCAACTAGAACAATCTGTTTTACGTCTTTTGAATCGTTCGTTTTTAGGCTTGCTTTCAGTCTTTGTTTTTTTTTGGCGCTTTTCGTATTTCCGAATTACTTGCACTCAGTAAACGTGGGAATCATCTGATTGCCTTTGCATCTTTTTGCGTAGAAGCAAGACCGATCAATTGGGTGTTGGTCGTTGGATTACGCGTTACAGATACTCGGATCCATCCTTATGTGCTGTAACTTTGGCGCACTTATATTTGCAATGTCGACATTTAGCCCATGTTCAATTTCTTGTTCATGCGAATGGGGGTGCAGTGACTATTTTTCAGTTCAATTCTGTTTTAGAGAAATGTTTAGCTATGTTAAATATTGCTCACCTTCCTATTTCCTCCCACTCATTTCGTATTGGTGCCGCTACGGTGGCAGCAAATTTAGGTCTTTCTGGAGCGGTCATCAGGGGGATTGGGGGGTGGAAATCGGATTGTTATAAAAGTTATGTTCACCCTAATGTCTCCTTTTGATTTCCAGAATCTTCTTACATAGTTTGGATCATTGGCCACTCCTATATCTTTTGGGCACACAAAAGAGCCGAGTTTAGAGGTTATGGTCCTTCCTTGAATTTTCCTTCTTTTAGTTTCCATATTTACTGGTGTGGCATGCGTGGAATGAAATGGACTGATCTTCGTAGTTCTTTGTATATGTTATACTTGCAATGGCCTTTACCTAACGTTATTATTTTTCATTTAGCTGGTAATGATATTTGTTGTAGGTGATCGTTGGAAATTATTTCCATGATTAAATCGGACTTAACATGCATACAGGCAGTCCTTGCAGATTGCGTCTTAGTGTTTTCTGAAATTATCCCTCGTTTGCTGTGGCTTAGCCCACAATTTAAACATTTTGAAAAAAAATCGTAAAAAAATTAATAGGACAATTGCTAAATTTATGCCTCCCCGGATCCTCTGGATTACTATACACTTGTCAGGGGATGCAAGCATCCAGCAAGGGAAAACAGATCAATGGGCTGCACCAAAAAACTCAGGACCATAGGGATAAGTTAAAAAGATATGTTTATTAATGAAAGTGACATGCATCTAATACCAGCACCAATGACAATGCAGAAACAAGGTGGAAAGTAATAAACACAAGTAACCCCAGAAATAGCCATAACTAACTAAATATATACAAATAACGTAACACACATAGGAATACTGGCAAGGACAGGAGATTAAGGAACCGGAGCCAGCAACAGGCAGCAGGTCACAGGGGACAAGGGACAGGACTTCGGAACAGGATCAGGCAGAAACAGATCACAGGGAACAAGGGACAGGACTCCAGATCAGGGTCAGACAGGAACAAGGCTAGCAGAGACAATTCTGAAGCCCTGAACCCCAGTGAAGGGTGGGCTTTTATAATTCCAACAGCACAGGTGCAGCTTGATGATCTGTGTCTCCCTCTGCTGGGAGACACCCGCAGGTGGACACCAGAACTACACCCTTAGGTGCAGAAAGCATCAGTGCCACCTGCAGGTGAGCCCAGCGGTAGCACAGGTCCTGACAGTACCCCCCCCTTAAGGAGCGGTTTCTGGATGCTCCATTCTGCCCTTGACTTGACAGTCCATGTAGGTGTGCAAACAAGGGCATCAGAGTTAGTCTGGGCATCAAGCAGGGGAAAATCTGTGGCAAGCTGGGCATAAGGCAGGGAAGCATCAACGGGTCCCGGATCAGCAGGCACAGGGTCATCAAGCACTGGATCAGTAGTTACAGGGTCATCAGGTACTGGTGCAGCAGACACCGGATCAGCGGGCAGAGGGTCATCAGGTACTGGAGCAGCAGACACTGGATCAGCGGGCAAAGGGTCATTAGGTACTGGAGCAGCAGGCACAGGATCAGCAGGCACCAGGTCATCAGGCTGTGCAGTAGGTACTGGTTAATCAGGCACTGGATCAGCCAGCACCGGGTCATCAGGCACTGGATCAGCCGGCACTGGGTCATCAGGTCCTGAAGCAGCAGGCACTGGATCAGGGGGCACAAGATCAGCGGGCACAGGATCAGCAGGCACCGGGTCATCAGGCTGAGCAGTAGGCACCGGTTCATCAGGCACTGGGTCAGCAGGCACCTGGTCATCACACACTGGATCAGCGGGTGCAGGGTCATCAGTTCCTGAAGCAGCAGGTACTGGATCAGTGGGCACAGGGTCATAAGGCACTGTATCAGTAGGTAGAGGGTCATCAGGCACTGGAGCAGCAGGCACTGGATCAGCAGCTCAGGGTCATCAGGCACTAGATCAGTGGGCACTGGATCAGCAGGCACAGGGCCATTAGGCACTGGATCAGTGGGCACCAGATTATTAGGCACTGGATCAGCGAGCACTGGATCAGCGGGCACCAGGTGATCAGGCACTGGATCAGCGAGCACTGGATCAGCGAGCACCGGGTCATCAGGCACTTGATCAGCCGCCACTAGGTCATCAGGCACTGGATCAGTGGGCACCGGGTCATCAGGCTGGGCAGCGAGCACTGGATCATCAGGCTGGGCATTGGGTACCAGGTCATCAGGCTGGGCAGCGGGCATCAGGTCAACAGGCGCCAGATCAGCAGACACCGGGTCATCAGGCTGGGCAGTTGTCACCGGGTCATCCATCACCAGGTCAGCAAGCACCGGATCATCAGGTTTGGTAGGGAGCACCAGGTCATAAGGCTGGGCAGCAAGCACTGGATCATCAAGCTGGGTATCGGGTACTGGGTCATCAGGCTGGGCAGCAGGCATCGGGTCAACAGGCACCAGATCAGCCGACACCGGGTAATCAGGCTGGGCAGCGGGCACTGGGTCATCCATCACCAGGTCAGCAAGCACCAGATAATCAGGCTTGGTAGCAAGCGCCGGGTCATCGGGCTGGGCAGCAGGCACCAGATCATCAGCGAGCACCGAATCATCAGGCTTGGCAGCGGACAACGGATCATCAGGCTGGGCAGCGGGCACCGGGTCAACTGGCTGGGTGGAGGACATTGGGTCATCAGGCTGGGTAGAGAGCACTGGAACAGCAGGCTTGACAGCGGGCACCGGAACAGTAAGCGCCGGGTCAGCGACTACCAGGTCATCAGGCTGGGCAGCAGGCACCGGGTCATCAGGCACTGGATCATCAGGCTGGGCAGCGGGTATCGAGTCATCGGGCTGGGCAGTAGGCACTGGCTCATCAGGTTGGTCACAATTACCGTATCACCAGGCTGGGCATCAGGAACTGGATCATCAGGCTGGGCATCAAGAACTGGCTCATCAGGCTGGGCATTGGGTCATCAAGCTGGGCTTTAGGCACCGGAACAGCAGGCTGGTCAGCGGGTAATGGAACAGTAAGCTGGGCAGTAGGCATGACAGCGTGCACCAGAACAGCAGGCTGGGCAGCAAACACTGGAACAGTAGGCTGGGCAGTAGGCACGGCATTGAGCACTGGAACAGCAAGCTGGGCAGTGGGTACTGGAACAGTAGGTTGGGTATAAGAAATTGAACCACCAGGCAGGGCATCAGGAACAGGATCAGTGAGGTCAAATTGATTAGCCACAAAGAGTCCATAGGGCCAAACTGGGTGGGGGACAGAGAACCAGTACAGTCAGGTGGGATAGCGACAGACCGGTCAGAAGGTCCAATCTCCATGGGCTGAACCAAGGTGGCAGGTGTAGTGGCAGGATTGGATAGTGGTATGATTGTGCGGGTTTGAAAAAAATTCAGTTTCTTTTTGGGTTTAGCCACTCCAATTCTGTGTGCGGATGCAGAGCTGTAAGTAGTGGGTGCAGTTGCTGGATGAGAGAAAGCAGTACAGATAGGAAATAGGAAGGGAGGATTAGTTACATAGGAAGTCTTCTGGGGAGTTGCAATGGTTAATGGAGAGAGGGATCTCTGAACAAACTGGTGACTAGTGGTGGGATACATGTCAACTGATACTGAAGAGGACAGATACGACCAAGCTTGGAGCAAAGGCTGAACAAGCGTCAATTTACACTCTCCTTGTCTAACTAAAGAGTGTACAACATTGATACAATCTAACAGAGCCTTTTGTGAATACATAGAGTAATGTTCCAAAAAATAGGTTTTATCATCCTCTAATAGCCACACAAGAGACACCACCTGAGATAAATTAAACAGAGGATTATAATCATCACCATCAGTAGGGGTGCTAGACAACACAACCTTCGCACAGGTTTGAATGAGGGGCTGAATTTCCTCAAACAACCAGCTGCCTTGATCCACCAGAAAATGGGCCAGACGGATATATTCCAGCAATTGTTCCCTAGTCTGCTCTTTCATGATTTGGCAGCAATATTCTCTGTCTTCTTCTATAAGCAGGGCAAAATACACTACCCCCTCAACCTGCATCTTGCACCAATTAACAAATACCAAAACCTAATTTCCCAGGTGCAGCCGATCTTATAGTATGGCTTCAGTATTATGTCAAGGGATGCAAGCATCCAGCAAGGGAAAACAGATCAATGGGCTGCACCAAAAGAAATCAGGACCATAGGGATAAGTGAAAAAAAGGGATTTTTTGTATAACTTACCGTAAAATCCTTTTCTCCGAGTTCACTGACAGACGCAGCCTTCTTATGATACATGGGGTTATGCTCATCCTACTAGGAGTAGCCTAGGCAAAACAAAATTATAGGTTGGCCCCTCCCAGAGGGCCGTCCTCACCTTAGCATATAATCCCCCTGCTCTGTACAGCACATCAGTTCGTAACAAGCCATACAAAACCAACGCAGAGGGGTGGGTGCTGCGTCTGTCAGTGAACTCAGAGAAAAGGATTTTACGATAAGTTAAAACAAAAAATCCCTTTTTCTCTTCCGTTCACTGACAGACGCAGCCTTCTTATGATACATGGGGACGTCCCAAAGCTGTGCCAATCAAGAGGGGTGGGCAAATCATAACAACTGTACCCAACAGAAAAACGCCCTCAGGCGGAGCTAGCCGCGCCTATACTGCCGCTTGCAACACCTTGCGGCCAAAAGCAGCATCTGAGGATGCCGAAACATCAATTTTGTAAAACTTAGTAAACGTGTGCACTGAGGCCCAAGTAGCTGCCTTGCACACCTGAGACACCGAAGCCTGGTGTCCAAACGCCCAGGAAGTACTAACTGCCCTGGTGGAATTAGCCGTGACTGGGAACGGGGGAACCTTACCCCGAATCTCATATGCATGAGTCACGGTCTTCCATATCCAACGAGATACGGTAGCTGACGAGGCCGCCATACCTTTGCGCGACCCTTCCGTCAGCAAAAATAAAGAATCAGACTTCCGAAAGGAAGCTGCTCAACTTCTTTGGGATGTGACGGGTGTGGGCACAATGAGGAGAAAACAGTATCCTCATTTAAATGAAAGGGAGAAAGCACCTTCGGAAGAGACGAAGGGGAAGGCCGCAGAACTGCCTTGTCCTTATGGAGGACCAAGTAAGGTGACTTGCAGGATAATGCAGCTAACTCCGACACCCGTCTGGCGGATGTGATAGCCACCAGAAAGGCCACCTTCTGCGACAACAACTGTAAGAGAATGTCCCTAATTCTTTCATATGGTGGCTTCTGCAACACAGAAAGCACCAAATTCAAATCCCACGGTGCCAAAGGCGACCGTATCCGAGGAGCCACATGACGTACCCCCTGTACAAATGTACGGATCAATGAATGAGACGCCAAGGGCCGTTGAAAAAGAACCGCCAGGGCCGAACTCTGCCCTTTAAGCGTATTTAACGCCAGGTTCTTGTCCAGTCCTTGCTGTAAAAATGACAGTACTCTGGATACTCTATAAGAGCGAGGGTTCCAACCCCCTGCCTCACACCAGGTAATATAGGCCTTCCAGGTCCTATGATAAATCTTACCTGAGGAACTCTTGTGTGCTTTTATCATAGTAGGGATTACGGAGTTAGAGACACCCCTCTCCCTCAATACCTGGTTAAAGGAGGAAAAATGTACAGCAACCGATACTGACCCCGAGGCCTGTGAAGCACTGTCCCCTGAAGGATCAGAGCCGCATCCACGGCTGTTGCTGTGCTTCTTGTTCCACCCTAATGGTTTACCTACGCCACCTCCATGGCATTGACCGACTGAGCCAGAACCGGGCGGCGCAGCCTCACTGTCCAACGGGACAGGTAAACCCTGTTCGCTCTGAGTTCCGGTACCTACATCGACCAATTGAGGGGAGGACAACTTCTCCCCTCCTTTAGGGCCGGAACCTAAATCCCCCAAACCAAGGGTTCCCGGGACTGACACTCCGACCTGATCGGCCTGTCCAGGAATAGAGGAGATTCGTCCCACCGCGACAACATTGCCTCTCGCAGGAGCCGAGTGTTCTGGGCGTAAGGTACCGCTTCGCAAGTCGACACCCTGAGCCCCAACACCCATATACAGAACCATAAGGAGAACCACTGGCGTGATCACAGGGTTCGCCCAGCCTGAAGCGTTAGACGCTTGCTCGGTGTTAGGAACACCCCTGTCTGTACCGTGTCCGGAAACAGACCCAGGTACTCCAGCCGGCAAGCCAGCGTTAATGATGACTGCTGAGCGCCTGATCGGCGCCTAGAAGCGCCCCCGACTCTCCTGCAGGAGCCTCAAGTTTGAGGGGAAGGACTTTTCTGGGGGCAGAGAGCTGCTTGCAACCCCCAGAAACCGGCCCCCCACCCGTGAGGCGGGTGGGGGCCACCCATCATGCGGAGGCAGACTTGTCCTCCGCTTTTTCGGGCTTACGCTGCCAGGGCCTCTTGCTGTGGCCCGTGAATGCCTTCCCGGCCTTAGCCGCCGGGCGCCCGAAAAAACTTCTTCTGACCAGAAGAGACAGGACCCTGCCTATGACGATGATCTCGCCGCTTCGGCTCCGGAAGGAAAGTACTCTTCCCTCCCGTGAAATCCTTAATAATTTTATCCAACTGTGGGCCAAACAGACTCTCTCCCTGAAAGGGCAGGTCTGCCAGAGCTTTCTTTGAAGCCTGGTCGCCCGACCAAGAGCGGAGCCACAGCACCCGCCTGATAACAATTGAAAAAACAGACATTTTTGACAATATGGGGAGAAGATCTAAAGCAGCATGGCATATGT
Source organism: Glandirana rugosa (assembly GCA_018402905.1). Lineage (NCBI taxonomy): Eukaryota > Metazoa > Chordata > Amphibia > Anura > Ranidae > Glandirana > Glandirana rugosa. The sequence continues at coordinate 312,772 of BLSH010525240.1, read as the reverse complement.
AGCGGAGACCTTCTTCCAAATGTTGCACCCGCTGTACCTCAGCCTGTTCACATTCACTAGACTAACTAGTGCGCAGTGCGGCAGCGTGCTCCCGAAGAGACTGTGCCACCATCGCAGTTGCTAGCGCCGGCCGCATGGCTGACCCAGCCAATAAGAATAGCACTTTAGACACTGTGTGCTGCGATCGGCCGCCTCTGTAAAGGATGGAGACCCCTCCAAGGGGATGGTGGTAGCCTTATTCACATGAGCCACGGCAGGGTCCACCCCCGGGGAAGCCCATCTCTTAGTAAAGCTTTCCTCAAAGGGGTAGCGAACAGCAAAGCTTTTAGGCAAAGCCAAGGAACTTGGTGGCTGTTCAAACACCTGATCATAAGGGTAAGCTCTAGGAGACCTAGGGGGTCTAAGTGGTCCACAAACATATGCGGCCTCATGCGACTCCCCTGTTTGGTCCAGTCGCATAGAGTCGCGAATATCAGTGATCATTGCTTCCACTATCGCTTTATCCCATGAACTAGGAGCCTCCTGATCCTCTTCGCCCCCTGAGGGCGGCTCACCCTCTGAAAGATCCATAGGTGTGACCACTGAGGCGCTTTCTAGATCTGAACCCTCCCCTGAGGAAAGAGGAGGGGGTGGGCGCTTCTGGAGGCCCCTCGGAACGGACACCCCTGCCCGGGGAAGGAACTCCCCAAACATCGCCCTCAGCTGTTCCAAGGACACTAATGATCCTGGGGTGGACTGTAGATCTGCAGGTATACCTGTCATAGAATTGCCGGCCTCTGACATCTCAGCCTGGCACCCCCGCTGTGTAACCACCACCTCTACCCCACCAATCAGCCAGGGAGACCCGGGCGGATTACACCCACCGCTACCAGCAGCCAGGAAGCGCCAGCTATACTTGCTGTTTGATGCCTCAGCACTCCAACCGAAGAGCAATGCCCACGAACTGCTGCACGTCAGGAGCTTGTTACTGTGTGTCAGCCATGCTGTTCAAGCAAAAACCGGAAGCCCACACCTGTTTTTAAGGACTTCCTGCACCAGGACTGCAGTTCTCCCAATCGACCACTGGAGGCTGCCAGAGAGCAGGCTGGAAACCACATGGTTCTCAAACAATGGACGCTGCCATTACACACGTGCGGTCGGCCACGAACAAGCGGTGCTCCAAAATCCAATGGCGATGACCCACCTAACACATTGCTCCAGACGGTCGGTGCAGATTCGAACGGTTAGTGCAAAGGTGCCTGCGGGAGATTGAGGGGGGAGGGGGAGTGGGGGGGGAAGGCCTCTAACAGACCCCCCACCGGCTGACCACCACAGAGCTGCCCAGGTGCCCACTCTCCATGCTTCTAGGGCAGAAGAGGGGTTCACTCACCAATCCGACGGGCGCAGCGGGTAGCCACCCAGAGCAGACCTACCTCCCCAAAAGAAGGCATGCTGCTGGCCAGGCCACTGGACAGGTGAACCAGTCACTGGGCTCTAGTGGGTTTTAGCCACCGGCCTGCCCGCACGGAACGGGCGCTATGCGGTGGGCCCCCCTAAGGGGGTTCGCATAGTGTTGGCCGGACTGGGGAAAGATTAGGATTCGAGATATCCTCTATACCACCAGCCAGCTTCTTGATAGCAGTCTTCCTTAGATGAATCTTCAGGAGACCGCTGCTCCCATAGGGAACCAGGTCTACTCCTTGCACTAGGCAAATAAAAACTGATGTGCTGTACAGAGCAGGGGGACTATATGCTAAGGTGAGGACGGCCCCCTGGGAGGGGCCAACCTACACTTTTGTTTGTTTTGCCTAGGCTACTCCTAGTAGGATGAGCATAACCCCATGTGTCATAAGAAGGTTGCGTCTGTCAGTTAACAGAAGAGAAGTGACATGCATCCAATACGAGTACCGATGACAATACACAAACAAGGTGGAAAGTAATCCCAGAAATAGCCCTAACTAACTAAATATACACAAATAAGGTAACACACATAGGAGTACCAGCAACGACAGGAGATAAAGGAACAGAAGCCAGCAACAGCAACAGGCAGCAGGTCACAGGGGACAAGGGACAGGACTCCGGAACAGGATCAGGCAGGAACAGGTCACAGGGAACAAGGGACAGGACTCCAGATCAGGATCAGACAGGAACAAGGCTAGCAGAGACAATACTGAAGCCCTGAACCCCAGTGAAGGGTGGGCTTTTATACTTCCAACAGCACATGTCAGGTGCAGCTTGATGATCTGTGTGTCCCTCTGCTGGGAGACAGCCGCAGGTGGACACCAGAACTACACCCTTAGGGGCAGAAAGCAACAGTGCCACCTGCAGGTGAGCCCACCAGTAGCACAGGTCCTGACAACACTTCTTCTCCACCTTTTGGACCAAGGGATGCCATAGTTTGGAACGAGCGCTGGCGTTTGCTCACGTGAGATATTAACACTGTTGTTTTTTGTGCGGGTAAGACTACTGTACTCTTCTGAGTTTCTTGACTGTATCCTGGCCTGTCACCATTGAAAATGAGATTAGTCTTCTTCTCCCATTAATGACTCCTCCAAGTTTGATCATCATTTGACTTAGCCTTTTGCCAGTCCTGAAGAATGCTGAACCAGCATGCTGTGCCCAAACAAAGAACAGCTGTAGCCCTTGCTTTGCAAGATATTCACTACTGGATGTAATATCCTGAAACTGCCTTGAATATGTGGTAAGGCCAACGGTTATCCAACAAACTCACAGTGACACTCTAGAACAGCCCAGCGAAGGTACTTTCAGGAACATGGATCTACCGAAGTGTGTGTACCCCACTCTGCTGGGTCTCATGCTAACCTGCCGTCTCACCTGATGGCTTGAGTACTTGCTTGTTATGGTTCTCTCTGACAATCTTGGATCTTCATCCTTCTTTATGCTTAATGCCCAGATCTACTTTTGACTAAAAACAATGCAGAGCACAATCCTTGACATATTCTTTGGACAGGTGGTTTACCGATGAACCAGATGTGGTAACACTTGTCTCCCACATTAATTGCTCTAAGGAGTCATAGAGGGCATGAAATGAGTTGGAGAAGAGGAACGAACATTTCAATGACCTCATAACTGCACAGGACCCCCAGGCCCTGAACCAATGTTAATTTAGGTAAGGCCCTGATTCCTGTCCTATAACGTAGGGATGCAGCCCACTTCTCTACCTGAAGTGGCATGTTTGAGATTCACAGACAGCACCTCAATACTGGTAGGTAGAAGTGCTACTCCTGTGCGCCCCTGTGCTGCCATTCCCAGATTTACATATAATTCTGTCGGCCGCCCCCCTACTGGGTGACCTAGGGTGAAGAAATTCTGTTGCTCCCTGAAAGTAGAGGACTCGGCTTTAAGTATCAGATAAATGATTATGGATCCTTCCATTATCCTCTATAATTATCCCAGAATTAACCTGTCATTCCATCTTTGTTACTTTGCCTATCCTCTGGTCATTGGCGAATCACCAGTTTAGAAGAGGTATGTGTAGTCTGTAGGATGAACCATAAGAGTTAACTGACCACCCCCCGGACTACTAGATCAAAGGCCTTCTGTTCTGCATCCACCGTGGCTGAATTGCCTCAATGGGCACTTCATCTTATTCTTGGAACAGGTATACTAGAGAGTTCCTTACTGGTCAAACTTGCTTTACATCCCATGTAAGATCTGGGCTACCAGGCTACCGGAATGAGTTTGACAGCCAATCACCAAACGCTGTTCAATAGTAGTATAAGTCTTCTTCATTTCACATCCATTTTCTGTTCCAGGGCCCCTGCAAAGGAAATTGCCTGTTCTGTAGGCAGAACGTTACCCCTGGCTTATCTGATTAAGACTGCTTGGCCTGCGCCTTTGAGGCAGAGGTACCTCTTAACAAACTCTAGTTGTTGGATTGGCTTAGTACCTGAGGTTTACCGAACAGAGATCCACAGTGTCATTTTGGATAGATTTACATCAACTTAATGAGGCTGACATTTCTGGCTAGTCTGATAAAGACTCCTTTGCCAAACTGCTTCTGAGGTAGAAGTCCCCTTTAAATACACACAGCTGCCTTGATTTAGCTTAGCATGGACCATTAGAGACACTAGATCTTTGCCGACTCTGCCCCCCCCCATTTGCTGCCGCCGCTGGTCTGCAACTTTGTATCGCATCTTGGTGGCGCACAGCCACCACAAGTCCAATATCACCTTGATGATTATTGTAGTGAGCTCTCTTTAGTTTCCCTCTCCTGGCAGTTAACCCTGTAGTGACTCCTTCAGGGCTAAAGAGGGCTTGTCCATTTAGAAGGATCATGTTGCTTCTCCTCCTCTTGAAAGTGGTGCTGGTGTTGAGGGCTGGGAAGCTTTGCAATCCCTTATACCCATATTGTGCACTTTTTTTAGTTTCATATGTACTTACCTGCCCTCACCTTAGTGAACATGGCTGGTCTGTATGCAAGTTGGGCGTTCCTGACTCATACATGAGCTGAAAGACTAGTGGTAGAATATCTGAAAGTATTGCTGACTACAGCAATAAACTACTACAAGCAGCTAATCGCATATCCCCCTGTGGTGTATCCTACAACTTCTGGTATTCCCAGGCTGCCCTCCATCCAGGCATTAGCCAGGCCCGACCCTGCTTAGCCTCCCAGATCAGATGCGATCGGGTGCTTCAGGGTGAAATGGCCGTAGGCCCCAAGTAGCCCAGACCACATAATCCTCTGCAGTCCATTGCAGGGTCAGATCGCCATTCACCCCTGTGGAGGGTGTCATCTGCCCCCGGCACCAAGGTCCCAGAGCCTGAGCCCATCTAATCGCAGTGCCCAAAGAGTCTCCGATTACCAGCAGCAAACAGACCCCCCTGCAATTGTAATCAAGGTGTAAGGCGTTTCAGGCCAAAGCGACACAGATTGATACTAACAATCAAAGGATATATGCATAAAACTAACATGTAACTAATAGCAGTGCATAACAGTTATTAGTTCTGTTGTATCAATATAATCCCATGGAAAGCCATAGGTGTGCGCACAGGGTGTGCCAGGTGTGCCCAGCCATACCCTAATCACCGCATGGAATGCAGATTCCCCCTACTGCCCTGGCTCCTTCCCGCTGCTAGCTTCCCTCCTCTCCTCTACCACCAACTGTTGCTGTGGGGATGTTTTAGGAAGGGAAGCAGCATCGTAAATATGTAATTTACCAGCCCCTTCCCTTTCTGAATGATCATCGTGAATGATTGGAAGTGTGTGTTTCAGCTTTGGGATGCACACCCTAATGCAGCGTACACCTATGTGGAAAGCAGTAAGGGTTAACAGACCCCATACAATTAGCACTAGTAGGTTAACTACCTTGGACAATGTACTGCACAGGATATTATCACAACCAAGTATTAGATTATAATACACATCGCATCAAGCCTGCAGGGACAAGCCTTGCTCAGTTCATGTAAAGGTTCTGCTTGGCACAGCAACACCTGTTATCAGCCTAATCATTAGTAGTCCTGCAGACACAACCACAGCCTGTGAACTGACACAATGGACAAATCAGCAGTCTTCACATTGTTATCTCTGCTTAGTGGTGCAGGTTAAATCGCATATACCTGCAGACTCCGAACCACATAACTGTAGCTGCATACTATCGATTTGGGGACCATGTGGTGCCTTACAAACTCCATGCCTCACGGCCACAGGAAGTCCGATGAAAGTCCATCCATGGAGACATGATGAAGGAGCCTTCCTTAGAGACCAGCCACCTGCCACCCCCAATCCCTAGAACATGGGGGGGGGGGGGGAGGCCTCCCCCATATAGGAAGATTTACAACCTGTACAACGGGGAGCATCTTCACAGGAGGAACATGAACCTGTGCGGCTTGGCCAGATGAATCCAGCAAGGTGAGGGAAAAGAAAAATTTCTGCTTTTCAGCAGCAATATAACCAGCTGAGCAGTGAGGAACAAAAAGAGAGGAATGCTGCCTGGTGGGAGGTGTTTGATTTTATAGTATATCCGGTTCCTGGACTTGGGCATGGATTGGGGCCTACCCATGCATATATGCTATCATGCTGGTGTCAGGAAAGGATACTGTAATATATACACAGGATAGGGCAGTATATACACAGGATATGGTAATATATACACAGGATAGGGTAGTATATACACAGGATAGGGTAATATATACACAGGATAGGGTAATATATACACAGGATAAGTCAATATATACACAGGATAAGGCAATATATACATAGAATAGGGTAGTATATACACAGGATAGGATAGGGCAGTATATACACAGGATAGGGTAATATATACACAGGATAGGGCAGTATATACATAGGATAGGGTAATATATACACAGGATAGGGTAATATATATACAACTCACTTTATCTGCAGACAGCGGACCAGGCTCTGCAGAGACACCTGTGCCATCAGGCCGATGGGGTCTCCTCTAGCTCCTCTCCCTTCACAAGCAGCTGACATCTAGACAAGAACATCTATACAGAGGGATCCACAAAGTTGAAAATAACCCTCACAGATAAGTTGGGGCGGGGGTTGCGCTGGTTGGAGAAATACTTTTTTTTAATATTCTGCACTCTGTTCGAATTGCCCAGGTCCCCCTGCTGGCCGGGTCCAGTACAAGAGGGCCAGTTGTACTGGCTTATCAGCGGCCCTGCTGCTACTCCTTAGTGCTGAACTGAGCACATGCAGATGCAAGTTGGTTTTTGCCTGCTTTTTTTTATCTAATAAAACAGTGGCTGACAAGCTTTTGGAGGGTGCTACTGCCGCTAGCTAAACAACTTCTTTTTTTTTTTTTTTTGCCGGGACCATGCCGCAACAGAGGCAAGCTTTTGGCTTGCAGTTGCGGAGCACTACCATTGAACTCAAGGGGCGAGTTTGGCCATCAATGCTTTTTGTAGATTTGCACAAGAAAAGTTACCTCTATTGAAATGTGTCCCATGCCTGGCTGCTGCAGTGTTTGTTAAACATTTTTTATTCAGCTTGCACTCCCCTGGAGCGGAGACTGGCTCTGACAAGAGGTCACTCACTCAGCTACACCTCCATTCATAAAAAGCCTTGTATTCTTTTCACTGAAAACAGGACATTCCTTGCTTAGATGAGGGATTTTGTGATGTTCTTCTGCACATCCTCCATTCACAGAACACAGAATGATTTTATAAAATTGAGGAGGTGCCAAGCAAGTGATTTCCTGTGATATATGCAATGCAGCTGAAACTACAAGTCTAAGCACTGAACATTTGTTTATGACAGGGGAGTGCAAAGTGAATAAGTAAAATATATAAATGCTGCAGCAGCCAGAAATTGGTCACACTTCATTGGAGGCAACTTATTTTAACTATGCAAACATACAAAAAAAAATTCATAATACATATTTCCATGTTTAGAGAATCAAGTGCAACTAAACCTAGTTTTGGTGGTTTGCTCATTCATGAGTAGTATCTTAAACCCATATTCTTGAGAGAATGTGGCCTATATAAAATATTCAGTAAAATAACCTTTACTAATAATATATACACACACTGTAGATTATATATTTAAAACAAAAAATATTTTTTAAAATAATTTTCAAGCCAAGGCATTAAGTATTTTGAGAAAAAAAGCAAGTAATGAATTTTGGCAGCAGCCCAACATAGCAAGATCCTAAATTGTACCTTAATTATAATTAATGAAGAACATGCTAATGAAACTATATCTCTTATTTCATTTCTTGGCACACATCCTCACTGGAATTTTTTCAAGTATATGAGCAATCTACAGAATGCAGGATTAGTCTGTTTAATTTGCTGTAAATTAAGTTTTTACTCATGTATTTATAGAGTAGCTTATTAGCTTTTTCTAGTGCCTTGCTACAGGTAAACTACATATTAGTTTCCTTAGAAAAGGTTAGAGTTTCAAATGTGTATTTCCCCTGTATATATTTTCTGATAATTCAGCTCAGCTGGAAAAAATTTTTTAGTGTTTGGTATTAATGTCATGCAGCTTTTATGAACAGTACTCTGTAGTAGTGACTGGTCTGTTTGGATACCCTTCCATGATACATAGGTTATTACTAGAGTTGAGCGAACCTCTGGAAGTTCGGGTTCTGCTGGTCCGTCTGAACTTCGGGACAAAGTCAGAGTCCGGGTCCGGACGGAACCCGAACGATCGCACGGACAACGAACCCCATTGAAATCAATGGGGACCTGAACTTTTAGGCACAAAAATGGCTGTAACAAAGTCCTGGAAAGCCCTAGAGGGCTGCAAAAGGAAGTAAAATGGGGGTAAGGGTAGGGCAAGTGCCCTACAAAAAAATGGGGACAGGGAAATAACTGTAAATATTTAAAAAAAAATAAAAACATAAAAAAAGCAAAAATGGAGGTGAATGTGGATCATCTTCAAACTGCGTCTGAAAAGTATTAATTAACGGTAGAAGCCATATAACTGTTCTAAAATGATCTTCAAACTAGGGCAAGTGCCCTACAAATAAATGGGGATACGGAAAATAAATTAAAATCAAGTAAAAAAATGGGAAGGGGGGTGGATGTGGAGTAGGAGCCTAGAGGTTGACTAGGCCGTGACCGTGGCAGTGTAGGTGGAAGTGGCGGTGGTAGAGGAGTAGGAGGAAGTAGCCAACATGTTTTTTTTTTTTTTTGTATTGAGGCCTATTCAAAAAAAGAAGTATATGAATGGCTGTGTGAGTCCGGTCTAAATGTTTATTCTGCACAAGGTACAGACAAGTCTTGTGGGATCCATGCCTGATTCATTTTAATAAAGGTTAGCTTGTCCACAAAACGGCTCCGCTTGTCTGTGATAACGCCCCCTGCCGTTCTAAACACACGTTCCGACAATACAATGGCTGCAGGGCAGGCCAGCACCTCCAAGGCATAAAGGGCAAGCTCAGGCCATGTGGCCAATTTGGAGACCCAGAAGTTGAATGGGGCAGACCCATCAGGCAGTACGTGTTGGCGTGTGCCCACATACTCTTGCACCATGTTGCTGAAATGCTGCCTCCTGCTAAGACGTTGTCTATCAGCTGGTGGTGCTGTCTGTTGTGGTGGGCTGCTGACAAAGCTTTGCCACATTTCGGCCATGCTAACCCTGCCTTCTGAGGTGCTGGCGGTGGCACAGCTGCATTGGTGGCCTCTTCCTCCTCCTCCTCTGCCTTCACCTTGTGCTTCCGCTGAGCCCCTGGTATCATTTGGGAATGCCCCAGCAGCGCCTCTACCAGTGTGCGCTTGTAGTCGCGCATCTTCCTCTCACGCTCCAGTGAGGGGATTAAGGACGGCATGTTGTCCTTGTAACGGGGATCCAGCAGGGTACCTTCTACGCGCTGATGTTCGCGTGTGACCATCTCCGCGACGACCCCGTAAGGGTTTACTATGGTCCCCGAGTCGCCTTCGTGTTCCACTTCCGTCTCCTCCTCCTCCTTCTCCGGTGGTTACGTCGACACGGTGGCGGTCGTGGAGTCTTCCGTCCCAATCGTACCGGCTTTACACCGTTTCGAAACAGTCGTCGGGTGGTGTTGTCTGTCGTGGTGGTCGACTATCTGTTGCAGAATCGTCCTCCGTCGTAAAGTCGTTGTACCACGTTCTCATACACCCGTGTGCGGTTGTGCATGACGGACTACCCAGACGGGGTAAGTTGAAGACCCAGAGGTTTAACCGGTGTACCGGACTCGAAC